>QPKB01000008.1:21754967-21957174 GCA_003546025.1 Camphora micrantha | reverse complement strand
CTTTCTCTTTTTTCTGTACGGGTATGCCAATTTCACTTTTCCACTTGGAATTTAGAAACGGTGATCCGAAGATCCACCTTCACAAGTAGAAAGGGGAAATGAAACTTTTTCTAGTTTCTATTGCACACATATTTTAAGAAAAGAGACAAAACGGTTTTTTTTTTATATGCCGTGAAAGGCGATTTCATTTGTTGCCGTGAAAGGCGATTTTTCCGTAAAAGGCGATTTACAAGTCTTATCCATTATGAAAGACAAGAGTTGTGATTTTTGTCTCTAAAAGAAAAATAAAGTACAATAGAAATCAAGAAAAGGAATCTGACTTCTCATTCGATTGTGGGGACGCGTTCAGATCGACGGTCGCGAGTCATGTATGGGCTCCTCCATCGTCCATGCAGATGAGAACACGATGCTTGGATTCTTGGCTTGGCTTTTTAACCTTAGATTTTTAAAGGACAAAGACCAAGAGAAGGTCTTATATCCGATAAAAAGCTAAGTAAACGGGCTGAAAAGCCACGTTTTAACCATGTCGGTAGAAGAAGGGAGGTCCTTGGGGGGGTGGCCCCCAAAGGGTGCTTCAATCACCTTTTGGTGGTCTTTGCAGCAGAGTTGCAGAAGCTCTGGATTTTCTGGGGAATTCTCCGGACTTCAGGTGAATTTCTCTAGCGATTTCTCTGGATTTTTCTCCGTCTCTTTTTCCTTTGGAATGCCCTCCTATTTATAGGCATTTGGTAGCCATTTAGGAGGGTTTATGAGCATTGAATGCATTAATGCTAATAATGGGAGGAGTTACAAGTTTTAAATTATTTGTTTTGTAACTCCTTTTTCCTTGAATCTGATTGGCCGATAGAGAATAATGAGCTTTTAAGTGTCTTTAATCCCCATCATGGGAGGAGTTTCATGGCTTTAATGCCATAAATCCTTTGACTCGTAACTCCCATTTGCTTGCTTTTGATTGGGCCGTCCAAAATAATGAGTTAATGACCGCATTAACTTGTCATAAAACGGGTCATTTAACCTCATTAATTGGTCGCCAAGTCGCTTGAAGAGTCGCGGGCCGTGCCGCGTCTTTTGGAATTCTTCTTGCAATGATCGCCGGTGGATCCACATATTGTTTGATGTCGGATGGCGATCCAATTTCAGACATTGATTAATGTGAACGTGCCGGCAACATCTGTCCTGTCGATTTCACGATCGGGCGGGCAGAAAGTGTGCTTTCTTTATCTGCCGGTTGGTGATCTCGAGGCATCTAAAGATCATCCAATGATTTCTGCGGCGAATCCGTGATGTTGACGAAGATCGACGGATTTCATGCACGAAAAATCAGATTTTGGTAAAATCACAGGGGCCAATCAACTCGAAACGCGAAAAGGACCTGAAAAAGGGGCTTCCGGCGATTTTTTGGGTCACCGAAATTCCATGGTCGCCGGCAACCATGCACCCATGGTCGCCGGCGACCATGGGCCGGCGACCATGGGCCTTGGGCCCATTTCTTAGTCACCGTTCGGTCGCCTTTTCTTCGCCATTTTTCGATCTTTTTTCATTCTTTTTTCTTCTGTATTTTTCCTGACATTTCCCCTCATTTATTGGCCTGATTCTCTTGAAGAAAACCCGACGAGAAGCCATGCAAATCAGAGCACAAAGTTTCCTATTTTTCTGGAAAGCCGAAGACTTTGTTGTGCGGTATTGCCGATTTTTTGTCAAGCATTGAAACTAGGCCAAATAATGTCGGCATGACCTGAAATTTGACGTGGAGCTTCTTGAGCAGTAGATAGGACCAGCCATAGGTTTTGGTTTGAGTTTTGAAGCCTTTCAGGGTCCCGCAAATGCTTGCCTTAATTTCTCCATGAGAGAAATGCCAAGCTTTGACCTGTGGTCAACCGATGTCCGATTGACCTGAAATTTGACAGGGAGCCTCCTGAGTAGTAAGTAAGACCAACCATTGGCTTTAATTTGATTTTTGAAGCCTTTTGGGGTCCCGCAAATGCTCGCCTTGGTTTCACCTCGAGGAAAATGCCGAGCTTTGAAACTAGGACAAACGATGTCCGTTTGACCTAAAACTTGACAGGGGACCTATTGGAGTCATTTTGAGATGATCCGTTAGCTCCAATTTGGATGCCATGATTCCGGGGTGCTCCGCCGCCGGTAGGCCTGTTTTTGCTTCTCGAGAGTTGATGAAGGGTCAAACGTTGTCCGTTTGACTTGAAATTTGGCAGAGGGCCTTTTGGAGGTATTCTGAGACCATCCGTAGGCTCTGATCGAAGTTTTGAAGTCTTCGACACTGTCGCTGCCGGGAGCTCCTGTCTGGCTGTCGGAGGAGTGAAGTTAGGCCAAACGATGTTGAAACGGCCCGAAACTTCATGCGTACTCCTCTTTTGGCTGCTTTGAAGGATCTTGCAGTTTTTTGTTTGATTCTGACAAGATCTGGTGCTTGAAGTGGCGCCTTCCTATTTATGGCAGGATGTGGCTCCATGTAGCTTTTGGTGTTGAAGGGACATAGTGACATTTTTGGTGTCAACAGGTTTGTGGGCGGATTTTGGGTTAGTTTGCAAGCAGCTTTGGGCACTACATTGATTTTCAGCACTGCGTATCACCCTCGGACCGATGGACAAACTGAGAGGACGAACCAGACTATGTAGGATATGTTACGGGCATGTGCTCTAGACTTCGGGAAAGACTGCGAGAAGAGTCTTCCTTTGTGTGAATTTGCCTACAACAATAGTTATCACTCCAGCATTGGGATGGCACCGTTCGAGGCAATGTACGGACAGAAGTGCAAGACACCGATTTGTCGGGAAGAGATTGGTGTTTGGAGTTTTCATGGACCTTCAATCATTAGTGATACCAGCGAGAAGGTGAAATAGATCATTGACAGGCTGAAGATTGCAAAACACCATCAGAAGGGTTATGCAGACCCCAAGAAGAGGGATTTAGAGTTTAAAGTCGGAGACAAAGCTTTTCTCAAAGTCTCACCGTTTGGTCAGAAAGGCAAAATTGGCTTGGAGATACATTGGACCGTTTGAGATTTACATGCGCATAGGTGGAGTGGCTTACAGATTAATCTTACCAGCAGAGTTAGCAGGAGTTCACAAGGTTTTTCATGTTTCCATGCTGAGAAGATACATTCCAGACCCTTCACATGTGTTACAGCATGAGCCTTTGGATGTTCGCCAGATGTTACGTTTGTTGAGAGGCTGAAGGAGATTATATATACTAAGGAGCAGGTTTTGACGAAAGGACCATTCATTGGGTCAAGATACAGTTGGAGCATCATAGCCCGAAGGAAGCTACGTGGGAACTTAGAGATCAGGTCAAGAAAAAGTATCTGAGATTGCTTCTGGAGGTGTGTTAGTTATTTGGAGGACCAAATATTCTAAAGGGAGGAGGATGTAACACCCCGACCCTTAATCCTATATTAATTATAAAAAAATTTCTTGTTAGTTAATTAAGTGTGTTTAGAGTCTTAGCGAGTTGAGTTTGACGTTTAGATCATGCGTGTGAACTTCGTGTAAATTGGTAGAGTATGGGCATGGCTTGCAATTTCAACAAGTTTTCAAGGGTTTTTATGAGATTTTGAGTTTTTGTGAGTTTGGGTGCATTGGGTAGGTCTCAGCATTTTACGAACTTTAGTCTTCAGTCGCATTTTGATTCGACGTGTCGAAGGGACCAAATTATCCTCATTATTAGATCGAAGGATTAAACTAGAAATACCCATTAGCCTAACCTAATATAAACCTAATCATTGGATTCATCCCTTTCATCTCTCATTTCACTATTTCACTCCAAAACTCAACTCCTTCACAGCCTCCTTGCTGTTGACGGCCATCGGAGCTTCGACGTCGCCGGTGAGCACTCCCTTCTTCTTCCTCAAGTCTCCAAGACTCCACCCATCTCCTTTTTCAAGTATTTCACTCACCAACCTTTGCTAGGTCAACTCCCAAAGCTTTCAAACTTAGACTTTTCTTTCTCCTTTGCTTAGAAATGGAATAGATGAGCTCATTCCCTCCCATTGCATTCATTTTGTAGAGAGATTTTGGGTTGTGAAGTCTTTTGCATAAGTTTGAGCTCAAAGCGGATTTTTCCCCAAATTGCTTCTTAGTTTTGTCAAAGCTCTTCATCAAGGCAAGTTGATATATATATATATTTATGCTAAATATGTTTGTCTCTCTTGATTTGTATGATTAATTATGGTTTAGATGTCCAATTGCTCATTTGATGTCTTAGATGCTTGAAAACATGATAATTAGGTTTAATTGCTTAATGAAATGGATTTTTTTTTTGAATGGCTTGATTAGATAGATTGGTGGGATTGGATTGTAAGGGTTTTGTCCTTCTTTTATGTAGACATCAGGTTCAAGGATTTTAGAAATGGTTTTGGTCCCATTTCATTGCAGTTATAGAACCTGGGTTTTGTAATTGTAGTGTATGCGGGTTGACCATCAGGTGCTGGGCGCCTGACGAAAAACACCGTTTACCATTTTTGGCTAAAAAGTCGGGTCGACTGGGCCTTGTCCAGGTCAATTGGGTACTCCGGGAGGATGTCGTCTTGGCCTTGTTCGGGTTGATCGGGTGAACTGTGGGCACCTTTTTGGAAAGGGCCTTTTGACTTAGCTTGGATGGACTTAGGTGGAACTTTGACTACCCTTTTTGAACTCATTTGACTATATGTGAGGATGTTTTGAGTTGACGTTCTTCACGGTTATTCTGGTCGTATCAGGATTCAACCTAACTCAATCGTGAATGGTATGGAGCAACGGAATACCCACCTTTATATCTATGCACGAAGATGATTCGCCTGGGTATCGCGAACTCTAATTCTTTTCATTGACTAAGTAGGTTGTACGATGCTTCGGGAATAACACTGTACTTAGGTTTGGATTGTTTATCGCTTTTGATTTTGAATTGTACTGTATGGTACTTTGTCTACATGTCACGAACATGTTCATTAGCTCTGTTTACTTTGCTTTTTTTGGCATCATAAGGAGAACTTAGATGATGGACTTAGGATCTCTTTTGATGTTTCGTTTATTTTGATACTTGATTGAAGTGTTGAGGCTATGTGGCTTTGACCGTAAAGGCTGGGAGAGGACTACTTATGGCATTGATATTTTGAAGAAGTTTTCTTGTTTGATTTGATGTAAGGTACTAGTCTTTCTTTCGTTTTGACGAATCTTGTTCATGCAAGAGAAACCTAGCCCTTCACTATTACTGTACTAGGACTCTTGTGTCAAGCACCACTCAGATGTACCATTCAACACAGCTGGGGCACCACTATGATAGGACCGTTACTTTTGACCGTCTGCAGTTCGAAGATGTGATGGACGTACACCATCGGATGCTTTTGATTATGGGATGTTTTGATGATCGTTTGCTTGTTCCCCACGTATCCACTTTTGCTTGCTTGACCGGGCTTTTCTCCCTTGCATTTTCTCTACCAGAACTCGATTCAAGTTGGGAGGGTAGTGATACTATCCCATGGTGATTAGCCTATGTGGACTGCCTATTTTGTTAGATGTTTATGTTAGCTTATTTATGATTTTGATGCTAAGCATTCTTAATTATCTTCCCTACTGTATACTTTGTTTAGTACTGCATATCCTTGATGATTTATATATCTATCTGCTTTGCGACCGTTGTGTCTGATGATGCTACTCTTGTTGCATAGGTACCGAGCCCTTCTACTTCGAGGACAAGACGACGGAGGAAATTCTGACAGATCAGTCTGATGACGTCCTAGATTATTGTACGAACGACGTTGTCTAGCCGTATCAACCCTGTACTTGAGAGCCTTCATTCTATATATGAGTTTAGATTCATCTTTTGGTTCTTTTATCATTTTGATTAGGCCCGAGTTTTTTGTGTGACCTTTTATTATAAATAATACTTTTGGTTAACTATTTTAAACTTGAACTTTAGTAATATATTTCAGTATTTGGTTTTAACTATGCATTTTGAGATACCACTTGCATTTATGAAGCTTCTGCAAACTGTTATAAGTATTCGAGGAAATGTTTGTCTCTCACAGTGGTCTTCGATCCATATGGGACATGATTGGGGCCATGTTGTATTTGCTTAATGTTAGAAAATTTTAATTGGCCCTAATCTCACGCATAATCCCCGGTTCTACATTTTGGGGGCGTGACACATGTCTTCTTAGATTCCGTCTTTTGAGACATTGGTGGAAAAGGAGGCTTTAATTATGCTATTTAATATGATGATTGTTGGATGCATGCATGATCAATCAATGGGGCTAAGGTCACTTCTTTGAAAGAGGCCGAGGAAAAAACTCTCTTATGCGCGTTGAAAGAAGCTCTTTGGTGTGGGTTCCATAAGATTCACCTTTTCTCGGGCGCCCTCGAGGTGATTTAAGCTATTAATGGGGTGATGGATTGGTCTATACAGTCTATTTTGTTGGATTTGGTCTATACAGTCTTTTTTTTTTTTTGTGTGTGTGTGTGTGTGTGTGTGTGTGTGTGTGTGTGTGTGTGTGTGTGTGTGTGTGTGTGTGTGTGTGTGTATTGGGGGGCCCTAACCCCATTGTAATGTGGTTTTTCTTTTTCTTTTTTGTGGTTGTCTTGCCCTTGTGATGTGCTTGTTTTCTTCTAATGTAATCCTCTCTTTTTTACCCAAAAGAAAAAACACGCCCTCATCCAGCCCAAGCACACAAGCCACATCAAGCCTAAAAAATAAATTCAATTGGGAAAAGTATTTACGAGAAGTATGTTTCTAAATAGGGAAAATTTCAAACTAGGACTTAAATGTTTTGTAGTTCTCAAATCAGGACAACAAAAAGTTTAGATTTCAAATCAAGACTTAAGTTTCCAGTTTCATTTCAAATCAAGAAAGTCAACGAGATTTGGGCTTTTCCGATCATATTTGGTGTTTTTCCTGCGACTTTTCCCTTTTTTTTTTTGAAACACCCAGAATGCCCTAAGACCCTCTTCCCAAAAGGCTGTCCCATTCATCTTCTCTACCATTTGTCGCCGTATCTCTCGTACAACAATAACCGGCTATGTCACGACGACCAGAAGCAAGCCTAGTGAGTTTCCTATTTCCCACTTTCTCCTTCTTCCTCTTCCCTTCCTTTTTCTTAACACCACTCCCCTCCCACATCTTCCTTCGGTTTTTTTTTTCTTTAGGCCGATTTTAATCTAATCGCCGGTCCCCAAGTAGAAGGACTTCAATTATAGTTTTACCTGATGAGTCAGGATCATATCCAAAAAGACTATAACTAGCCTATATAAAATCTATAAATTAATTCGACTACGGATAAATCTGAAATTAAACATTAAATTACATCTCACGGTTTGAAATAAAAATTACAATTCCAAATAAAAATTCTAAACTAAAAATCCTAAACTATGTTAATACTAAAGACTACAAAACAAAAGAAACATTAGACCATCAATTTAATAAAGATAGAGAAAAAATCAGATTAAATAGAAACAAAAATGAGAATATGAGATTTAGAAATTAGAATTCCACCATTCAAACTCCATGCTTAGGGCCAAAGAATCAAATTAGAAACATAACACCAACCATGATATGTCACCCCGCATAAGCACACTATGTTAATCCATTAAAATGAATTAATGCGACTTGCAAATTTGATTTACTCTTCTTTCACATCACTAAGTAATCATGAACAAGAATATGAAATTAAAATCCTAAATAGTCTTACTTGCTACTCTAGTTACATGAAAAACCAAGTCAAGGGAGCATTCATCTTGTGAAATACATCATCTCTTGAGCATCTTGATTAACACTAACCAGAAGAATAGAAGTGGATGGAGGAGAGAGAGTGGGATGTCTGGGATGGAGAGGGAGAGAGAGCATGGACGTCCCATGAGAGATTTAGCCGTCTTTTATAATTTTCTAGATCTCTTCTTGTTCAACAACTGTTTCTCCTTTTATAATTTTCTGACATGGCTTGCACTCTAAGTTGTCGCTGTTAGGGATTTTGTATATTGAAATTTGATGGATACATTATCATTTTAATCATCATTTGAATTTTCACATAGACATTGATTTAGAAAAACTTGAAATCTTGATTTACACATGCATTGTTTTTTAGACTTGTAGAAATTTTGATTTATGCATGTTTTGTTTTTAATCTTGGATGCATTTAATTTGAAAAAGAAGTTTTATGAATCAATCAAGCATATGTTTTAAATCTTTCAAATCATTTTAGGCCTTTATGTTTCATTATTTTAATAGAACTTAGATTGAATTAAAATCATGTTTCCAAACTTGATTTAATGGCCCAAAAGTCCCCACAAGAAATCTCTTTGAAATATGCATTTTTAGGGAATTTGGTCCCTGGGCCCAGGTCGACCTGCAGTGTGCTCAGTCGACTGAGCCCATGGACTTGATTGACTGCGCATACTGCTGGTCGACCAGGCAAAGAGTCGTTGGGCTGCTTTTTCGAACGGTCAGATTTTTGACCGTTAAGGCCAGGTCGACCGGGCTATAGTGGGGGTCGACCGGGGACACGCCAGAACTCATTTTTTTTAGTATAAAATGAGGTTTATTCCCTTGAAAAAGAGGTTGAACATTTTAGTCTTCCTTGAAGTGTTTGGAGACAAAAGAAAGGGGATGAACTAAGAGAGACCAAGGGGTCATTAGTAAAGATAAAGTTTAGATTAATGAAGTTAAATCTCTAAGTAAGATTTACTTTTATTTATCATATGTTATATGCTTTGTTTAAATTATTGGTAAATGATTTTGAGCATTATAACTATGATGTGTTGAATTCATTCTTTATTTAATCTTTGATCTAAGTTGGATTGGATTCTTCACCTTGATTTCAAACCAAGTTTGTTTTAAAACTTTATAAAACATGTTTTGTCAAAACCTTTGATTTCTTTTGTAACATGTTTCATTTACTTGGTTGAATTGTATTGTTGTTTTCATTCATTTGAACTTTAATTAAACTTTTTGAAAACAATATAGCACATGCATCACATGTTTAGTGTTAATTAGTTTCATACAACTTGTGAGTCTTTGATTTTCATATCATCAACAAGTTAGTATTTTATACATGTGATTTGCATTTCACTTCAATCAAATCTTTGTGTGCTTTAAACTTTAAAATGCATTAAGCATACATTAATTGATCCTTCGTTTTAAACTTGATTGAAGTTTTCACACACACACTTCATGAGCATTCATCTTAGCATTTCATAGAGTGTTGTGTGAGTTGAATTAAACTTTCTTATCCGCCTATTTTAGAGGCAATTAAATTGAACTTAAATTGCAATCTCTTAAAGTGTTTGTGTAGACACTTATTTAAGAAATCATCTCTTGTAAAGGTTATTGCTTAGCCTAAGAAAAGCATATTGTAAAGGTTATTGCTTAGCCTAAAAAAGCATTTTGTATAGGTTGTTGTTAAGCCTAGAAAAACAACATTGTTGGGTTATTGCTTAGCCTTGGAAAGCATATTGTTAAGGTTACTGCTTAGCCTTTTTGAAAAGCATAAATAGTAGAAATCCGGTGGGGTGTTGGATCACAAGCCGGTAGTGGATATAGGCATTGAGGCCGAACCACGATAAATCCTTGTGTAATGGTGTTTGCTTTGTGGTGATTGTTTTGTTTAAGTTTTCGCATATTGTTTGTTAATCATCTCATGTGACTAGTTAATTGTTAAGAAGTTAAAATTGGCCATAATTAGTCATAAAGTGTAGATCACCCTATTCACCCCCCCCCCCCCCCCCCCCCTCTCGGGTTAGGATCCATGGACTTTCAGTCTCTTATGTCCTTAGCAGTATTTTGAGATTCAAAGAGACTTGACTTAGGATAGGATCTTTTTTTTTTTTTTACTCTTCATTCTATCTTGGACCTTTCAAAATTATCATCTTGATTTGCCAAAAGATAAACTTCAAGAGAAACTTCAAATCTTAGTGAGATGAGGGAGACTCTTTGTGCATTAAATGTCGGACGTCCATGGTATTGTGGGTCCCTCTTAGACATCCACTCTAAGGGGACCTTTTCTTTTTTTATTTTTATTTTTATTTTATGCAGAAAATATTTTGTTTTCTTTCCTGCATGTTAGAGAGTGGAATTTCTTGCTCTCTAACCAATGGCTTTTGGTTGGGGATTCTTCCTAGAAGTCAAATAAGAGATTTGCGTTTTAAACATGTGAAATGTCAAATCATCCTAAAGTTGTTAGTTATTTAATCACATGGCCCGTTTGGTGATTTTACATGTAAAATAAAGTATAGTAAAGCATTAAATCAAAAGAGAATAAAATATAATGGGGTTATGTTGGTATTTTATTTTTAATTATTTGGTATGAAATCTTTTTGACTTTTTGTATAAAAAAGTGGAGATTTATTGTCTTTTAGTAGAGAAAAAGAGGATGCTTTTTGACTTTTTTTTTTTAAGATGGAGGAAATTTGGAATTAAAGTGCTATTGATGTGACCCTTTCTATGAAAAATGGAGGCTTTATTTGACTTTTACTAATCTAGGGTCCATTTGACGGTTTACTATAATAGTAAAAGTCAAGTAAAGTCTCCATTTTTCAAACAAAAGGTCACATCAAAATCACTGTAATTTAAAATTCTCTCTAACCTTTTCAAAAAAAGTAAAAAAGCAACCACCTTTATCAACTAAAATTCAAAAAAAAAAAAAAAAAAAAAAAAACCCTCTACTTTTATATACAAAAAGTAAAAAAGATACCATACCAAACAACTAAAGATAAAAGATCATCATAACCCACTTATATTTTATTTCTCTTGATTTGATGCTTTACTTCACTTCATTTCACTTGATTTTACAAGTAAAATTATCAAACAGTTATGTAATGTCATAGCTTTCCTTTATTAGTAGAAGACTAACTTGATTAGGGGTGTGGTACTTAAAGTCAACTTATTGTACATTTTTAGAAATTGTTGTGTTTGACCCATTTAAAAAAAAAAAAAAAGCTTTCCAAAGCAAATACAGTCTACTTGTCTAAGCTGTAGAATGCATGGCACCGAAGTAGAAAGTTATCCCTGACCTGCTAGCGGTGATGGGCCTGTTGGCTCAAGTTCTTCAACTAAAAAGAAAAGAATAACGACTTTTATAGTCTGAAAACATTTTAATAAATTTAAGGTCACCCCAGAAGAATAAAAGAAAAAACACAACATATATATTGCAAAGAACTTTACAGTGGCAGATCATTAGGTGGCACTGGCCATCTTCTTGATACATGAACTCGTGTATGCTAAAGCGTGTCACAAGATATGTGGGGGCTGAGGGTGGGACCGTTCAAGCCCAACTTTCTCAAGCCACTTCAAGTGGTAGTTTAAGAGTTTTTAACTATGACCCTAATAATGCTAGATACGAACTTGTAAAATTTTTAATAGTTCGCCAATTACCATTTGTACTTGCGGAAGATCGATCATTTAAAATTTTTATGAGAAAAGCCTTTATCCCATTATGGCAGAAGATTTCTAAAGTCACTGTCTGAAATGATGCAATAAAGACTTTCTCGAACGAAAAAGATAATTTAAAAGCTACTTTTCAAAACATACCTGAAAAGTGATATTAACTTCAAATTTATGGACCTCCAAACAAAATGTGGGTTACATTTCAATCACATCACATTATATTGATTATGACTAGATGATGCAGAAGATAATGATTTCGTTTTCTTTACAAGAGTTTCCACACACTGATGCTAGTATAGGGTCCACTATCCTTGGAAAAGTTGGAGAGTATGATATTGAAGATAAAGTAATTACTATAACTCAAGATAATGCAAGATCCAACAATGTTGCAGCAAAGTTTCTAAAATCTGTGCTTCAACTTAGTTTAAATGAAGCTATTTTTCACAATAGATGTGCATTCTAAATAAACTCCCACCAATTTGTCACATCCAACACACAATTGATCTTGTTCCAGAAGTGACACTGCCTAATTTGCCTCACTACCGAATAAACCCTTCGGAACATGCAGAATTAAAGAGGCACGTGGATGAACTCCTCGATAAGGACTTCATTAGGGAGAGCCTAAGACCTTGTGCCGTTCCCACACTCCTGACCCCAAAGAAGGATGGAACTTGGAGAATGTGTGTTGATAGTCAAGTGATCAACAAGATCACTGTCAAGTATCGGTTCCCAATGCCTCGATTAGATGATATGCTCGACATGATCGTAGGTGCCACCATCTTTTCTATGATAGATCTTAAAAGTAACTACAATTAGATTCGTATTCGTCCCGGGGATGAATGAATAATTACCTTTAAGACAAAGGACGGGTTATATGAATAGCTAGTGAAGCCATTCGGGTTGTCCCATGTGCCAAGTACCTTCATGCGCATCATGACGCAAGTGTTAAGGCCATTCATTGGGAAATTCTTAGTTGTCTACTTTGATGACATTCTCATCTATAGTAAAATGAACAATACCTCAACCATTTGTGGCAAGTTTATGATATAAGTGTATAACTGTGTGCAAACCTTATGAAATATACCTTCATGACAGATAGTGTGGTTGCAATGGTTGCGATTGTTGAATGAAGACTCCATCCAACATCATGAGGTATGTAGTTTCCATGGGCTAGCCACGTTTTATCGTCGGTTCATGAAGGGATCTAGTACCATCATGGCTCCAATTACAAATTGTATAAAAAAGAGAGAATTTAATTGAAACTCGGCTGCTACAAAAGCCTTTCAAGAAATCAAGACCAGAGTGACAGAAGCTCCTCTCATGCGATTGCCTGACTTTTCTAAGGTTTCTAACACATTTGGCATTAGAATATGAGATGTTTTGAGTTAGGAGGGACACCCCATTACTTATTTTAGTGAGAAACTGAATGAGGCAAAATGAAAGAAATATTCTAACTACGAATGAGAATTCTGTGCAATGGTTTAGCCGTTGAAACATTGGTGACATTGCCTGTTACCGTAAGAATTTGTTTTGTACACAGATCATGAGGCATTGTGGTACTTGAACTCCCAATCCAAGTTGAAAAAGAAACATGCAAAGTGGGTCGAACTATTACAAGAATACACTTCCGTTTCGAAACATAAGACAGGAGTGGAGAACAAGCCTGCTGATGCGTTTAGTCGCGGAGTCACTCCATGAATGTGGAAGTCACTGGATTCGATCATTTGACGGATGAGACTTTGGGGACTTGTTTGCATCTCTTTCTGATAATCCTCTACGGAACATTGATAGATTTACATTGAAAGATGGTTATATCTTTCAAGAAAATCATATTTGCATTCCCCGTACTCCATGAGAGAGTTTCTCATTCGGGAGCTCCACACTGGTGGAGTAGGCGGTCACTTTGGTCATGATAAAACCATTCTTCTTATGGAGGACTATTTTTATTGCCAGAGTCTCAATCGAGACGTTGTGAGCATCGTTGAATGCTGTCACACTTACCAACTAGCAAAACAGTGTAAAAGAACATGGGGTTGTACACTCTATTGCTAGTGCCACATGCACCCTAGCAAGACATCAGTATGGGTTTTGTGTTTGGACTTCTGAAGACCAACAAACAACATGATTCCAAGCTTGTTGTCGTGGACCGTTTTCTAAAATGGCCCACTTTGTCTCTTTTTTCCAAAACACTTGATGCTTCCCATGTTGCAAAAACTCTCATGGAGCCAATTGTTAGTCTTCATGGTCTCCCAAAAACAATTATGTCTAATTGGGATGTCAAGTTCACCAGTTACTTTTGGAAGAAACTGTGAAAATTTTTGGGAACAAGACTACAATTTTCATCTGCCGACCAACCACAGACTAATGGTCAAACGGCAGTAGTGAACAAGAGTCTGAGTAATCTTCTTAAGTGTCTAGTTGGTGAGCATGTCCGTTCATGGGAGTCAGTGTTACCAATTGCGGAGTTTGCATATAACAGTTTGGTAAATAGGTCCATAGGCACGAGTCCTTTTGAAGTTGTCAATGGTTATAACCCTAGGATGCCTGTAGATCTCATTCCCATGTTATCCATTCATTGTCCATCTGAGTCAGCTGATGCATTCGTCTCTCACATTCATGCATTGCATAATGAGATCGGACGAAGGATTAATATGCAAAATGAATACTATAAACCCTCTGTCGATTCTCACCATTGGTACATTGAGTTTTCATGTGGGATATGAAGTTATGGTCTATGTAAGACCTAAGCAGTTCCTTCAAAATCTTGAAGAGGTTGGGTCCCAATGCATATGTTTTAGACCTTCCATCTGATATGGGAATCAACTCTACTTTCAATTAATGTAAAGGATCTTGTTTCTTCTCGAGGGTCTTCAACACCTTCTCGCAACCAATCTCCTCTTGTTTATCCAACCCATGCACCCAAAGACTTTGATCCATCTTTTTTCCAAGGCCAATTCCCACAACCTACCCCACCTCCCCCTCCTAAAGCTCAAAGGAAAGAAATTGTGGAAGACATATTGGATGACCAATTGGTCTCTATCTGACAGGGAGCCTGATGAGTCCTTAAAACTGCATTTTTATGAGGTTAATTTTGATCATTTCAAGGACTTATCACTGCAAAATCACATCATTTAGGCTAGAACTATGATTTATGCATCTTGCAAATCACTGTAGTATTTTAGTATATAATTCTTTAAAAAATCACATGTTTTGCATAAAATCATGAAAATTGCATTTCTGGGACTTTGATTTCTGAGAACAAATCATATCCTTTGATCTCATCTCAAGCTATTATTCCATGAGAAATAGGGCTACATTCATGCATTTAGGAGATTATGGGTAAATTTCTCCTTTTACATAAAATGATACATTTTTCTGCATGAAAGCACCCAAGTTATCATCCATTGCATTTATAGGGTTATTATTATTCATTTATGAAAATTTCAAAGAGTGATAGTTACATCAGGACTCCTCATGAAATGTCAGTTACATTAAAACTCTATTTTCATTCAAGATATGTTCATTTCTGTAGGAAATGAGAAACTGGGACCCGTAGAATTCAATCAGAAAAAGAAGTCCTAGCTGGATCAAGAATCCTACTGGCATCAGAACTCTTACTAGGGACCCACTCATAAGCATAAAAGATCAAAACTGGGGCCCACGGTCAAGAAAGAAGCTGAAAATAAAAAGAGATGAAGACTGGACCCCACACACATACCATGTGGGAGCTCACACAGGTACACGGCCAAGATAGGGGATCCACGTTTCATTAGTTGCATTCAAGATATCTTACAGATAATGCAGAAAATTTCCAAGAAATTGTCAAGGACAATTAAACTGGAAGACTACTTATCCTCGAAATCTGGAATGCAAGAGGGACCCACACATCCTTGGGCATCCCACACACTCTTAAAAGCATTCTAGAAGCTTCCAAAAGAATCGAGATCGCTCCAGTTTCTCAAAGTCCACACAGAGCAGAGGTGTATCCAAAAGAAGATAAAAGGAACATAAAATTGCAGAAAAGCTAAAGAAGATGGCCCCACATATCCTTGGACGTCCCCAAGGTGGTCCCAAACAATCCTGTTTGTTGCTTGAATTCAAATAAATCATCTCTTTGGTGTTGTAATGATATGGAAGACCTCAAGTTCAAATTTGAAGAGATAAAGAAGTCTTTACAAGAAGAAAGAAAGAAGTCCAAGACAACATTCAAAGAAGCCCTTTGACGTCCACTCTCTTTAACAGAAGCAATCAACGCCCATGGTGAGCCCAATTTTACTTCAAAGCTCACCAATTGAAATCTTTTAATGCTACACATGTGGGCCGAACTTCGGAGAATTTTTAAATTAAAGGTGAGTGTATTGAGAAATTCTACAATGCTAGAAGACTCCAATGTTCTATAGACCGTGGTTGTGTCGCCGGAGAGCTGAAGCGAAGAAAGAGAAGAAATAGAAGAAATCCGAGTAACCACCGGCACCAAGGACCAATCGATCGGATGTTGACATGCCTCAATTATTCTCGAGGACTGATTGGTCAGATAGCGGGAAGTTTCCAGAAGGTGTTGCACGAATTGTTCCCTTGTGAGACTGGGTTTTCCACTTTGAGTCCTATTTGTGTTCTATTCCAAGACACAGATTTGGGGCTATATATAAGGTGTCGTTCTCAACCCTAAGACACAAGGCAAGGAATTAATTCTCTTTCTTGATCTGAAGTTAGAATACCCTTAGAGAGATTTCTTAGTTTCTCTAGAGCCTTTGAAAGATCGTTTTGAAAGATTGCTCTAAAAGGTTTGAAGCTTCTACTTCTTTTTAGAAGATTGTGCATCTTGGTCTCAAGGTGTTGAAGGAGGATCAAGCACAGGGAGCGGTGCACGGCGGGGAAGTCATGGCAATAGGAGAAGTTGTGCAAAACAACTACAGTCCTTAGGTTGACATACTTATAGAGACCTCATTTGGCCTCCTATGATAGCTTTGAATACTAGTCATATATAGCGGTGCCTTCATTTCACCCATAATTGAATGATTAATGGCATAATTCAGATTAATTAATGACGATGAAGATGCTTGTTGATAATTTTTAACTTAGTTCGACGATCTCTAGAAATTCGTGAGAGAAAAGCCAAACTACATCGAGACTCCAAGTTGAGCCCATTACTCATTAAGATACCTGGACCAATGAGTTCTAAGTCTCGAGATCTTTTCGACGATACGTAGATTGTCCAAATCCGACCGATGGATCAAGAAATATGACCGTCGGAAGACTACCCTAGCGGCCCCCACCAGAAACACATCCTGGGTGCCATCCTAGGTGCACCCATGTCCCAGACTGTACTTGGGCACATACACAGGTGCCCCCAGGTCCCTGGTTACCCTAGAAACACACTTGAGCGCATACTTAGGTGTGTCCCGCTCTACCTTTCGCAGTTCCGGCCCAACCTCAACCCAAAAATAGTCTGAAACCAAACCTTAAACCCACTTGACCCCAAAAGAGGACCTAGGCGCCTAGGTGCACCCAAGTCACAAGACCCACCTGGGCGCACCCACTCCAAAAACCCTAATTTTCCTTGGTTTGTGTGAAGCTTCTAGAAGTTCGTGTAAACAGCAACCCTAACCCTTCTTCCACGCCAAAAACCTTTATATAAGGATCTCTTATACCATTTGCAAAAGGGGCAGGTACCAGATATAGAGAAAAAGAGAAATAAAGGGAGTGAAAGAGAGTAGCCACCATAGAGAGAGTTTTAGATCTAGAAGAAAGGAGAAGAGAAAGCATTCTAGTTTTCAATATCAACAATGGAGAAAGCTTCCAAATGCCATGTATTTGCACGAGAGCTTCGATCTTGGACTTGAAAAACACAAATCCAAACCGGTATTTCTATATCTAGTCTCTTCACTAAATGTTTATCATCATCAGTAGTTAGAAACATGCTTAAGATCATGCATATATGATAGATATGCATTAATAGTAGTATATTGTAGTAGATATGATATATAGTATTCATCATCATTAGTAACATGAATAGGATCATTCAGAGGTTGTAGATATGCATCATTTTCATCATCTTGAACTTGTGATTAGAATAGATCTTGCATTCATATCATTTTCATTGGGAAAAAATCCGAATATGAGGAAGAAAGTGCAGAAAAGCACTTGGGCGCCACTGTGGGTGCGCCCAAGTCCCTAAGTAGGGTATTAGCCTCGATTTTCGTATTGCGTGCACTTCATTTCTTAGATCTGAATTCATTCTTATACATATTGATATCAAGACCCTAGGATCTATGGCTTTGCATTCTGAATCACGTGAAAAGCATTGAAAAAAAGAAAAGAAAAGATAGAGAAAAGTGCAGAAAAGCACTTAGGCACCACTGTGGGTGCGCCCAAGTCTATGGGAAGGGCTTTGGCCCCGATTTTCGTATCGCGTGCACTTCGTTTCTCAAATCTGAATTCATTCTCATTTAAGTTGATATCAAAGCCCTCGGATCTCTAAAGAGCATTGAAAGAATCGAAAGAGGACCAAACATATTGCTAAAAAGGGAAGGGAAAGAAAAGAAGGAAGAACATAGGTACTTGGGCGATACTGTGAGTGCGCCCAAGTCCCTGCAAAGGGATCTGTCCCTCAAATCTTGGTCCTTACGCCATCGTTTTTAGATCCGGAAGTTCTGATGTTAATAATTCATATTAGGACCCTGCATTTAGTAGCGAACTATCAGAAATCGCGCGGAAATATTGTCGGAAATCAGGAATATATCACAACCAGCAGGGAAGTGCCTAAGTACTGGCTTGCTTTCCGGCCCGCATCTTCTGCATTTCGCGTTGCATTTAGCTTGCTGTTGAATCTCTGTGAGGACTAAGGTTGATTGTTGAACTTCTGGACTACGAATTATCAAATCATCACTCTTTAGGTTAGGTTGCATTGATATTGCATAAAACAACAACAACAAAAATCATAAAAGCATAGAACTCTTCCCTTCTCATCTTACTCTTTAGTAATTAGAGAAGAGAAACCAAAAACAAGATTAAAATAAATACAAAAATCTATAAAAAGAGTAGACATTAGGTAGATGATCCTAGGTTACTCCATTCACGCCTAAGTGGATTCACAAAACTTAATTCAACCAATCATAATCAAACTTAATTAACTCAATCCATAATTAAAAGTCCAATTAATTAAACCCTAATTAATCAACCCTAACGAAATACCTTAACTAAAAGCCCTAATTAAAAAACCTTTAAGCAATCCCTAATAAACAAAACCCTAATTAATAAATCTTAATTAATCAAAGCTCCAAATAAAGTTCTAATTAATAAACTTAATTAACAAAGTTAATTGATAAACTCCAATTAAACCCTAATCAACGAAGTCTAACTAACAAAATCATAATTTGAACCTTCAACCCTAATCAACACAATTCTAATTGGCAACCTCACCCAAATTCAAACTCTAAGACCCTAGTCAAAACTTAATTAAAACAATAGCCAAGTCATGACCAGAGGATAAAAATATTCTTCAACCACGACACGAGTTAGAATACCCAAAATCGACCTAGAAATACCCTAGAAACCATCGAACTCGTAGCTACCCAATAGGCAGACACAGTGGCGCCCAAGTCACCTAGGAAACCTAGGCACCACCATAGGCGCGCCCAACTCCCTGGTTTAATCCCGATACACGCTTCGGTTGTGTTTCAACTCTTGAATTCAAACCACAATCACACTTACGGACCAGAGACTCAAAACCAATCCGGGATACAAAATTTATTGACATAGATTACCTTAAATTCCAAATCCAAGTGAAAGAGTCCCAGAAATAACCTAAACCCGCAAGGCGGCCACTTGGGCGCCACTACAGGTGCACCCAAGTTCCATTCTAGCCTTAGGACCATCGAATCCCTATTCACCTCAAACCTCGAACTCAAATCAACACCTTAAAACCTTCACAGAACTCATATCAGTCCTGAAATTAAAATTTTAATCAACTTAAAACCACTTGGAATCTCAAACTGAAGTCGGACGACCAAAGAGCGTCAAATCACCACTTGGGCGCCACTACTGGTGTGCCCAAGTCCTTTGTCGGGCTCGAGTTGTGAATTCTTGTCGTCTTTCGAATTTCAGACTTAAAATCATTAAAATAAAATCAACCCAGGACTTAAAGCAACATCAGAATAGAGACTTACATTAAGTAAAAACCCCACGAATCTTGCAAGAACGTCGATACCATCACCACTAGCCAAACCACACAGGACTTGGTACTTGGGCACCACTGTTTGTGCGCCCAAGTCACTAGAGTGACCTAGGCGCCATTGTGTGTGCGCCCAAGTCCTCTACAACCCCGTTTCACCGATTTCGACATCATTTCACCTCTCGAATCAAAACCTGAAACTCCAAAATCTTCAACAATTAAATCAGATTCTTAAAATACCCATAAACACCCTCAACTTAATTCTTAATCAAAACCACAACTCAAAACAAACCAAACCAATTAGAATCACAATTAACAAGTTGCTTAGGCGCATGAACTATCAAACTTAGGCTATTCGCACCCTAGGATTAGATCGGATTACCTCATTAGGTAGCTTAGAGCATTAGGTATCACCCTATCACTTTTCCTGTTCTGTTAGGGGACTAGGAGAACTGATGTGGGCGGTCTAAGGCCTTAGGTTAGGGTTAATCTGATGATCAATGATAAAGCACTAATCATGTAAATCCAAGTAAAATCTCCTAGTTAGGCCCTTCTAGCCTAATATATCGAAAATCCATAAAAACTATAAAACCAACAAAATACACCCAAAAGGATTTTTTCTTTTATTTCTTCCTCCACCTCAGGTGCCAGATATTTAATCGAACTTATTGATAAAAGGGAATAAAGAACTGATTTCTAAAATTGAATAAATGAGAATGATGAGAAGAGATGAGTGATTTCGCACACACTTTTAAACAATCACGGCCCATCGGCCTCCCTAAAACAAGCACTAGCCCATCGGCCTTTCACTTTTATCACTCGTGTATCGCACACGAAATAACACAAAAATCACAAGTCAAAGTCTCATTTGCATCATCATTTTGGTTTAAAAAGTTAGCCTTTAAACCCTATTTTACCAAGGGATCTGAAGGGGCACCCGGGAACGGGGCCGATCATCTTCTTAAATATTTGGTACCTCTCCCGTTTATTTTCTTTAATTACTTTATTTTACTTGGATCTACTATGATTTTGCTTTGTGAGGATTAACCTTTATTTGAACTTTAACTCATGACCCTGAATTGACCTTATATTAAACAGACCCGAAGAGACCCAAATTAATGTGACATGACAACAGTCGTGTGTTGTCGGCAGCATATTAGACGAGAGGAAGAACCCACCCATTTATTTTCTCCCCACATTTCTTCGGCTTCATCGAAGAACGGTGTTACGGCGATTACTGTAGCTGGCAATCGTGATCCGTCGATTTGGAGGGTAGTCGGAATCCTCATTTTCAATGTAAAATTTAAATAGCATACATCAGATGAATGGAGATTTCTCTAAGCAGAACGCCTTTTCCTATTGCGTGGGTCGAAATTCACATCCGACAGTACTGACTTGGGGGTCGAAATTCACATCCGACAGTACTGACTAGGATAAAGGAGCCGTGAGTATGTCTTGTAACCATTTAGTACTGATTGGTTTTTTTTATCGTGGTTTTTCTCCGGGAAAGGGTTTTCACGTGAAATTTATGTATACCTTCTTGTGGTGTTTGATTGGTAGATTGATTGGCTAGTTCTATCTTGTTTGGTTGTTTACATCCGTTGTGCATTGGTTTGGTTATTTGGAACTAGCACCCATTCTTGCAAACGCTGAAACTTCAGACTTCTCGCCTAACCCCATAAAAACATGGTCATTATTGGTAAGCACTACATTAGTTGGGCATGAAAGGACGTTCCGTATGTTCTTTGTTCAACATCCATTCGCTGATGCAGTTGCACTCAATCTTTTCTTTCTCCTCTAATTTCTTCCCTTCTTCACAAATCCACTAGATGGAATTTACTCTAGTATTTAGAATTGTCAATGACCTTCAACCACAAAAAACCTCAAGAAACCTAGCGAGCAGGAAAATCATTCATCCATTACATTTTGATTGGGTAGTGGATCTTTGTTTAGTGAAATAAACCATTTCCACTACTCAGTCACTATATTGAGGTAGTCAGAGAAGCACAAACCCCGATAGATGGAAATCGATACTAATATGTGCAACGCTTAACCGCAAGGCTACGGTGTCATCAACTAGTATAAGACTAAGAGTCCGGATTATCAATCCCACATAAAGAGGATGGAAGAAGCAATGAATCCAATTTAAGTAGAATTGAACTAAAATATAGCTAATATCAACAGATGAAGTGAAAAAATAAAACTAATAAACAATGCAATGTAAATAACTAATTAATAATTTAAAATATAAATTTAATAAGATCTAAGTTAATCTAACAAGATACACTAAACTATTGGACGAATGGTAATGGAAATGGAAGATTTAAGGTGAGGACGTGGCGTGGAATGTGTAGGATTTTAAAACAAGTTATGTGAGATATAGATCTAACAATCTAAAAGTGAAAATAACAAATAAATTAAAATTTTAAATTAACAATGATAAAAATAAGAGATTAGGCAATCCAAAATCCACTAAGTATGTAATTAATTCAAATAATGCATATTTTAATTCAACTCCCAAATCTACAATCCAATTAGCCATCTCTTGTCTAATTGGATTGGATGATATAGTAATGAAGATCAAAGTAAAGAAAATCAAAAGCCAAAATCCTAGATCATGATCTAGCTACCCTAACAATAATCCATCAAAATCAAGGTACAAAAGATCAAAGAAAAAGGCTCTAGAGCATGCTACGTGAGAGAACTTAATCCAACTCCAAAGCATTAATTGAGATTATCCAAGTATCAAGTGTAGAGAAAGAGTATGAGAAATGAGAGAGATTAGCACACTTAGATCTAAAATCTACTAATCAATTAAGGCATAAGTAGGGAATTTAAACTAAAACATGCATGGAATTTAATTAATCACATTACTTAGCTTCAAAAGGAGAGCTTAATCCAAGAACTTTAGCCACTAAACATCAAGAAGGAGCTCCAAATCTTCATTAATGATCTTCAATTACAGACTCTCCGTCTAGATTAGTTACAAAGAAGCTACTAATTACAATCTAAAAGTAAAAATAAAATTGCAAAAAGAGTAAATTGCCAAAAGATTTTTTTTTTTTTCACTCTACAAAGGAGACATATTTGTGCCATAGCAAGCTTTGATTGGTGGAGAGGTTAGAGTTGGATGGAGTATTTTATATGTAAAAAATAAAAAAATAAAATGCAATTGTTAGGAATTGAATCCATAAACCAATTTCATAGCTACCCAAGCTCTAACCAATACACCAACCACTCATTTGTGTTTAAAAATGACTTCTTTTATCCTTAATGTCTTCTCCTCTTATTTTGGAATTCTTTAACTCTTCCTAAGATTTCTTTTTGTAACTTCTTTATTAAAATCTCTTCTTGATGGTTTGGGACTCTAGCCAGAAGGTTGGGATAGTCGCGGGGTACACCTACATAAGAGAAATTACATTTAAATACGTTATAAATAATCGAATTGATGCATGATAATCCGATAATCAACTGGTGTGATAGAATGATAAAATCTCCGCATAAAGCAAATCCCCGATAGATGGTGATCGACACTTATACGTGCAACGCTTAACCGCAAGACTACGGTGTCGTCAAGTAGTATAAGACTAAGAGTCCGGATTATCAATCCCACATCGAGAGGATAGAAGAAGCAATGAATCCAATTTAAGTAGAATTGAACTAAGATATAGCTAATATCAACAGATGAAGTGAAAAAATAAAACTAATAGACAATGCAATGTAAATAACTAATTAATAATTTAAAATATAAATTTAATAAGATCTAAGTTAATCTAACAAGCTACACTAAACTATTGGATGAATGGCGATGGAAATGGAAGATTTAAGGTGAAGATGTGGCGTGGAATGTGTAGGATTTTAAAACAAGTTTGAAAGTCCGGGATCCTAACCCTAGAGGGGGGGGGGTGAATAGGGTGATCTACACTTAATGACTAATTATGGCCAATTTTAATTTCTTTAAAAAACAACTAGTCACTGTTGGGATTGGTGTATGCCCTAAAGCCCACTGACTGCACTTACATCTCTGTTACTGGATATTTATTGGTTATTTAAAGGAATGACATCTTTCTCTTATTGCTTGTGTGTATGTATGGTTGTGTAAGGCCCATTGTTTTATAGTAAATGACTTGGGTGTGTAGTGGCTACACACAGATAGGTATGAGTCATGGATACTTGAAACAATAAATTTGTTCATAACTGAGAGGTGGAGTTGGGCACTTCATCTTGGTATAAGTTATAGTGAGAAACTCTCCTGTGTTCAGGGTGACTTACCTTAGTCACGGGAGGTCTTTCCCGGATATATCTCATTAGTGCATGTGTCATGCATTGAACAGGACCATTGAAGGTGTGATCTCTAAAATAGTACTCTCACAGAGAGAGATCAAGTCACCTCTTGCTACTGAGTGACCAGTGCTCTTAATCTTGAGCATTTGTGGATGAACTGACGAAGTCGAGTTCTTGTACTTTAATTCACTATGAGTGAGATCCTGTTCATGAGTCAACAGCTCTGTGTTTTGGGTACTCGGGCTTGATTAGTTGGGACGTGCAAATGCAATATGGAATCTATGCCATCGTGTGATGGAATGATCGTCCCCTTAGAATTATCCGATTAATTATCAGAATCTAAGATCTTAGTATATGAATGTTCCATATGGATATTGAACTTGTGGGTCGCTCCCTGGATCAAGAGAATGATATCCGGATGATGATTAAGTCAAGGGTATGAAGTTCTGAGGATGAGATGCAATAAAAAAGGTAGATAGTACATCGGTTAACCTACTTGATTATGGATGTTACATAGAGGGGCATTGTGGTCATTGTACTTGGTAGGTCAAAGACAATCGTCAGTTTATGATGAGGTTAATTTGCAATTTAATATTTGTCCCTGGAGTGCAACCATAACTCTCTAGTGGAATGAGTTAAGGTTAAAATGATCCTAGTGTTGCTATGGGGTTAGCATGGACATTTTGGTCATTTTGGAAGCCAAGGGCAAATATGTCTTTTGGTCCCTTCTCTAGCCACTTTCCTAGATTGGCAAGGTTTCCTAAATTGTTTAATTGTGTGGAGAAATAATTTTGAGTGTAAATTCAAATAGGCCCATGATGGCATACATGAATTACAACTCTAGATAAATTATTGGTGCATGAGCCATAGTGTGTGTGGGCTAGCCAATGTGGTCCCTTATGTGTGGGTCCCAAGATTGTGTAGGTCCTATCACTTGAAAGGCTGAAACTCTTTTTTGTAAGTTTCCTTAAAGTTTTTTTTAATTAGCTTTGGAAACTAAAAAGGTGGAGTGTTGGACGTCCATGATGAGGTTGGTTGGGTTTTTTGAAAGCTCCTCTTTGTTGCAACTATTTGGAGAGAAAAAGGAGGAGCTGCCCATAGAGATCTGCTCATTTTTTTTTGGACGTCCACATTACTAGGAGGCTCTCTTGCTTTGTTGCAACTTCTTCTTCTTGAAGAGAAAAGAATAGAAATCTGAGCCTTGCACTTCACATCAAGAAAAAGTCATAGAAGGAAGCCTATTTTGATCCCACAATCAGAGCCAATCAGATTGGGTTGTGGAATAGAAGAGAAGATCAAAAAGGGAAGTTGCTGCAGTAAATTCCTGCAACCTGAATAGCTGATTGCAGGCTTGTGATCAGTTCTTTGCAAGTTCATTTTCAGAGACTTGAAGACTTCATATCATCAAGGTATTAGTCCTCCTTAATCTCCTTGCTTTATACACATGTTGATCATGATTTCATGGAGTTTTATGTGTGATTTACATGGCTTTTTTCATCAGATTTGTTTCGAATTTGAAAACACCAGCCTTAGATCTCTTTAATGTTTAAGATTTCTGATCTGAATCACACTTTCTTTCAGTGGTATCAGAGCCACTTCATGATTAATCATGATCCCATGTTGTGTGGATATCTATCCTAGATTAATTAAGGGCATGGTGGCGCCCTTTAGGATGTTAATTAGTGTATGATATGAGTGCAGAATTTCTGATAGCAGAATTTCAGATTTCAGAATTCCAGATTGCAGGAATTCTGTATCAGATTTTGTTTCAGAATTCTGTGACTACAATTGTTAGTTTTCAGAATTCTGTGACTGCAATTTGGTGTGCAGAATTTCAGATTGCAGAATTCCAGATTGCAGAATTTCAGATTGCAGGAATTCTGTATCAGATTTTGTTTCAGAATTCTGTGACTGCAATTGTTAGTTTTCAGAATTCTGTGACTGGAATTTGGTGTGCAGAATTATTCCAGATTGCTGGAATTTTTGTTTCAGAATTCTGTAACTTAATTTCAGAATTCTGTATAGGGCTGTACACTATGTTTTTGAATGCACTGACCTCTTTGTATGCAGCCATATATGCATCCTTGATGGTTCGAATGAATGTTGTTTGGATTTGGATGTGTTTTTTAATTAGTTGGAAAGTGTACGATTGCGCGTTTAGCAATCATAGGAGGTTGTAATTTTTCCTGTTTTTATTCCAACTAGTCTTGATGTAAGCTTTCTTGAAAAGCATAGGTATCTCCAATGTAATTTTTGGTTGTGTTTTTCATGGGTTTACTTGTATAAAATTTATTTATTGTAACAAGCAAGAAGAAGAAAGTTTCAAGCAAGAAAGGTTGCAACAAACCGGATTCCACGGTGATGGAGGTGACGGAGGTTTCCTAGTGAAAAATGGACACCTAATCAAGTATCCTAGTTGGATCAGGGTTTGAAGTCCGAATAGCAGGGAGCCATCAAGGATTGCATTCTTTATTTGCTTTTATATATGGAATGCATGGTTGAATGCTTTATATATAATTGCTATAATTGTCACCTAGTAACATGGCCACCACTAGGTTTTAAAATTGGCATCCTTATATATTGGATTGTTTTTAGTTTGGCAAATCGTTTTTAAACGGATCTTAGACCAGCACCTTCTTTTTGTCTAAGGTTTAAAAATTGGATAGGGTTTAGTTTACCTTGGCACCCTAAGTTTCCAAAAGAGGCTAAACTGAAATCTAATTAGATGCCACCTAAGGGTTCCCATAACCCAAGTTTGGAAATTTGACTCTTTAAAGGGATTTGCTCAAATTTTTTAAAGCAAAAGGTTTTTATGTTCAAGATGACTTAAGTCATTGAGTCATGAATTTAATCAACTAAGTTTGCTAGATTTAAAAGTTTTTGAGTAAACAATGTAAAGATCAAAAGAGTTTTTCAAAACCCTAGTGTTAAATAATCAAGTGGGAGAGGGGTTTGGAAAAACCCCACGGCCTTCCATTTTCGGTTCATGCTATCTCAATGGAGTGTTAGTGGGAGCGGCCACCCCTTCGGTGGAGTTCTTTACTAAAGATCACTTCGATGGGTTAGTAGGTGAACTAATATGAATATTGGTAATGAGGTGTTAGTGGGAGCGGCCATCCCTTCGGTGGAGTTCTTTACTAAAGATCACTTCTATAGAATGTCAATGAAGTGTTGGTGGGAGCGGCCATCCTTTCGGTGGAGCTCTTTACTAAAGTTCACTTCGAGAATGGTTTTAATTCTCTTCCCTTCGAAGGACTTGAGACATGGACATTCTGGGAAATTTCATAAGAGATGGTAATACACTTGACATAAGCCGGTAATAACCTCTCCCTAGGAGTTAGTGTTATTTGTCATATGAGGCCAAACCAATCAGTGATTGGACTGTCACTGGATATGCTAAATCCAGAAAGTGATAATCCAAATAAGCGAGGCTTTGCTCGACGAGACTATAGATTCGGCCATCCCTTCGATGGAGGGTCTATGAGGAGGTTGAGACACTAATACATTATGATTAGGGTTAAATAATGTAAAAAGTCTTGTGCATGTTTTTCTTTTTATAACAAGCACCATATACATATTACATATATACAGCATGTCTAATTATAACCTGTTATATATCCAGAGAGATGGGGAAGGATTCTTTTAGCCCGTTGATGAGTATTTTGCGTGAGAACAAATTGACTGGCCCGAATTACGTAGACTGGAAAAGAAACCTTAACATAGTACTCACCGCCGAGGAGTACAAGTATGTTTTGTCGGAACCCTGTCCTACGATTGATGATCCTTCTACAGATGCCCAGCAAGAAGCTGAAAGGAAATGGAAAAAGGCGAATAGCATGGCCAAATGCTACATGCTTGCTTCCATGTCCAACGTGTTGCAAACGCAGCATGAGCAAATGGACACAGCTGCTGACATCATGCTGTCCTTGTCTGAGATGTTCGCAGACAAAAGCAGGCCAGCTAGGCAAGCTGCTTTAAGGACAATCATGAATACTAGGATGGCTGAGGGAACACCCGTCAGAGAGCATATGCTCAAGATGATAGATTGTTTCAATGAAGCCGAGATCCTAGGGGCTGAGATTGATGCAGGGAGTCAGACTGATATGATTCTCGAAACTCTGCCGGAGTCTTTCAACCAGTTCAAGCTCAACTTCAACATGAGCAAGATGGACATGACTCTCTCTGAGTTAATGAAAGAACTCCAGGCGGCAGAGGCCATCATGAAGCTTAAAGGCCAAGCTCACTTTTCCCAGTCTTCCTCTAAACTGAACCCGAAAGGAAAAAAGTTCAAGAAGAAGCAGGGTAAGGGAAAAGGACAGAAAAAGGGCAATGCTGGGAAGAAGGACAAAGGTACAGGTGAAAAGCCCAAAGGGAAATGCTTCAAGTGCGGCCTCAAAGGTCACTGGAAGAAAGATTGTCCCAAGCTCCTAAGCTCAGATAAGAAAGGTATATCTCTTTCCTGTTACATTGAAACCTGTCATGTGGTTGATTCTACTGATTCGTGGATAGTAGACTCTGGAGCCACTAATCATATCTGCAATTCATTGCAGGGGTTTCAAATAATGAAAAAGTTTGAGAAAGGGGAATTTGACCTTAGAGTTGGAAATGGAGCAAAGATTTGGGCTGTTGCAGTGGGAACTGTTACTTTACATTTTCCGCAAGATAGGATATTAATTTTAAATAATGTTATCTATGTTCCGGACATAAGGAAGAATTTAATTTCAGTTTCCAGACTTATTGAATTTCATTATTCAGTTTCTTTCCATTCTGGTGTTGATATCAGTAGAAATGGAAATATTATATGTTCCGGTAGAATGCATGACAACTTATTTTATATATATCCTATTGCTCCTGCACTGCATAATGTACAACTAGAAAGCTCATCTTCCCTTAAGAGGAAGGTATCTTCGACCAATGACACTTATCTTTGGCACTTACGTTTGGGTCATATCAACCTAAAACGGATTCAGAGGTTGGTAGAGGATGGGCTTTTGAGCTCATTAGATCTCGAACCTTTACCTCAGTGTGAATCTTGTCTCATGGGAAAGATGACCAAAAGGTCATTCTCTGGAAAGGGACTGAGGTCAAAGGAGTTGTTAGAATTGGTTCACACTGATGTGTGTGGTCCTATGAACAAGCTAGCTCGAGGAGGTTATGAGTATTTCATCACCTTCACTGATGATTACTCTAGGTATGGATATGTGTACCTAATGCGACGCAAGTCTGAAGCGTTTGATAAGTTCAAACAATTCAAGGCTGAGGCGGAGTTACAACTAGGGAAACATATCAAAGCTCTTCGATCTGATCGAGGTGGTGAGTACCTCCTAGGTGAGTTCAAGGAGTACCTCACACAACATGGGATTGTGTCTCAGTTGTCTGCACCGGGTACACCCCAGCAAAATGGTGTAGCAGAGAGAAGAAACCGTACCCTTCTTGATATGGTAAGGTCCATGATGAGTCATGCAACCCTACCCATATCTTTTTGGGGATATGCCCTAGAAGCAGCAGCATACATTTTGAATCTGGTACCTTCTAAATCAGTACCTAGGACACCTCGGGAAATGTGGACAGGTCGAAAACCCAGTTTAAGACATATCCACATTTGGGGTTGTCCAGCCTATGTACTGAATGATAAAGCTACCAAGCTAGAACCCAGATCGGAAATGTGCTACTTCATTGGGTATCCTAAGGGAACGAGAGGAGGCATCTTTTATCATCCAAAGGGGCAAAAGGTGCTTATCAGCACTCATGCTAGATACTTGGAGGATGATTGCATGATGCACCAAGAGCTTGGTTGTAAAGAAGCCCTTGAGGAGATTCTTTCAGAAACTCCTGCAACATCTGTGCCAGATCCTGAGACTGTAGATAATCAAGACATTCCTTTTAACACTCCGGAGCCTTGTCCTAGTGGGAGAATTTCTAGACCACCAGATAGATACCTAGGAGTGTCTTTTATGACAGACTCCGAGGATCTGGTTGAGGATCCTACTAGTTACGATGAAGCAGTAACGGATATAAATGCTGACATGTGGCAGCAAGCGATGAAATCTGAATTGGATTCTCTGTATTCCAATCAAGTCTGGGAACTTGTGGATGCACCTGAAGAGATCAAACCCATAGGGTGCAAGTGGATCTACAAGAGAAAGAGAGGAGTGGATGGGAAGGTTGAAACCTTCAAAGCAAGACTGGTGGCGAAAGGATATACTCAGAAAGAGGGTATCGATTATGAGGAAACCTTCTTGCCAGTAGCCATGCTCAAGTCCATAAGGATTCTCTTAGCCATCGCATGTCATTATGACTACGAGATATGGCAGATGGATGTCAAGACAGCTTTTCTAAATGGAAGTCTTGACGAATGCATCTATATGATGCAACCAGAGGGATTCATTGCTGGTGGCCAAGAGAACATAGTCTGTAAACTTAAAAAGTCCATTTATGGACTTAAGCAAGCATCTAGGGCATAGAACATCAAGTTTAATCAGGCAGTCAAATCTTTTGGCTTTGATCAAAACATTGATGAACCATGTGTGTATAAGAAAGGGAGTGGAAACGCAGTTGCATTTTTAGTCCTATATGTGGATGACATATTACTCATTGGAAATGATGTTCGCATGTTGTCGTCTGCTAAGGTTTGGTTATCATCTCAATTTCAGATGAAGGATTTGGGTGAGGCGAGCTATGTCTTAGGGATCAAGCTTTTGCGAGATCGCAAGAACAAGATGTTAGCCTTATCCCAATCTTCGTATATTGAGAAGATATTGGTCAAGTATAACATGCATGATTCCAAGAAGGGCTTGCTACCTTCTAGACATGGAGTACCACTATCTCAGAATCAATGTCCGAAGACACCTGAGGAGATAGAAAGCATGAGGAGAGTACCATATGCATCAGCTGTTGGAAGCCTCATGTATGCAATGTTGTGTACTAGACCAGATATCTGCTTTGCCGTTGGCATGGTTAGTAGATATCAATCAAACCCTGGACCTATGCACTGGATAGCTGTTGAGCATATATTCAAGTATCTTCGGAGAACGAAAGATTATATGCTAACATACCGAGCAGATGATCTAACGCCACTGGCATATACAGACTCTGATTTCCAGTCGGACGTAGATGCCAGAAAGTCTACCTCGGGATACGTCTTTACTCTATCAGGAGGGGCTATATCATGGAGAAGTGTCAAGCAAGATTGTACTGCTGATTCTACCATGGAGGCAGAGTATGTGGCGGCATCGGAAGCTGCGAAGGAAGCAGTATGGCTCAGAAAATTCCTATTGGAATTCGGAGTAGTTCCTGCAGTGCAAAAACCGATTGTCATGTACTGCGACAATACTGGTGCAGTAGCTAACTGCAAAGAGCCCAGGAATCACAAAAAAGGCAAGCATATTCAGAGAAAGTACCACTTGATCCGGGAATTCATCCAGGATGGAGAAATAGTGGTAGAGCAGATTGCCTCAGCAAATAACTTAGCTGACCCATTTACTAAGACTCTTACTGAGAAAGTGTTTACTTCACATGTTGAGTCTATGGGAGTTAGGTTAGGTCGTAGTGATCTTTAGTGCAAGTGGGAGTTTGTTGGGCTTGGTGTATGCCCTAAAGCCCACTGACTGCACTTACATCTCTGTTACTGGATATTTATTGGTTATTTAAAGGAATGACATCTTTCTCTTATTGCTTGTGTGTATGTATGGTTGTGTAAGGCCCATTGTTTTATAGTAAATGACTTGGGTGTGTAGTGGCTACACACAGATAGGTATGAGTCATGGATACTTGAAACAATAAATTTGTTCATAACTGAGAGGTGGAGTTGGGCACTTCATCTTGGTATAAGTTATAGTGAGAAACTCTCCTGTGTTCAGGGTGACTTACCTTAGTCACGGGAGGTCTTTCCCGGATATATCTCATTAGTGCATGTGTCATGCATTGAACAGGACCATTGAAGGTGTGATCTCTAAAATAGTACTCTCACAGAGAGAGATCAAGTCACCTCTTGCTACTGAGTGACCAGTGCTCTTAATCTTGAGCATTTGTGGATGAACTGACGAAGTCGAGTTCTTGTACTTTAATTCACTATGAGTGAGATCCTGTTCATGAGTCAACAGCTCTGTGTTTTGGGTACTCGGGCTTGATTAGTTGGGACGTGCAAATGCAATATGGAATCTATGCCATCGTGTGATGGAATGATCGTCCCCTTAGAATTATCCGATTAATTATCAGAATCTAAGATCTTAGTATATGGATGTTCCATATGGATATTGAACTTGTGGGTCGCTCCCTGGATCAAGAGAATGATATCCGGATGATGATTAAGTCAAGGGTATGAAGTTCTGAGGATGAGATGCAATAAAAAGGTAGATAGTACATCGGTTAACCTACTTGATTATGGATGTTACATAGAGGGGCATTGTGGTCATTGTACTTGGTAGGTCAAAGACAATCGTCAGTTTATGATGAGGTTAATTTGCAATTTAATATTTGTCCCTGGAGTGCAACCATAACTCTCTAGTGGAATGAGTTAAGGTTAAAATGATCCTAGTGTTGCTATGGGGTTAGCATGGACATTTTGGTCATTTTGGAAGCCAAGGGCAAATATGTCTTTTGGTCCCTTCTCTAGCCACTTTCCTAGATTGGCAAGGTTTCCTAAATTGTTTAATTGTGTGGAGAAATAATTTTGAGTGTAAATTCAAATAGGCCCATGATGGCATACATGAATTACAACTCTAGATAAATTATTGGTGCATGAGCCATAGTGTGTGTGGGCTAGCCAATGTGGTCCCTTATGTGTGGGTCCCAAGATTGTGTAGGTCCTATCACTTGAAAGGCTGAAACTCTTTTTGTAAGTTTCCTTAAAGTTTTTTTTAATTAGCTTTGGAAACTAAAAAGGTGGAGTGTTGGACGTCCATGATGAGGTTGGTTGGGTTTTTTGAAAGCTCCTCTTTGTTGCAACTATTTGGAGAGAAAAAGGAGGAGCTGCCCATAGAGATCTGCTCATTTTTTTTTGGACGTCCACATTACTAGGAGGCTCTCTTGCTTTGTTGCAACTTCTTCTTCTTGAAGAGAAAAGAATAGAAATCTGAGCTTTGCACTTCACATCAAGAAAAAGTCATAGAAGGAAGCCTATTTTGATCCCACAATCAGAGCCAATCAGATTGGGTTGTGGAATAGAAGAGAAGATCAAAAAGGGAAGTTGCTGCAGTAAATTCCTGCAACCTGAATAGCTGATTGCAGGCTTGTGATCAGTTCTTTGCAAGTTCATTTTCAGAGACTTGAAGACTTCATATCATCAAGGTATTAGTCCTCCTTAATCTCCTTGCTTTATACACATGTTGATCATGATTTCATGGAGTTTTATGTGTGATTTACATGGCTGTTTTCATCAGATTTGTTTCGAATTTGAAAACACCAGCCTTAGATCTCTTTAATGTTTAAGATTTCTGATCTGAATCACACTTTCTTTCAGTCACATGTGATGATTAACATACAATATGCGGAAGCTTAAACAAAACAATCACCACGAAGCAAACACCACTACACAATGATTTATAGTGGTTCGGCCTCAATGCCTACATCCACTACCAGCTTGTGATCCAACATCCCACTGGGTTTCCACTATTTATGCTTTTGAAAAAGGTTAAGCAATAACCTCTACAATATTCTTTCCAAAGCTAAGCAATAACCTAACAATGTTGTTTTTCTAGGCTTAATAACAACCTATACAATATGCTTTTCTAGGCTAAGCAAGAACCTTTACACAGTGCTTTTCTTAGGCTAAGCAATAACCTTTACAATAAAGAGATTTTCTCTCAATGTAGTGTCTTCACAAAACACTCTAAGAGAATACAATTAAGCTCAATTTAATTGCCTCTAAAATAGGCGGATAAGAAGGTTTAATTCAACTCACACAACACTCTATGAAATGCTAAGATGAATGCTCATGAAGTGTGTGTGTGAAAACTTCAATCAAGTTTAAAATGAAGGCTCAATTAATGTATGCTTAATGCATTTTAAAGTTTAAACCACACAAAGATTTGATTGAAGTGAAATGCAAATCACATGTACAAAATACTAACTTGTTGAAGATATGAAAATCAAAAGCTCACAAGTTGTATGAAATTAGTTATGTCTAAACATGTGATGCATGTGCAATGTTGTTTTCAAAAACAAAAGTTTAACTAAGGTTTAAATGAATGAAAACAACAATTTGATTCAACCAAGTAAATGACACATGTTACAAAAGAAATCAAAGATTTTGACAAAACATGTTTTATAAAGTTTTAAAACAAACTTGGTTTGAAATCAAGGGTGAAGAATCCAATCCAACTTAAATCAAAGATTAAGAGAAGTGATGGATTCAACACATCATAGTTAACATGCTAAAATTCATTTACCAATAATTTAAACAAAGCATGAAACATATGATAATGAAAAGTAAAACTTACTTAGATATTTAAATAAAACTTACTTAGAGATTTAACTTCATTAATCCAAGCTTTAGCTTTCCATTAGACCTCTTGATCTCTCTTAGTTAATCCCCTTTCTTTTGTCTCCAAACACCTCAAAGAAGACTAAAATGTTCAACCCCTTTTCTCATGGGAATGAACCTCAATTTATAGTCAAAAAGTGACTTTTGACGTGTCTCCGGTCGACCTGGTACATGGCTCGGTCGACCTGGGCTCAACGGTCATAAATCTGATTGTTTGAAAAAAAAATCTGCAACGGCTCTTTTCCCAGTCGACCTGCAGTGTGGCAAGTTAACCGGGTCCATGGCCAGGTCGACCTGGTACACTGCGGGTTGACTGGCCTGGGACCTTTTTCCCGAAAATTGTATATTTAAAGTATTTCTTTGAGGGAACTTTTGGGCCATTGAATCAAGCATGAAAACATGTTTTAAATCATTCTAAGAGTTTTAAAAACATGAATCCTAAAATGCCTAAGATAATTTGAATGTTTTTAAAACCAAAGGCTTGCTTGATTCAAAAAGATTCTTTTCAAAACTATTTGCATCCAAGTTTAAACACAAAACATGCATAAATCATTATTTCTAAAAGACATAAAAACAATCCATGAGAAAATCAAGATTTCAAGTTTTTCTAAATCAATGCAAGTGTGAAAATTCGAATGATGCTAAAATGACAATGCATCCATCAAATTGCAATACACAAAATTCCTAACAAAGTTATGTGACATATAGATCTATTAATTTAAAAGTGAAAATAACAAATAAATTAAAATTTTAAATTAACAATGATAGAAATAAGAAATTAGGCAATCCAAAATCCACTAAGTATGTAATTAATTCAAATAATGCATATTTTAATTCAACTCCCAAATCTACAATCCAATTAGCCATCTCTTGTCTAATTGGATTGGATGATATAGTAATGAAGATCAAAGTAAAGAAAATCAAAAGCCAAGATCCTAGATCATGATCTAGCTACCCTAACAATAATCCATCAAAATCAAGGTACAAAAGATCAAAGATAAGGGCTCTAGAGCATGCTATGTGAGAGAACTTAATCTAACTACAAAGCATTAATTGAGATTATCCAAGTATCAAGTGTAGAGAAAGAGCATGAGAAATGAGAGAGATTATCACACTTAGATCTAAAATCTACTAATCAATTAAGGCATAAGTAGGGAATTTAAACTAAAACGTGCATGGAATTTAATTAATCACACTACTTAGCTTCAAAAGGAGAGTTTGATCTAAGAACTTTAGCCACTAAACATCAAGAAAGAGCTCCAAATTTTCATTAATGACAAAAATAAAATGCAATTGTTAGGAATTGAACCCATAAACCGATTTCATAGCTACCCAAGCTCTAACCAATACACCAACCACTCATTCGTGTTTAAAAATAACTTCTTTTATCCTTAATGTCTTCTCCTCTTATTTTGGAATTCTTTAACTCTTCCTAAGATTTCTTTTTGTAACTTCTTTATTAAAACCTCTTCTTGATGCTTTGGGACTCTAGCCAGAAGGTTGGGATAGTCGCGGGGTACACCTACATAAGAGAAATTACATAAAAATGCGTTATAAATAATCGAATTGATGCATGATAATCCGATAATCAACTAGTGTGATAGAAGGATAAAATCTCCGCATAAAGAAAATCCCCGATAGATGGTGATCGACACTTATACGTGCAACGCTTAACCGCAAGACTACGATGTCGTCAAGTAGTATAAGACTAAGAGTCCGGATTATCAATCCCACATAGGGAGGATGGAAGAAGCAATGAATCCAATTTAAGTAGAATTGAACTAAGATATAGCTAATATCAACAGATCAAGTGAAAAAATAAAACTAATAAACAATGCAATGTAAATAAGTAATTAATAATTTAAAATATAAATTTAATAAGATCTAAGTTAATCTAACAGGCTACACTAAACTATTGGATGAATTGTGATGGAAAAGGATGATTTAACGTGAAGATGTGGCGTGGAATGTGTAGGATTTTAAAATAAGTTATGTGAGATATAGATCTAACAATCTAAAAGTGAAAATAACAAATAAATTAAAATTTTAAATTAACAATGATAAAAATAAGAGATTAGGCAATCCAAAATCCACTAAGTATGTAATTAATTCAAATAATGCATATTTTAATTCAACTCCCAAATCTACAAACCAATTAGCCATCTCTTGTCTAATTGGATTGGATGATATAGTAATGAAGATCAAAGTAAAGAAAATCAAAAGCCAAGATCCTAGTTCATGATCTAGCTACCCTAACAATAATCCATCAAAATCAATGTACAAAAGATCAAAGACAAGGGCTCTAGAGCATGCTATGTGAGAGAACTTAATCCAACTACAAAGCATTAATTGAGATTATCCAAGTATCAAGTGTAGAGAAAGAGCATGAGAAATGAGAGAAATTAGCACACTTAGACCTAAAATCTACTAATCAATTAAGGCATAAGTAGGGAATTTAAACTAAAACGTGCATGGAATTTAATTAATCACATTACTTAGCTTCAAAAGGAGAGCTTAATCCAAGAACTTTAGCCACTAAACATCAAGAAATAGCTCCAAATCTTCATTAATGATCTTTAATTACAGACTCTCTGTCTAGATTAGTTACAAAGAAGCTCCTAATTACAATCTAAAGTAAAAATAAAATTGCAAAAACACTAACTTGCCAAAAGAATTTTTTTTCACTCTTCAAATACATTCCAATTTATAGAAAAATGCAATGTAAAAAATAAGATCTAACAATGCAATGTAAATAACTAATTAATAATTTAAAATATAAATTTAATAAGATCTAAGTTAATCTAACAAGCTACACTAAACTAGTGGATGAATGGTGAAGGAAATGGAAATGAAGATGTGGTGTGGAATGTGTAAGATTTTAAAACAAGTTATGTGAGATATAGATCTAACAATCTAAAAGTGAAAATAACAAATAAATTAAAATTTTAAATTAACAATGATAGAAATAAGAGATTAGGCAATCCAAAATCCACTAAGTATGTAATTAATTCAAATAATGTATATTTTAATTCAACTCCCAAATCTACAATCCAATTAGCCATCTCTTTTTTAATTGGATTGGATGATATAGCAATGAAGATCAAAGTAAAGAAAATCAAAAGCCAAGATCCTAAATCATGATCTAGCTACCCTAACAATAATCCATCAAAATCAATGTACAAAAGGTCAAAGATAAGGGCTCTAGAGCATGCTATGTGAGAGAACTTAATCCAACTACAAAGCATTAATTGAGATTATCCAAGTATCAAGTGTAGAGAAAGAGCATGAGAAATGAGAGATATTAGCCCACTTAGACCTAAAATCTACTAATCAATTAAGGCATAAGTAGGGAATTTAAACTAAAACGTGCATGGAATTTAATTAATCACATTACTTAGCTTCAAAAGGAGAGCTTAATCCAAGAACTTTAGCCACTAAACATCAAGAAAGAGCTCCAAATCTTCATTAATGATCTTCAATTACAGACTCTCTGTCTAGATAAGTTACAAAGAAGCTCCTAATTACAATCTAAAGTAAAAATAAAATTGCAAAAAAACTAACTTGCCAAAAGATTTTTTTTTTTTCACTTTTCAAATACATTCCAATTTATAGAAAAATGCAATGTAAAAAATAAGATCTAACAATGCAATGTAAATAACTAATTAATAATTTAAAATATAAATTTAACAAGATCTAAGTTAATCCAACAAGCTACACTAAACTAGTGGATGAATGGTGATGGAAATGGAAGATTTAAGGTGAAGATGTGGTGTGGAATGTGTAGGATTTTAAAACAAGTTATGTGAGATATAGATCTAACAATCTAAAAGTGAAAATAAAAAATAAATCAAAATTTTAAATTAACAATGATAAAAATAAGAGATTAGGCAATTCAAAATCCACTAAGTATGTAATTAATTCAAATAATGCATATTTTAATTCAACTCCCAAATCTACAATCTAATTAGCCATCTCTTGTCTAATTGGACTGGATGATATAGTAATGAAGATCAAAGTAAAGAAAATCAAAAGCCAAGATCCTAGATCATGATCTAACTACCCTAACAATAATCCATCAAAATCAAGGTACAAAAGATCAAAGATAAGGGCTCTAGAACATGCTATGTGAGAGAACTTAATCCAACTACAAAGCATTAATTGAGATTATCCAAATATCAAGTGTAGAGAAAGAGCATGAGAAATGAGAGAGAGAGATTAGCACACTTAGATCTAAAATCTACTAATCAATTAAGGCATAAGTAGGGAATTTAAACTAAAACGTGCATGGAATTTAATTAATCACATTACTTAGCTTCAAAAGGAGAGCTTAATCCAAGAACTTTAGCCACTAAACATCAAGAAAGAGTTCTAAATGTTCATTAATGATCTTCAATTACAGACTCTCTGTCTAGATTAGTTACAAATAAGCTACTAATTACAATCTAAAAGTAAAAATAAAATTGTAAAAAGTGTAACTTGCCAAAAGATTTTTTTTTCACTCTACAAAGGAGACATAATTGTGCCATAGCAAGCTTTGATTGGTGGAGAGGTTAGAGTTGGATGGAGTATTTTCTATGTAAAAAATAAAAAAATAAAATGCAATTGTTAGGAATTGAACTCATAAACCTATTTTATAGCTACCTAAGCTCTAACCAATACACCATCCACTCATTTGTGTTTAAAAATGACTTCTTTTATCCTTAATGTCTTCTCCTCTTATTTTGGAATTCTTTAACTCTCCGTAAGATTTCTTTTTGTAACTTCTTTATTAAAATCTCTTCTTGATGCTTTGGGATACTAGCCAGAAGGTTGGGATAGTCGCGGGGTACACCTACACAAGAGAAATTACATTTAAATGCGTTATAAATAATCGAATTGATGCATGATAATCCAATAATCAATTAGTGTGATAGAAGGATAAAATCTCCGCTTAAAGCAAATCCCCGATAGATGGTGATTGACACTTATACGTGCAACGCTTAACCGCAAGATTACGGTGTCGTCAAGTAGTATAAGACTAAGAGTCCGGATTATCAATCCCACATCGAGAGGATGGAAGAAGCAATGAATCCAATTTAAGTAGAATTGAACTAAGACATAGTTAATATCAACAGATCAAGTAAAAAAATAAAACTAATAAACAATGCAATGTAAATAAGTAATTAATAATTTAAAATATAAATTTAATAAGATCTAAGTTAATCTAACAAGCTACACTAAACTATTGGACGAATGGTAATGGAAATGGAAGATTTAAGGTGAAGATGTGGCGTGGAATGTGTAGGATTTTAAAACAAGTTATGTGAGATATAGATCTAACAATCTAAAAGTGAAAATAACAAATAAATTAAAATTTTAAATTAACAATGATAAAAATAAGAGATTAGGCAATCCAAAATCCACTACGTATGCAATTAATTCAAATAATGCATATTTTAATTCAACCACCAAATCTACAATCCAATTAGCCATCTCTTGTCTAATTGGATTGGATGATATAGTAATGAAGATCAAAATAAAGAAAATGAAAAGCCAAGATCCTAGATCATGATCTAGCTATCCTAACAATAATCCGTCAAAATCAAGCTACAAAAGATCAAAGATAAGGGCTCTAGAGCTTACTATGTGAGAGAACTTAATCCAACTACAAAGCATTAATTGAGATTATCAAAGCATCAAGTGTAGAAAAAGAGCATGAGAAATGAGAGAGATTAGCACACTTAGATCTAAAATCTACTAATCAATTAAGGCACAAGTAGGGAATTTAAACTAAAACATGCATGAAACTAAAACATGCATGAAGTATGTCTATTAAAATCTCTTCTTGATGCATTGAGACACTAGCCATAAGGTTGGGGTAGGCGCGGGGTACACCTACACGAGAAATTACATAAAAGTGCGTTATAAATAATCGAATTGATGCATGATAATCCGATAATCAGTTAATATGATAGAAGGATAAAATCTCCGTATAAAACAAATGATATGCATATGAAATGCCGATAAAATTTAGACTAATGAGGGGTAAAATATGCAATATTTAACACTTATTAGATGGTAAACCCAACGAGCCTCGATCTTCAATCAGTCAAAAAATCAACTTAAACGAGGAGAAAAGAATATTTGCTTACTGTTGATCGTGAAATCCACCTTAGAATTCTTGGATCCGTTGGGAGAAACTCAACCAAGGAGAAGAAGAAAAAAAAGAAAGTGCTCAAAGTAGCTTTAATTAATTATAATAAAATTATTCCAAGACTACTATATGACATCCATAGACCAGGCTTTTAAATAAGACAAAACTCTTGCAGCCCTAAAACAAATCTAAGCCCTTGATAAACCTTACTTAAATGACGCTAATACTAATAAGATAAGAATGTATCATAATAGGCTTGAAAATGGCAGGTTGCAGCAATATGTGGAGAGCCTTGGACGACTTGTGTGGAGGATTCCTAGGGATGATTTGAACTAATTTATGTTTTTGCATTCAATGGATCCCATATGGAAAGTGATGAATTCAAATCCCTTTATTTCCTTTTAGGCATGGCAGCTTTCTCAATAAGTGAGTCTTGATTGCACTTGAACAAGAAGGAAAAGTCTCCAAATACAATCAAATCAACTGAGAATATGAATGTGCATGCATGTTTCCGAATATTTCCAACTTTTTAGGGATTGTTTTGATCCTATGATGACCTATTTGGACCATTCAGTTTGGATCATATATATTTCAAGTTGATCAGGCCTTGAAAAAGGTGGACCAAGACAACATTTGGTCGATTGAATGGCTCTAAATACTTTGGTACCTAATTTATGCAGGGATCCTCTAAGATCTTTGATTTTGTTCTTGCATCAAATTCGATGTATGGTGTGCGGTGACTTGATGGTTTTCTCAATTTCAACTGATACAAAATTATCTTTGAAACTTACCTTGAGTCAATGGCTGCCAAATGGTATTGAAATTAATTAAAGTTGCTTTGAGCACTTTTTTTTTCTTTTATTCTCCTTGGTTGAGTTTCTCCCAATGGATCAAAGAATTATATAATGGATTTTGCGATAAATGATAGGGTTGTACAAAAAATTCAGTATCACTGCAAAACCAGACCGAACTGACCAAACCGGGTGGTTCGGATCAGTTTTATGTAGATCAGTTCGGTCAACGGTTTGAAAATCATAAAAACTGCCTTACATCAGTCGATTATCGGTTTGAACCCATGGTTAACCTTCTAAACCGAACCGACCGTATATATTAACTTGAGTATTGCGTTTTGACTATTTTAGCTTTAGGGGAAGCGTTTGTATGTTCTACTTGCATGTTACATGTTTGATGAAAGTTTTACAAGAAGTGTGCATTATTGGGTTTTTAGTAGTACTCAGAGGCGGACTCACGTTGTAATGACCTAGGGCGGTCACCCAGGTCAAATGCCAAATTCCCCTTGAAATAGTGTAGGGCCTTGGCCCACGCCCCACATAAATTAAAGCCATGCCCCAGGTCAAAAAGAGAGAACGAAAGAAAAAAAAACTCAAATCCTCTTCTGCTCTTCCCTCTTCCCTCTTCCGCTCTTCGACTCTTCCAACCTACCCTTCCTTCGAGGCTCGACGGTTCAGGTAACTCTCTCTCCCTCTCTGGCTAGGGTTTTTGCAGTTTCCTTTCTTCTTTTCCTTCCTCTCTTCCTCCTTTGCACATTAGGGTTTATGTTTTAGTTTTCCTTTTTTCTTTTTTTTTGAAGTGATGAATTCAGTGCCCACTGTTCTATCAAAAATGAGAAAAGGGTGATTGAGAAGAATATGTTCTTTTAAACTCTCTCTATCTCTCTTTCTCTGACAAATGGAGGGAAATTTAGTTTGTTTCACTTGATCTGGTCTTCTGGGTTTTTGTTTAATTTGCTTGCTTATTTGTTATGAGTGATGCCGTGATGGAAAAGTGGGGGCCTGCTGTTAGACCATGTCTAACCATTGATCAATAGTATACTTGACAGATTAATGAACCACCACAACTCACAGTAACAAACTCTATACCCGAGGGATTAATTATATGTTCTCAGGTCAATGATGTGATCATTATACCATTTTGTATTGTGGCTTGAGTTTCATGTTTGTTGGACCAATTTATTTCTTTGGTTTTTTAAGGTCTTTGCTTGGATACTCTGGAATTTATGAAATAGCATTCTAAAATCTATCACATGTATAACCAGTTTGATGGGTCTGCGGGAAATCACAAGTCCTAATGTCATTTTGTTTGTGTTTTTTCTACATCTCACAAGTGAGATGATTTTAGGCTGGACTTGTGTTCTCAAGCCAAAATTGAATTTCTGTGAATTGTGGGGAATCTAATCATGGCCTTGAAAACTGAAGAATTTTCTGATGTGGATAGGTTAATTGTATTTTGTCTACCCATGTGATACATTCTTTAGAAGAAAACCTCCCACATCTTTTGTTCTAGTTTTCTTTGTATAAAGGATTTTTTTTCCTAAGTTAAGATGTATTGAAGTAATCAAAGAGTAGAAACTATTTAAAGTTACATAGAAAACAGAACACAGAAAAAACCATTGGGACGCAATTTGGACGTCTGATTGGAATTTCAAGATTATTTTAACAAGTTATCTGGCTGGCCCTGTCCTGGGGGATCAAATGGGTGAATCATCCCAATCATTAACTGCTGGATCTATATGGTGGAGATTAGTTGAGAAGAGATTGGGACTCCTAAAGGAGATTCTTTGTCTTGTCTGTAAAATCTTCATGGTACAACACAGGAGAATAGGAGAAGCAATTCTTAGTGCATAATGCATATCCATGTCAAACTCCACTAACTTCTTAATTCAACTAATATTCAAGTCCCTTGTCCTATTCCACCCAAAATATTAGAGATTCAAATGTCAAAACTCCTCCCAGTGATAAAGCAGAAATCAGTTCCACTATAAACATGACTCACACTGCTGATTAGGAAATATTACTATGATGATCTAACTTGGGCCTATTTGTGTTTCGAATAGATCGAGAATTGTTGTGAGCAAGTCTTATCTAATTATCTTGATCTATGTTTAAGCTTTAACTACTTATTTCTTCTTCTCTTTTTCATTTTGGAAAATTCATTCTTAGCCCGTACTATAATGTTTATGATTATGCTGATAATATTCATCTATAAATTATAAATACAGGTGCTCTCATTTGGATTCATATGATAAAGGAATTGTTTGGAGTTTAAGAAAATAATAACGAGGTACTAATTTTTACATGATAATGTGTATTACTTCTTTAGAGTTTCTTTATTATTGTTGTAGTTTGTTTGTCAAAATTGTGCTAATTTATTGAGGATTCGCGATTTGTGTGTTGTTGCTTATAAGTTTATTTACAAATCAGGTGTTAGTAGTAAGATTCTCTATAAAAAGAAGAAATTGTTTAAAATCATGTCTTTAACCTATGTTATAAATGGTGATTATTGGTGGTTAGCGAGGATTTTGATGTAATTGACATTATCTTTGAATCAGATATGGAAAAATATTACTGAAAACAATCAACTACCAATCCACCGTCTCCGACTCCAAAGAATGATAAGAATGAAGAAATGCCATCATTCTTGAAGAAAGGATGTGTAGAGGTTAACTTGGCTGATCTTCCAGCAGATCCTGGGTTACAGAATCCGATCTTAAGCTATCATCTTATGGATAGGGACCAAGTCTGAAGAGCATATCTACAAAAGGGCCCTTGTCAGCCTCATGACCATAAGTTTCTTTATACGGGGTGTGGACAAGATAAGAGGCGATTTAATCCTTTTTGGTTTAAGGATTACGGCAGTTGGTTGGAGTACAACATAGAAAAAGATGCCACATTCTACATGTGTTGTTATCGTTTTGGGGAGGAAACACGTTATGATGCTTTTATAACTCAAGGATTTAAAAGTTGGAGGAAAAAAGAAAGAATTGAAAATTATGTGGGAGGCCCAAATAGTGTTCATAATCAAGCATATGAGAAGTGTCAGAACTTATTGAATCAAAAGCAACACATTGAGATGATTATTGTCAAGCAATCAAGTCAAGCTCGAACAGATTATTGAATCCGTTTGAAGGCAACACTTACTTCTATTAGATTTCTTCTGCACCAAGGATTGCCTTTTCGTGGTCATGATGAATCTGAAGATTCAAACAATATGGGTAACTTCCTTGAGCTTTTGAAAGTACTTACCAATCAGAATGAAGCTATTAAAAGAGTTCTATTGGAAAATGCTCCTGAGAATCTAAAATTGACCTCCCCTAAGATTCAAAAAGACATTGTGAATGCGGCTGCCATAGAAACCACTCAAGCTATCATTTCCGAGCTTGGAGATGCACCATTTTTTCTTTTGGTGGATGAATCTAGGGATATCTCTATCAAAGAGCAAATGGCCGTTGTTATACGCTATGTGGATAAGCGGGGATGTGTGATTGAGCGGTTTTTAGCCGTAGAACATATTACAGACACTAAAGCTCAATCACTTAAGCTGGCCATTGAAGCGATATTTTCTCGACATGGATTGAGCATGTCAAGTTTGCGTGGACAAGGTTATGATGGGGTTGCTAATATGAAGGGTGAGCTTAATGGACTGCAAAAGCTCATTCAGAATGAGAATCCCACTGCATTCTATGTTCATTGTTTTGCACATCAGCTTCAGTTGACACTCGTTGCTGTTGCAAAAGATAACAATTTAATCGATACTTTCTTTGAGTCGGTTTCTATGGTGTTGAATGTCGTTGAAGGCTCTTGCAAACGTCATGACATGCTCCAAAATATACAGGCTGCTAAAGTCGTTGATGCCCTCGATTCGGGCGAACTTGAAAGTGGGCGGGGTTTGAATCAGAAGACTAGCCTTAAGAGGCCGGGAGATACACGTTGGGGCTCGTATCATGATACATTGATTAAGCTACTTCTTATGTTCTCCTCAGTGGTTGATGTGCTTGAAATTATCTCAGATGATAATACGAGTGAACACAAGGGCCCTGTCACTAACTTATTGAGTGTATTGGATGATTTTGATTTTGCATTTAAATTGCATTTGATGAGAGATATATTCGCGATCACTAATGAATTATCAAAGTTATTGCAGCGAAAAGATCAAAATATTATCACTGCCATGGAACTAGTGAGAGTGTCGAAGTAGCGACTGCAGAGGATGAGAGATGATGGGTGGGATTCTCTCCTATTTGAAGTCCATTCATTTTATGATATATATGAAATCATCATTCCCAATATGAATGATATGTTTGTTGGACGAAAGCGATCACGACGTAAAGTTGAATTGACAAATCTCCATCATTTTCGAGTCGATGTATTCTACGCTACTATTGATTTGCAACTTCAAGAGCTTAACCGCCGCTTTAATGTGGTGAACACCGAATTGCTTCTTTGTGTGGCATGCTTGGATCCAAATGATTCATTCTCTGCTTTCGATAAGGAAAAATTGATCCAGCTCTCTCAATTATATCCAAATGATTTTTCGGACTTAGATCGGGGGAGACTTGATAGACAACTTTGGACTTATATCACTAATATGCGCACCAATAGTCAGTTTTTTGGAGTGAAAGAAATTAGCGGCCTTGCTCAGAAGATGGTTGAAACAAAAAGGGACATTGCATATCCTTTAATTTATTTGCTCTTGAGATTAGCGCTAACCCTACCAGTTGCCACTGCTACTGTTGAGATCGTATTTTCTGCTATGAAAATCGTTAAGAATCGACTGCGCAATTGAATGGGTATATCAAAAAAGACATATTCAATAGCATTGATGATGAGATGATCATGCAACGCTTTCAAAATATGAAGAGCCGTAGAGGACAATTGTAAAAAACTTTATTTTGGGGTTGGGATGATTTTTGATGAGAGAAGTGTATGTTAGTTGATGTCCAATCGTTAATATGTACTTCTTTCTTTGGGTTGATACCTAAATTCTTTGGAGGCTGTGAAACCTTTATTTTTAGGGATGTTTGGTTTGCCCTCATTTTTTGGGAGATTTTTTTGTTTTCAGTACACTTTTCTTATACTGTAAATTTTGGAGAAATGAATAAACATCATTTTAAACAAGAAATATATTAAGTTGATATAGTTAAATATTTTGCGTCTATTTACATGGAATAAATTTTTCAGTTTGTTATTGTTGATGTGAAAAAATTCTAGCAAAATTTTAGCCCCACCTAAATGAAAATCCTAGGTCCGCCTCTGGTAGCATTGCCTAGGGGTTTGGTGTGACCTAAGAGAAAGTGAACTATGAAGAGGTCCATCTCAATTAGTTCAAAATTGGGGCTACATTCCACTCGAACCTATGTTGTTGGGAAAAAAAAAAAAAAAAAAAGCTAGTTCCTTTTGTGGTGAATTCATTGGTTTGGATAAAGAAATGTAATCTAGTCCAGGTTTTATGCAGAGAAATAGGTACGTGCCGAACCATTTTGTTGGTATATTTACTAGAAGATTTGAACTGCTTCAGTTCATTGGCCGGAAAAGTTTTCCAAACCTGGCCTGGTCCATTCAATCACGCGATTGGATGATGGATGGAAAGAGTTTATCCACCGTTTGATGTATACTTTCTTGGTTGAAATGAATTATGAAATATATTTTAGTGTTCATTACAGCTTCTCCTCATTCCATTTGATGGACCAAGTTTGAACTGTAATTTTTTGGTGAAAATAAATAAATAAATAAATAAATAAAACCGTAACCGAACCGAACGCACATGATCAGTTTGGTTCGGTTTGGGAAAATAGAAAACCGATGGATTCGGTTTGGTTGATAGTTTCTCTTATAAATCGATCCAAACTGCCCATGTGCACCCCTAATAAACGGTAAGCAAATTTACTTTTCTCCTTGTTTAAGTTGATTTTCTATTTGATAGAAGGTCGAGGCTTGTTGGGTTCACCATCAATCGGGGTTTGTGCTTCCTTTACTGTGTCGGTTTGTATCATATCAAATTGGTCCATACGCTTTGTAGGCTGATTTCGTCTCCTGTATAATGCCTTTTTATTGTGAACAGTCACTGGCATTTGGTTTAGAGTGACGTTAAAAACCCATATGACCCCCAAGATCTGGAAATCTGGAATCTACATTGGCAAGTTGAGACCTTACCTCAGCGTTACTTATTTGAGCCCCGAGGTTACTTATTTGATGAGTTGGCCTATGTAGGTGACAACGATTTTTCGATTTATGGTGGTAGATTGACTGTTGATGGTGGTTTTAAGGATCCAATTTACGATGATGAGTTAGATAAAGATCCAAATGATGAACTTAACACAAGAATTTGGGATCCCTTCCCAAAACGGATCAACATGATACGTCAGCGACCTATCTAATATCTATCAATCAAATACATAATTGATCACATTTGCACCCTTCACTATACGACCGGCCATATACACACCTTCCAATGCATCCGTTGAATCTATATCATCGAATATGTCAATCTGCTCACCATTGACAGTTCGAGTCTCTTCTTCATAATCAGGATACTCGTCAAAGATTATTTCCTAATCAAAATCATGATCTTGATGTAAATCAAAAATCAGATCACTGGTTTGATCATCATCTTCATACACATCCCAGATTGACGTGTTAAGTTCATCATCATGATCTTCATTTGATTCATCATCGTAAATCGGATCCTCCACCATCATTTTCCGGTCTATCACTGTAAACCAGAAATTCGTCATCACCTTCATAGGACGACTCATCAAATAACTAATTTCGGGGTTGGATTTGATCCAAATGCCAAGATAGGGGCTCAACTTGCTTATGTAGATTCTGAATTTTCAGAACTTGTGGGTCATATGGGTATTCTATGTTGCTCTTAACCAAAAGCTTGCGACTATGCCCATGTCGAAGAGGCATTATATGGGAGACATAATCAACCTACAAATTGTATGGACTGAGGCGTTCTGATACCAATTGACACAGTCAAGGAAGCACAAACCCCGATTGTAGGTATATCAAAGATCATATGGCAATCAGCTATGTCGCCACTATACTTCTTTCTAGCAGTAGGTAAAAAATGTTTTAAAAGTTAGGGCTTAATTTTATGCAAGAGGGTAGGGATAGATTCACCACAATGATTCTAAGAAACAAGCAATGCTTAAAACCTCACTTAGGCAAAATGGAGAAAACTGAAATATTGAAGAAAACGAGAGAACCCAAGGCTCTTTATTCATATTACTCACTATCCATTGTCTACCATAGTATAGTAGACCATTATATTATATTATATGAAGCGAACAAGATTTCAATTTGCAATTTCAAATTCAATTTTGATCATCCTCCAATTTCGACTTTATCTTAATTGCATCCATCGAGATTTTGGTCACCTCTTAATATCAGTCATTTTTTGTATTCCCCATGCTTACTCATTATTACTCCCTCCTTTGTCCATCATCAGTCATCACTCCTCTAAACGTTTTTCTAATTTTAAAGCTGATTCATTTTTCTCAAAACGCATCTTTCAATTGCATTTTATTCTTGCCCCTCTTCCTCTCCCCACCCACAAATGCCTTCCCTTCTCTCTCACTTTCACATCCCCTGCCCTTGTTATAATTTATAGGAATCCAGCTTCTTTCTATGGCATTACAATCAAATCAATTATCCTACTCATTACATAATTATTCCCACGATCATTGCAATCAAATCAATAATCCCATGTCCATGATTATTTCCATGATCTGAGTTTTTTATTGATACTAATTTGTAGCTAATTAAAGAGGAAAATCAACGCTTCTAGAGGATTCTCTATATAAGGAAATCCTGCACACTTTCTATTTTTTTAATTGAATTTCAGTAATTATAGAATCCACCCAGCAATTTTTGTTTACTCAAAATAGCCCCTTGCAATAGGTTCAATGCATATTTTGGGGCTATTTTGGTTCTCATTTAGACTTGAACTGTCACATATGGGTTGGGACTCCTTGTGCTGGGTCAAAGGCCCTCATGAACCCTATAGCTAGCAATAGAACTGAGTCTTCATCACCAACCCAAATCTTATGCTAATTCTTTCTGCCAAGAATAATCTTCACTTGGACTATGGGCACAAACCATTTGATCACCCTATAAGTTCATTTGAATATGGGTTGAGGACACAAAAATTTAGTGCCCGTTTGCCAACTCAATTTCCAACCTCTTATCATCTTTAAACGGATCCAACCCACTTTTAGTGCCTTTGGAAAACATTTTGGCTACCTCTGATTCATTACGCATTTAGAGGAATTGCCTTTGTTTCAAATGGAAAGTAATTCCGAATGATACGAAACATAGGAAATCCTCTGAAGCGCGCAAATGTGTGCATAAATAATAAGTTGGGTGGTCATTTTTCCTTTTTTTTTAAGGGTAAATTAGCCAACAGTCCCTAAGCACAGTCTTCTAAGGTATCCAGTCCAATAACTTTTTCTCTAATGTCTATAGTCCAGCTGGAGATATTTTGGTGAGAGGTTCCTAATATGCCACGTCATATATTTTCATGACTAATTTGCCCCTTTCAACCATCATTCCTAGGCCAAGTTCTCTCTTATTCTTTGTTATCCCAGAGAACTCATTCATTCTTCTTCTCTCTCATTTTCCATTTTCCGTTCCTTTCCATGGTTGTGGAGTATCGTTGCAGAGCACCTTCCGTCGCTACCATGACTTCCGATTATCTCTCTTTCATTCCTTCAAAGATAGAAATAATTTTACTTTATCTTACTCTTTAATATGAAGTTTTGTTCAAATCTCTCTCTCTACAACTAATTTGAAAGAAAGCAGTTTGCTTTTTTACTTGTTTTCCCACTCTCTCTTTTCTCGATTGGATCATGGTCATCAAGTGTTCTTGTTTTGGATTTCGATTTTTATTAGAATCTGATTTTCCGTATTCCGACACCAATTTATCTGAATTTTGAACAACTTTTCTGAGTTTTGAAGATCTACGGGCAGGAAGAAGGATCCAAAGTCGAAACCCTGTTGTTTGGTGGAGATCGGATTCGGACCAACAGAGAAGAGACGGATCTGATACATATCCTACAAACAGGAAGTAGAGAGGCCACGGCCGCTGAGATCATGGACGCGTGTCGAGTCTTGATCCACCACGACTCCACCGCGGCCATCAGATTAATGACCCAGTCATTACTGCCCTGCAAGTTGAAAATGCTTTCCGTGTTGCAGGAAACGAAAACTTCACAAAAGCTTGTCTGGCAAGACTCTCATTGGTCTCAAATATTGACACAACTTGGAAGAAGAGAAGTTCAATTAAATTATTACTGAATTTTGGTAAATTTATCTGAGTTTTGCCAAAACTCAGATAAATTTATCTGAGTTCTGCTTTTGTTGACTTGTACAAGGGCGTTTTTGTCTTTTTCAGTGCGTTATTTTTATAAGAGAATTGCCGTCAGTACGATAAAATATGGTGGACCGTTTGCAATAAAAACCACAGTTGAGGCACCTCCGCCCAAATGCCCCTTTTTCTAATTAGTGACTCTAAATGATGATCTGAACTGTTGGAGATATTAAGAAGGTCAAACATGGCCTGTAGATCAAATTTCAGTCGTTACCATAATTTATAATGCTCAGACTGAGTCATACCCAAAACATATGTCATACCTTATTTTTAGAATTTTCTCGTTAAACACCAAATAAATAAAGACAGATTCTTAAAAGATAGTTAGATCCCGAATTGCCTGGACAACCTTTGCTACAAACTCTAGATCAAGAACTTTGAAAATTGGGGTCCTTGAGGATTTCTGACTTTAAGCACAAGTTAATTTTATTGAAAATGTCAAAGAAAGTATATCAGTTTATAAACAGCATATTTGGGATTTGTTCCATATTTTTTCTTTAAATTTTTTTTTAATCTCTTTTATGGTTTTAGACCAGCCTTTCTTACCATTACGCAAAATAGGAATGCACGCCGATAATTCTAATTCTTATATTTGAAGAAAATTTTCTCTTATTTCGTGAAGTGATAATCTCATAATTACTATTGTATGGACCTTAAAATTATTGTGCTATTTTATTTGGATTCTACTGATGCACCTAGTTCAGTTAAGAAAACTTAGAACGAGGGATAATTTGATACATTCATAGTTTAGCGGTGTTGGTACAACCAGAGATGGATTCTTGTATCGTCATGTTCAATCCAAAATAAAGAAAAAAGAGTGAGCATTAAAAAAAAAAAAAAAATGAAAAAGTAGGTCCTTTACTGTGTCCTAGACCTTATCTCAACTTGTTTAGTTACTTGTGCTTCAATATAGGGACGGCAATGGTCAGGTCTAAATCAGGACCCGTCCTAACCCGCTCCTATTAGGGGCTGGTTGGTAGGGTTTCGGGTCAGGTATGGTTTTTTCATTCATTAACATGAGTCGTGTACAAGGCAGGTTTGGATTCTTGGGTGCAACAACCCGATCCACGCTGTGTATCTGTAGTTCACAAATTACTAAGTACATTTTATTTCATCTAAAGAGGTGGAGTGACACTGAGGTTGAAGATTTTCCTAAAGATCATGGTTTTAAATCTTACCAAACACATGTATTTTACTCATACTTTTAAAAATATTAAATAAACCACTAACAAACCCGACCCAACTTGTGGCTCCAATGGGGTGGGTTTGGTGTGACAACCATCAAACCCGTCACAGGTCAGGGCAGGTAACCACCCCATTGTCATCTCGACCTCAATGAGATGTCATGCGTTCAAGTCTTGCCTTCCAGGCTGGGCCAAATTCAGGTTCTCCACAAGTCAATCCAAGCCCAACCCATGTATTAAATGGGCCCAAATAAATAATTCGAGCGCAGCCCGAGCACTAAAATCTATGCTCCAAGCCCATGCCAAAGTGGGCTGGGCTGGATTCGAACTCAGGCTGGCCTGTACCATGAACCCCCCCTACATCTAGAAGATTGACAATCAATATTATGGTGAAAATAACTCTCATTAGAGTGTAACTTGAGGACACACAATGAATTGGGTGGTCTTTTATTTTAAACGACAATACATGGCCCCATTGTAGATTTGTACCTTTTCAACCTAAGATTTCTCCAAGCCAATGCCATAGAGGATTGGAGCACTCTTTTTTCCTGTGCGACTAGGGCTCCTCGTGTTGTCGTGCTCTATCTTTTTATTCCTACTAGCAGGGAGTTTTAACAAGCCCTAATTGTCTAACATGAAGGCGAGAAGTATGGACTTAGTCGTCTGCTTGGTTACACTCCCTTTTTTAGGCTCTAAGAGCAACTCCAACAGATGAGTTATTTATCCACATCAGCTTCCAACATTAATAAATGGCATCATGGGAAGCCTCTAACAGTACCTCTTTTTCCACCTGTCATTTGGCATTGGGATATATGCACCAAAGTAGACGCCCAAGTCCATTCACACTCTAATTTTTCCATTTAAAGTCCATTTACATTTATAAGGCTGAAGCGCGGGTCAAGTTCTTATAGGGACAGTACTGCTAGATCTGAGTCTCAATAGATAAGCCAGAATCTACCCGGTCAGAGATTTTTATTTAGTTCCAGATCCAAGAATCTCATTAAAATGAGAAAATCACAAAAGGTTTTTATATGGAGTACATGTTAATGTGTTAATAAGCATATTTTATCTGTTAATATCATGTTATTTAGTATGTATATCTATAATAGGGCTGAGGTTCACCGTCACACTCATGATTAGTGGTGTTGACACAATCAATGATCGATTCCTGTGTCATCATGCTCAATCCCAAATAATGACATCTTCTCTTAGAATGACCAAAGCAGACATATTATTGTGTTGGCACAATCAGGGATCGATTCCTGTATCATCATGCCCCATCCAAAATAACGACATCTTCTCTTAGAATGACCAAAGCAGATGTATTATTGGCAATTTAATTTAGCATGTTTTATTCTAAAACCTTATAAGATAGGTAGTGGTTTGAAAAGGTGAGGATCTGGATGGACATGCATGGTTTTACCTGGAACCCTGCTAAACAGGGCCTGTCCCCATCCCTTATAATGATGGTGAGTTTGGCCAATTATTCTCTGCACGTTGTGGAATAACTCAGTCTACACGTTTGATTATTCCAACTAGAGAAATGTTTAAAGCCCTTTGAGATAATGTTGAAAATATGAAGCAATTTGAAACAATTAATTAGGATTTTACCAGAAAAGAAAAAAACCATAAGGATTCCCGGTAAATGCTGAATGGTAATAAGATTTTAAGTTTTTACATAAAAAAGATAATTTATAATTAAAATTTTTTGATAAAAATGCCCATCGGTGGCGAAGAGTCCGTCATGTGCGCCTACCTACATTTTTGGTGCTTGCTCCAACCCGTTTAACAAAACCTTTTTCTCTTCTCTTCCGGCAATGGTAGCAAGTGAAACGACATTTTTCAAATTGGTTGCAATGTCTGGAACTTGATTTCAATGGTTAAAAAGGAGGAAAATGAGGGTAAAGAGAAAAGATAAAGAAACGGTTGCCGAAAGGGATTACTATGGCAGTGAGACGGTCAAAAGAGTGGGAGGGGTTTGGTAAAAGAATATCCGAAACACTCTATTACCATATTTTGAGAAAAATTTGAAAGCTTCATAGTATTTGGCAAAAGGCAGGAATCCTTATAACTATTTGGTTAAAATCCCTTATTAAATCTAAAATATTTTTTTATATAAGAATCTCAATAAAATACTAGAGTTGTCTATAGTAAAGATTGGTAAAGTGGAAGGTTTATTGTAAATTTACATAACTTTTCCTTGAAAAAAAAACCTTTGAAAATTCATAGGAAGCGAGTATGTTAATTTTAGGGGTGTTCGTTGGGTGGGTCATGCCAGGCTAACACATATTTACTCTTAAGCCGACTTTAAAAACACAGGCCTGTATCCGGCCCAAGCCCGACACAGCAAAAACATCAGGCCCAACACTACTCACTTAGTCAATCGGGCCATTCACCCGGCCTTTAGCAAGATTTATGGGCTTTCTAGCCTTCATTTGGATATATTACCACTAAAACACTCCCCATCCGGGCCAGGCCAGGCCGGCTTTGTACTTTCTATCACTTAACCCAAGCAGGACCAATATATTAAACAGGCCCAGTTGGTACATCTAAGCCAGGTGCAAAGTGGGTCCGTCTCATGAGCACCCCTAAAATTTCTCCAATCTAACCCCATCTCCATCCTGGCTTTGCATCTTCGTCTACCATTCTCGACCCACGCGTTCACATGGTCCCAGTAAAGCCGCCCTACCTAGTCATCGTCCACAAGAACTAAAATTTGTCAGACTATGAAGTCTTCCTGGTGGTTTTTCATTGTATTAGGTTGTGGGCCAACTCTGTTCCAAGATCCTTATATGGTTATCTCGGTCACCTACCATATCTCTTCATTGATAATAAAATCATATGACAAATATTCACAAATGGGTCCCAAGAAGCTAATGTGGCTTTTTCTAAAGCCGGAATTGATTTTTTTATTTTCCAACTAACATTCAGCTTTAATGAGAAAGAATGGTTAAAATAACTCTCATTAGAGTGTAAGGTGAGGTTACACAATGAATTGGATGATCTTTTATTTTGAACGACTAAGATTTTCAATAAATGACCCCATTGTGGATTTGTATTTTTTTCAACAGAAGATTTCTCAAAGCAAATGCCGTAAAGGATTGGAGCACTCTTTTTTTCCTGTGCGACTCGGGATCCTCGTGTGGTCGTGTTACTCTCTTTTTATTCCTACTAGCACGCTAAACAAGCCCTAATTGTCTAACATGAAGGCGAAAAGTATGGACTTAGTCGTCTGCTTGGTTTCATTCCCTTTTCTAGGCTTTCAGAAGATAGAATTTGGCATGTATATGGACCAAACTAGACGCCCAAGTCCATTCACACTTTAATTTTTCCATTTAAAGTTCATTTACATTTATGAGGCTGCAGTACAGGTCAAGTTTTTATAGGGACAGTACTGCTAGATCTGAGTCTAAATAGAAAAGCCAGAATCCACCCGGTCAAAGATTTTTATTATCTGGTCAAAGAATTTTATTTAGTTCCAGAACCAAAAATCTCATTAAAAATGAGAAAATCACAAAAGATTTTTATATGGAGTACATGTTAATGTGTTAATAAGCATATGTTATCTGTTAATATCAAGTTATTTAGTATATCTAAAATACGACTGAGGTTCACAGTCATGCTTATGGTTTAGTGGTGTTGGCACAATTTGGGATCGATTCATGTATCATCATGCTCAATCCAAAATAACGACATCTTCTCTTAGAATGATCAAAGCAGACGTATTATTGGCAATTTAATTTAGCATGTTTTATTCTAAAACCTTATAAGATAGGTACTAGCGAGATATGCCCGTGCTTAGCACTGGCAATATAATTCATATAATAAAAAATCTATAAACTTTCAAAAAATGATAAAAAGATAAAATATGTGAAGCATTCTATAAAATTATATTGAAATTAAAAAAATAGTATTATTGTGGATTATCAATATTATTATTATAAAATTAAGAAATGTATCATATTATTTTTTATAATAATTTTATAATTTTATTATTTAAGTTACGAAGACAATTTAAAAGTGTAAAACTTTAAAGAAATTAGATATGTGGTTTCGTCTCAAACAACTACAAGCCCACCTTAAAGAAAGAGCAGAAGAAGATTGAACTAATAAATTTGATAAGACCGCACCATATGTCTTTTATATATATACATATATCTATATATATAATATTTCATTATATGAAATAAAATAGCTCCGCTATTAAAATGTGTGACATTTATATATTTAAGTTTTTTGGCTCATTTTAAGTAGATATAAACCTGAATCCAACATTACATAATTCCATGTAAAATCAAGCAATCAATTTCAATGATTGAGAGTCTCAGTCTTTTAAAATTGAAATCAAGAAAATAACTACAAAATTGGAGTTAAATATAATTCATAATTAAAAACTTATATTTGTTGTATGAATTACTTTGAGATGTCAAATTTGAAATAAAAAATATAAGTGGTCATTTTCAAAATTGTGATAACATGATCCTCACACCACACTATTAAAGAACGAAACTTCAGATTTAAAAGTTTAAAATGCTAGTACTCAAAACCATAAAAAAAAAAACTACAATAAAAATTAAGATACCATGCTCTACATGAATAAAAGAATTAGAATCTCTACCCAAAGTAAGTAAAGAAATTGAGAAATGGAATGTAAAGATCCTAAATGAAAATTTTTTGAGTGGGTGGGTGGGTAGGTGGGGATTGTAAGGTAGAAAAAGAAGCCTATAAAAATCAGAAGAACATTTTCACCAAAAAATAAGAAATAAATAAATAAACAACATTTTTACTTAAGACTCTTTTTTTAGTAAGCACGTGTTATATAAATCTTATTACTTTCCAATTACATGCAACCCTAGTTGTTTTATGATTAATGCAGAAATGAGATTATGTGAAATCCAATGGTATCGTAAACTCAAAAGAAAATACATTATCTAAAATGAAACCATATATTTTCTAAAAGAGTAAAATTTAGAGAGAAGTTTATAGACAAAGATAAAGAAAAATACAACACCCATGCTAAGCCCAAGCCAACAATGACGGTTGATATATAAATAAATAATTTAATTTGCGAGCCCATTCAATTGGTTTGGGAGATATATGATGACGACGACGATGATGATGATGATGATGATGATGATGATGATGATGATAATAATAATTATTATTATTATTATTTCTTTAGCTAGCTCAATAAGATTAGTCCCTCGAGTGGCACCCACAAGATCCATGCAACCAAAAATTAAATAGTAATTTCACTTTAAAATATATTAGGATTTTCTAAATAAGATTAAATCAGAAAACAAAATTTTGATAAGAACACAATATTATTAATTTTTGGAAAAAATGTAAAAGAGGCAGAATATCATCTTAATGAATGGAAAGGCAGTAATATCTTGGAAAAATGAAAGGTAAAAGCAAACTAAAAAAATAAATCTATCAATAGTTGCAAATTGAACAAAATAAGGAATGCAAATAGGAACCAACTATCCAAGGCCATTGACAACATAGAAAATCTATATAATTCAAGACTATCAATTATACCAACCTTGGTCAAATCCAAATGTGAAAAGGCCTTTTTCCCAAATCCATACCATCTGATATATTCTCATATGATAAGAAATAACATTACCTAGAAGCAAAATATATGACTGAGAGACGAAATAATGAAGCTAATAAAAATATAAGAATTTAACAACAAAAACTATGACACAGATAAAATAAATAGAAAAGAATAGCGAAGAAGATCACATACAAATTCCGCGGAAGAATTCTCGCTCAGTACCTAGTAGCCATACGAAAAATTTATCTATAGATCTACGGGCCTTTATTTTTTTTAACTTTGAATTAGTGGATTGGTTAGATGGGGCACACAAATTAAGAAATTTAATTTGGAAACTTTGGGTCACACAAATGAATGTGAATCTAAAAGTAGGGCCCACATCGATGTGGTCTAAATAAATGATTTTAGTTGAATTGTAATTAATACAAACTATTCATTTTGGTGGCCTATTGATCAATATATTTAGAATTTGACTTTAAGTTTACATGAAAAATTTCTAAAACTTAATTAGATTAAGGATAATTCCTTTTTGGGAAGGAGACTTTTTATAGAAGTTTGAAAGAGATAGAATCATAATATGAACTTCTCTCTAAATTGGACTCTTTGGATTATTTAAAATCAATTTAAGAGGTACATGGAAACTCTAAAGAGACATGGTTTCTCTTAATTGGATTCTAAGTTTAAATTCAAAATTTCTAAAAATTGATTAGATTAAGGAGAGTTTTCTTGGGGAAGGAGACTTGTTAGAGGAATTTGAAAGAGATAGAATTACAATAGGAACTTTTCTATAAAGTAGACTCTTTGGATTAGTTAAAATTGATATAAATTTGGAAGCCAATTTCTCAATCAATTGCAAAATTGGAGCGCGAGTTCTCAATCAATTTCGAAATCGGATTCCAATTGGTCCGGAATTTATTGATCTCATGGTTGATCAGGCCTCAATTATTTGGGTCACTTTGATCGATCAAATGGTCTCTGAAACCATCTTAATCAAGGACCCAATCAAGCATAAGGTCTCAAATCTAATCAGGAATGGTCATAATTTGAGTTTCAAATAAGAATACAAAATTGCTGGATTTAATGTGGACCCAAAGTAAACCCAATCGAGTTCTGACTAAGCCCATGATGGACATGTAGGGTCCACCATGTGTGCACCTCTCTGCTTGGCTCTACATGATCAAAAAGTGGGACCTATGGCCCACACAAAGTAGAAGGTCTTATAACTCCTAATGCTAAGAAGCCCTTATTTCCTCACCAAAAACCGTCATCAAACCCTTATTGAGAGACTCAATTCTTTAATGGGGCTAGCTCTCCTAAGCTCAAGTTTAAGATAAGGTAAACTCAAGTATGTGGTGGGGCCCACATGGGGATGGGGATGGGTGGCATTTCAAGGACTCCCTGGGATCTTCCACTATAAAAAATCAGCCTCAAACGTAATTTCTATCATCTCCATAATGGCTCAAAAGTTTAATGGTCAACGGTCCATTTGGATCGATACATAGTCGATCCAACGGTTCAATAAATTTGGATTTAACCGAAAGTTGGACATGTGCAATTTAGGGAGGTCATGTGTTTGGTCCATTTGGATGGACCAAAGGTGGGCCCCACAAGCATGAGCTTACTAATTTTTATCTTAAGCTTGAGCTTAGAAGAGTCTTGCTCTTCTTTAATAGCATAGACCTTTATTAGGATGTATGCGTGCCACGTTTAAATGAGGATGACTTCAATGCATTACCAGAAAAACTAGAAAATCCTAAAAAGAGAGTGACACTAGTGTTGATGGACCATAGCTCAGTGTCTTTATTTGCAATAAACATCAACATTTTGTTTCCGCAGCTCATGTGCAATTCATTAACAACTAGCAAGCGATGCACGGGCAAGCAACCAACAACATTTGCATTACAGAATTTGTAGACAAAGATAGAGATATTGAATCTTTTAGTGCATACTTTTGATACAATGCAGTTGATAAGTAAATCGATAATATCCCACACTTAAAGAGACAGACTTTAAGAAATATTTATTTGTAAAGTAATTGTACACACTAACCTACAACCTATCCTTATCCCAGACATATGCTCATTTCATTGTCTATCATTATAAGACAAAACATCTAAAAATGGAAACTTTTGTCTAATCCATGAATTTCTAAATCTATATTAATTGAAATAATGGGGCGAGAAGAAAAGCTGGACATGACCACAGAGGTATTGATAGTGACCCCTTAACCAGATTTTCCACTCATTCATTCTAGAATTCGGAAGATTTTTATGCCTTGATTTGGAATCCAAGGGCCTGTTTGGCATCGATCTCATGTTGTTCCCAATTTTGTGCTCATATTAGGTTGTGTTGAGATCAGGTTGTGCTAAGTCTATACTCTGCAGAACTTGTTTGGCAGCATTAAATTAAATTCCTCTACTAAAAATATATTGTACGGAACTTGTTTGGTAACATTTTAAAAGTTTTGCTCCAAGGAGCAAACATATGATTTACAATGTAGGACCCCACCTTTTATTGTTTGCAGTACTATTATTATCATATATGGGACCCACCTGTAGAAGTTACATCGTGGTACCCACCTTTTAAAATTAGAACATGGAACCCATATCCATTGGATTTATGATGTGGGACCACCTTTATAGGAATTATAATATGGGCAAACATTTTGTAAATGTAAATATGGGATCCACCTTTAGAAATTAGAATATGGACTCACATTCATAAGATTTACAATGTGGGTTCACCTTTTGTAAACGAGACCATATGACCAACGTTTATGAATTACAAAGTGAAGCCACATTTTTTGTAATTGTAGACACAAGGCCCACCTTTAGAAATTAGAATATGGGGTAGCACATTTATAAAATCTACAATGTGGGCCCACCTTATAAGGATTATAATATGGGGCCATACTTTTTGTTAATTGTGAATACGGGACCTACCTTTAAAAAATTACAATGTAGTTCCCACATTTAGAATTCCGAACTTGAGGCCACCATTAAAATATGATTGTGGACACCGGACACACCTAGAGAAATTACAACGTGATGCCTGCCTTTATAAATGATTTATAATGTGGTCCCATAATTATAGAATTATAAGAGGGGCCCACTTTTTGTGATTGTGACCATATGACCCACCTCTAGGAATTATAAAGTGGGACCACCTCCTTTGGGATTGTGAATGTGGGGCCTACATTTAGGATAAGTGAGAGGATTTAGAACCTTCAAATGATATTTTTTAAAAGGCAAGAGATAAGAATGAAACAATTGTGCCAGCAAGTTGTTTCTTAAAAAAAACAAAGTTGCAGGTTAAGATTTTGAATTTCCTTCCCATGAGAACAAAATTCGGAACAATCATTTAGACATACCAAACATGTTTTCTACACCCTTTTCTCGTGGGAACATGGGAATATCCAAATGACATGATGCAAATGCACCCTAATATTCTTCGTGTTTCAAAAAAATTTTCTGATTCTATCCTTAAGAATAAGATATGCTATGCATGACAAAAATTCCAAAGAAGTCCTTAAACAATTAACTATAAGATCCCAATGCGAGATAAGTTATTTATAACATTTATACTAAAATTTGTTAAGAGAACTTAAAGAACCCAATGGAAGTAAAATAAATAATTAACTTATAATGATAAGCATTAAAAAAAATAAAAAAATACAACAGAAAATGAGAATTCACAGAAAATCCTATGATAAAAAGTGATTTAAAAGAAAAAAAAAAGAAAGAGAGCCCAATACCCAAAAGTTGAAACAAAAAAGGGGAAAAAAAGAAACTCATAATCTATGAAAACCATACAAATACAAACCAAAAAAATATTGCAAATCTATAGAAATTTTAAAATGATGATTCTTTTGTATAAATTATACTAAAATGACATAATTAGAATTGCTCAAATAAAATATGACAAACTGAAAAGTAAATGAATTTAAAAAGGTTTACCTCTCAAATTGAAATGTTTAATAATGGCACCAATTGTCTTAAGATGCTCATATTTTAAAATGGGTTGAGCACTGATCTAAACTAAGCATGCAAATGAGACACGAGATGGTACTATAAAGAGACACAAAGAAACAAAAATATTATTGAAGTTACTCTAAAAAAATACAACGAACTTAAAAGTAAATGAATGGAAAAAATGAAAGTTCTCTTGTTGACATAGAGAAATAGAATTATATTGGAGAAAGTAAAAAATGACGATAATAAGAATGAGCTTAATTCTTTATTTAGATATTCCAATATTATTGGAGATTCCTTTTACCACTAGCCGCATTCTTAAAAAGAAAAGTGTACAATCAAAATCAATAGATAAAATAGAAACCAGACAACCTAAAACCAAGAGTGGATTAAATAAAAAAGACTAAGGATTAAATAAACCAGACAACCCAGAAATCGATATTTTCACATTCTAAAAAGAAAAAAGAAAAAAAATCATATAATAAAAAAAATACAAAAATACTTGAAATTCTTTAGATTAGTACTTAGAGACTGAGACCCATTAACACTCAAATGCTATTGCCTTGATAGAAATAGGATGCTATTGAGAATTTCTTAATAGACAAAGGGCATGATGGAGAGTCCAAATAACAAAAAAAAAAAAAAAAAAAACTTTAACTGGAAAACTCCAGCATTTTATATTTTTTTATCAGAAGAATCAATTTGACTGTGGAAATAACCCAAAATGAGGTGAAAAGTTGAGGTATTCCATAAATACCAAGGATGTTTGTGATTTTTAATAGATGGGGTCTATCGTAGTGTTCCACTTCATTTACATTGCGATTTATAAAAATTAAAGCCACACGCAAAAAAAAGAAAAAAAACCAGAGTCCACCCTTTTTCCCTCGACAAGCGTGCATGATAATGGATTAGTTAAATGGAAAGTTTTCCGCCTCCTCTTTAGCTCCACGATGTTGTCGCAAGTTTTTCTTTTTTCAATAATATTGTCATTTTCTTATTAATTATGAAACTTATTATTTTTGTTGATCAATTTCATATATTTCTTTATTGTAAAATGGTTGTCATAGAAAATTAAGGACTATATGGAAAATGATATAAAATAGTTATATCAAAAGTTTGATCGTCTATGCTTAAAGTACAATGCCTAAGTATGAAAATAATAACAACAGTATTTATAAGGGGTCAACATTCTTAAAATATAGTTATTTTTATAAATACTTCGTAGATAAATTCCAACTCCCGATCAATATTCCAAAGTGGGGCTAGGTCCCTCCCTTCCTCATTAACTAATTTTAAGTTTTTGTTGATAATTATTAACAAAAAGATACTTTGTGGTGTAGTGGTAGGGTTGCTCATTTGAAATCGATGTTGTCCTAAGTTCAAGTCTAGCTAGGCACATACAATGATTAATTTTAACCATGTCATTAAAAATACATGGGTCAGGTTGAGTCCAAAAAGTGTGCTTCATCTATGGCCCGACTTAATTTACCCCGACCTAACCCGTTTGCTAGGGTCAAATTAAATTAAATTGGTAAATTGGATGAGTCAAAATCAATTGGAGCGAATTGGAAGTGATTTCAATTTGAAACCACTTCGCTTCATATAATATAACTAGCAAAAGAGGCCCATGCTGAGCACGGGGAAGAAACTAATGGCATTTGCAACATGAAATCCGTAGAAAGAGAGAAGATGAAGATCAAGTTTTTATTACATACATCTACTGCAGTGGAACTGATCTCAGCAGATAGACATTGGTGCTTAAAAAACGAGTTCAATCACTGCATCAAATTATTGGAAATATTTTGCAATATAGTTCTTTATAAGTGGAAGCCAGTTTATGCCACCGCATTGCAGATGATTGAAACCTGAAAGCTTAGCCCAATCAGTGCATATAAATGTAGAGAAAACATCACCAATACAGACTTACTCATCACTTTTTAACAGATACATCGTAAAAAAAACATGAATGGCACCAAATGTCTACATACCTCAACAACACATGATATAGAGATGGAACCCACTATTGTATCAGATGATGATGGATCAACCAAGGAAAATACTTCAAAGTCAAAGTTGTGATCAGAGTACTGTAGGAACTGCAACTATATACATAAACAACAAAGAAAAATCTGAAAACTCAACAGTACATTAGAACTTGAATAAATGGACTACCAATTCCACAAGCTTGGAAAATAGAGAAAAAAATAGCATTTAACTTTAGAGTTTAGGAAAATCAAGAATAGAAAGATCCCCATTTAAGGAACGGGTGCTTCTCTATCTACAGTCCGACTCAATAGATATGCACAAGTACAATACCCTGCAGAAGTCAATGTTGATACATGGTATGAAACATATGTGCAATTATAAAACCCGATGGACTTGCATAGATACAAACCCTATGGAAGTCAATGTTGATACATGGTATGAAACATATATGAAATTAAAAAAAAACAGAAAAGAGAGAGAAAGAAAGAAAAGATAGGCAGCATGGAAGTTCCATGCACAAATTTAAGTTGGGGTTCAAGTATGTACATTGAAATACAGTGGTTAGCCTTAGAAATATGTAAACAGTTTATGCATGGCTAAGAAATCATGGAGCTATAGGATTAAAGATAACCTCAACAAAAGATCACGAGTGCAATATCTTTTGTAGATTGAAAAAAAAGAAAAAAGAGAGAGAAGCATTACATAACTACAGATGTGTGTGCATAGGAGGATTTTGTAGATATGATACAATACTCAACCATGAAATACATACAAACAATTTTTGCATTAACAGTTTGGTATTTTTTTTTCTACAAGTGTACGATTCTCAGTAGGTAGGAAAACAGAGAAAATACCAGAATACTTTAAAGTTTCGACAGATTAAGAATGATAGGCTCTCCATTAAAGGAATGAGCACTTCTCTATCTACAACCTAACACTATAGATATGCTCCCAGATTCACATTCCAACAACCATTGGTCCTCATTCTGCATAAACCAATTAAATCACGTAGCTGCAAAAACTGTCTCAAGTTAAGACCAGCTATGGGTTGAAACAAAGGTACGACTACGTACATGACATAGTCAAGCTGATAATATACTGAAAAGTTGTTCTTCTTCTTCTTCCTTTTTTTTTCAAACTAAGTAAAGGTTAAGATAAAATCAGGATACCTGATTTAGCTTAGTCAAGTTGATATTATATGAAACATGCACTTTTTTTTTTCTTCAAATTTAGCTGTGTGTTTTGCTCTAATAATTAATTATCAATAACTAATTTGACACGGTCAATAGGAAAAATCAAGAAGAATTGCATATATATATATATATATATGATAAAAGGGACTTACCGTCATCCATTTAAAAAAACAAAAAATCAATTCCCAAGCTCACTTTTCAATAGGCCTTATTAGAAGCTCATTTCATTATGAATTCCTACGTATTCAACTGGCTCAAGTAACTGTGCACATTATACTAAATGCTATTTCAATTCGAGGTTCTGGTCATCATTAATCTACAATCGAACATTTCTTTACTAACCACTCATTGGATGTCTTATTTGGTCTCTCCCAATTTGGGATTATAATGGGTACCCAAAATACCCATAAATCTGACAGATGCAACCCGGGAAAAGTGGGCATGGCATGTGACTTTTTAAAATTCAGGCAAGGTTGTTCACAAGGTTTATACTTGCACACAAGTATATCCCAGTAAATAGTTAGCATAAAAACCTCCCCCAAAACAAAGATTGAAAAAAACGAAAAAAAGAAATTGTTCCTTTACTCTTAATCTTATATTTAAAGTAATTACTTTTCAAATTCTTATCCTAGTATGATAAGAGTACACCACTTATAGATTCATTTCCCAAGATAAGAGTACACCACTTATTGATTTATTTCCTACTTGATTATTCATCACAGAGTTTGAGATACAAAAAGCTTTTTTGCTTATGCACATTAGTGTTAAATAGAAGAAATAATTTTGAAGCATTTTTGCCTGCAAGCAAAGAACCAAACACTAAATTCTAGTAATGATTAAGGGCTCATAGAATGGAATGAAGAAAGCAAAGTTGCAAAATTGAGGTTCCTTGTGAAACAGTACATAGATTTGCAAGCAATGAATATATGCTTAGAGAAAATAGGAGAAACTAAAATAGAAACAACATACCCTTCAGGGTCATGTCCACATCTTAGAGGAAACATGTGAGGTTGTTACTGCATATTTCAAAATACCATTTCATTAGATGCTCTCAATATAAAACGTCAATAAAAATTGTGTATATATGTAATTTTTTGGAAAAGGGATTTACCATCATCGAATAGAAGAAACAATTTTGAAGCATATTTTTTCTTGTAACTTAGTAGAAACATATAAAGAAGGAACGGAGAAACCTAAAAGCTACAAGGAAAGAACCCAAGACTAAATTCTACTAATGATTAAGGGCTCATAAAGTGAAATAAAGAAAGAACAGTTTCAAATTTAGTTTCTTTATTAAAAAACAGCACATAGATTTGCAAGCAATGAATCTAAACTTAGAGAAAGGAAGGGAAACTTAAATAGAAACAACATACCCTTCAAGGTGCATGTCCACATCTTGGAGAAAACATATGAGCTTGTCCTTGCAAATTTCAAAATACTATTTCATTTCAATAATCCACAAACATCACTCAAACAATTAGAACAATATGGTGTGATATATTTTAATTAAAAGTAGCAGTATGATCTTTGTATAGAGGTAAAGCAACACAGGAACATGCAATACAAAGGTCAACACCCATTCCGTCATATGTCTCTTATACTATACAATGAATCCATTGGCCTGATGCGAGGCATGTCAAACATTGATGGGGTGTTCGATGATACTTACTTTATTAAGCTCTCTTTGTATATCATCTAGACATATACTTTGTCATGGGATTCATCTCAGTTTTCCATAAAATGGGGAATTTAGTTTGCAAATAGGACGAAAAAGTTCTCAAATAGTCAAATCAGCCAAGCTCACTGTTCCTACTGTTATGATGTGAGGAAGTGAGCAAACAATTAGAAAAGGGCTTTTTGCGGTTCCCACCTAAATGATACACCCATTGGTCAAAAGAAGACGGCTTAATTCACTATGTGGGTTAAAGAGAGAAGAAGAGACTACATTCATGAGCCCTATGCATACCTAAACTATAAAACCCTATCAAGCAACCTCTCACAGGAAGAAAGCCTTTAACAAAGATCCACAGTCTACCACAAAGGAGCACTCTAACAACTTTATTTAGATAAAGTTTTTTGGAGACAATTACTATCGTGGGAAAATCTGTCGGAGCGACGGCATGTTGCAATTGAAAGAAACCTATAACTGTTAATTTGAGGCAAGACCTTGACGGTTGAGTTGAGCTCACTGATCTGAGCCTTGTTATTAAGGCATTAAAGAAAAAATAGAAAAAGAAAAATCAATCAATGGTAGATTAGTATAAAGAGTCCACATCCCTTAAAAACCCCATCTTTCCATTGAACATGAAATCCAATGAAACACAAAGATATATAAAAAAAAAAAATTCAAGAGAGGGAAAACAACTACAATATTGTTTTCTGAAGGAAAACACCCACATTTGAAATCATTACAGCAAAAGAAAAACATACAACACCTTAAACAAATGGAAAAGAAATGTTGGCAAGCGCCCACCAGTGATTAGGTCGTGGTCGGCAGAGTGAGAGGGTCTCTGTAGACCTTGGATGGCAACAGGGAGAAATTGAATGAGAGAATAAATTAACAAGTGTGGGGACCACTCATCAGCTAACTAATCTGTGGATTATGAAACAAAGTGATAAAATTTGGAGTACTGCAACCAACTAATCAACCCAACTTGCCATCGTCATTATGCAGTTCATCCCATGCATGGACAAAATGAGAAGGTATAAAACCTTTGACATCCATTGCCACACCACAAGAAAAGTGATAATTAGCGGCGGTTTATAGCGGCGGTTTATGTATCCGTCACTACATCTAAATATCAATATATATGCAGCGTCTGAAATTATATTTTGCTGCTATAAACGTATGCATACATACATATAGCAGCAGAAAATGTATTATGCCACTATAAACATATGAATACAGATTAACGTATAGTAGCGGAAAGTATGGTCCGTCACTACATCTACATAAAATTACATAATACTCATACAATAGCAGTAGAAAATCAATTATGTCACTAATAAGGTATGAGAAATATAGCAGCAGAAAATATAATATGCCACTATACATAATACATATAGCAGCAGAAAATTTATTATGCTACTATTTTTATCCACATACATAATACATATAGCAGCAGAAAATTTATTATGCCACTATACATAGAAAATTTATTATATACATAATACATATAGCAGCAGAAATTTTATTATGCCACTATACATACCTATACCATCAGCAAATAGAATAGAAAATTTATTATACCACTATACATAATATAACGTATAGCAGCAGAAAGTATTTTCCGCTGCTATACGTTTCCCTCCTTTTGTTTTTGTGCTTCCTTCCCCTAAAACCAAAACCAACCAAAACCCAAAACCTCTTCGTCTTCTTTCTTCCTTCCCCTAGAACAAAACCAACCAAAACCCAAAATGTCTTCGTCTTCTCCTCAAAACCAAAACTCTTTCGTCTTCCCTAAAACCCTAAACCCACATCCAGTCCCAAAACCCACATCTCATTGTCGTCCAGTCTTAAAACCCTAATCTCTGAGATCTCTCTTCCGCAAAACCCTAATCTACACATTGGTTGATTTGTTTGGAGCTTCCAGCAGCTTTGAGGTTTCAGACCTGATCGACATCGGAGAAGAAGAAGCAGAAGCCAGAGCAGCGAGCAGCTTTGAGGTTTCAGACCTGATCGACTTCACTGCATTTTCCCATCTTCGCTCTTCGATCTTCGATCTGTGAGATCTCTCTTCCCCAAAACCTTAATCTTTGTTTGGAGCTTCCAGCAGCTTTGAGGTTTCAGATTTGGTTGACATCGGAGAAGAAGAAGGAGGTAAGACCTACTTCCCTGCGTTTTTCGATCTTCGATGATCTGCTTACGTTAGTGCTTTTGCTGTTTTGAACAATGATTTGAAGTTAAGACTGCCAAAATTTGATTTGATTTGGATGTTTTGTGCGTCTGTGGAAAACTCGACTATTCTGTGAATTTTGACGGTTTTGTGCAATGATTTGAAGTTAAGGTAGCTGAGAAATCTGCTTCGGTTTGTTTGCCTTGTGCGTCTTTTGGAATAGCTCGTCCATTGCGTGGCGTGAATTTCCACGTTTTTGAACAATAATTCTAGGCTAAAACATCGCTGAAATCTGCGTCGATTTGTTGCTTGCCTGTTTCTATGAAACTCGCCTTTTTTGCGGATTTTAGCATTTTAGAACAGCGATTTGAAGCTGAGATCGCTAAAATCTGTTGTGATTTTGTTTGCTGTGTGCGTTTTTGAAAATCTCACTACTATCTCTATTCATTTTTCGCGTTTTTGCATAACGAGTTTGAGCTGAGATAGCTGAAATTTGCTTCTATTTGTATGCCTTTTGTTATCTTTTTTTTAATGAAACTTGCGTTTTTGCTTCTTGGTTTCCGCTCTTGGCAGAGTGCTTCGAAGTTAAAATTGTTGAAATCTGCTTCGATTTGAATGCCTTCTGTGTTTTTCATTTTGAATATGCAGCGGTTTGTATGTGTCGTGTTTTTGGCATCTCTATCCCTCATCTCTGATACAGCTGAGACCTAGGTTGAATTCGACTTGTTCTTTCTTTCTTTCCTTTTTTTTTTTTTTTTGGTTTTTTCTTTGCTTTGTATTTTTGAACTGCAGTCTGCTACGGTTTGGTTTTTGTGCCTATTTTCTCTGGTTTAGTCTTCTAAATCTGTTTATTTTGAAGTTTATGATGGGTTTAGGGCTAATAGTTGTTTTTTTTTTTTTTTACTGAGCAGTTAAAATATTGCTGAAAACGTGTCCTTGTTTTTATAGAGTAAAAACCTTAAATGTCAGTGATTTCACATTGTAGTTTTGCTTACTTTGTTTTTCTATTCCTGATCCGAAATATTGCTGTTTCATGTTCTATTGTTTGATTTAAGGCTAGTGTGGCTGAAATTTGGTATATTTTTAACTCCTTTCTGGCCTTTCCTTGTGAGAATGCATTAATTGGAATGTCCATGGAAGATGGCTATAAGATGATGATGCCCTTTCCTACTTCGGTTATAGTTGATGATTGCAGGAGTCCTATAACCGGTGTCTACTTATGGTGCTACGAGTTTTTCTACTCTTGAAGCTATGAATTTATTTATTTTGTACACATTTTTTCTTGTTGCAAAATCACTGCCATGCTACCATGTTATTAGTCTTTTTTTTTTTTTTTTTTGCGGTTTTCTATGTTTTTATCTTTATTTTTTATTCATGTTTGTTCTATTTTGGAAATTTTCTCTTCTATATATCTTGAATCGTTAGTGGTTCTTTTTCTTCTCATTTGTTGGGTTTTGAGCTGACTATATCTGGACCCTCTATGGTTCTCATGCTTTTGTTTGGAACTACCTTAAATCTTTTTTGTTATCTTTTTGCCTGTTTGTTTGAGTTTTTGTTTTAGTTTGAAAGGTAACTTGAGGGGCTTTACTGGAGACCCCATTTCCATTTCTTTTTGTTATGGTCTGGTTTTAATTTTGTTTTTCTATAATAGATGCTAAGTCTAATACTCTCAACTCTCTACGGTCTACGCCTTCCACTTGCAATTAAAGTCCACTAATTAGTAATAACTCTGTTTTGCGTACTTCTCCCTTCTGCGCCCGGTTTATTTTCTCGCTTCCTTTGTTTCAGCTTTTTCGGTCCCCAAATTGATTGGTTAGCTCTACATGTACAATGCTTCTCTTTAGTAATGTTAGTGATGGGGTTTGAGTAAAAAGGTGTTTATGGAATCCCCTTTTGTTTGTTGATGGAAGATATATTGATTTGATACTTATGGGTTTCTTTCACTCTCGTTGATCGGGTGCCTTTGGAAATTGATAAGGTTCTATGTTGTTGCTGACAGTATGTAGATATAGTTTTATTGTCTGTTTGATGCCATTTTGATTATTTGAATTTCATGTGAATTTCTCAGCTTTTCAATCAATGGAAGGTTTTGTTGTTGTGTTTTTTCTTTTTCTTTTTTTTTTTTTTTTTCACCCTTCCTATTTCTTATTTTGATGCATGTTGGTTTGCTTCTTTCTGATAAATTGAACTATAGGATGAATACTTCATCTTCTTCATCTTCTTCTTTTTGTGTGTCCTTTTTCCTTTTGGATGTTGGATTGGGGGTGTCTCTGATTAGCCATTGAATTTTTATTTTTTTTTCAAATCAGCCATAGAATGAGGCTGATCTTGTCTTTCTTTTCCTGATTTATGTTTCTGGTACCTGTGAATTTTCTGAAAAAAGAGAAGATTCTTGATACCTGCAATGATTTACATATTTTAGAGAATCCAGACTTAGTATAAACAAATGATTTTGTCCATCCAATTGGCGATGATATATTGGAAATAGTCCTTGTAAAAAATTTGGATTTAATAAGGTAGACCCACTCATTAGATGAGAGAGAGAGAGAGAGAGGTTCTTTCAATAGCAGTCAATACTACATATCAGAAACAATAAGCTTTTGCATTGATGTAAGTCCAATAGTATCAGAACAGAATTACAATTGAAACATTTGCAACTTTTTCTTTCAATAACAGTCAACTTTTTCTTTGAAATGATTAAGATTTTGGTTTTTTTTGTTTCCTTCAATCAAGCAATGGTTGATTACAAAAAGAAAGTACTTAACTATGATTTGTAACTTAACCCAATGTCATTTCAGTACGTAAAGATGGCTATTAATTTAACATCTTCCCTTAATTCAATTCCCATTAAAAGGCAGGTTATTCAATTCCCTTGGAGGATCTATCCATCACTTTCTCCTTCTTTTCTTTTATATATATATGCTTTTTGGGGAGTGTTGATAGTTTCCTAGGGCTTTGGTCTTGTTTTTGAACTGCATTTGTTTCCAAGGTCAGTCAGATGATAGCTTTTTAATTTTTCTCGTCTTCTTTTGTTTTGATCTTCTACTGGGGTTTTTTGCTTTCTTGTTTGGTTCTTGTTAGTTACAAAGCAAAGAAGATCGTTTCTGGGATAAGATTTGCAGATTTTGTGGCCTTTGTTCTTTTATTTAAGCTCCCTCTCCTGTTTACAGTATGCCCTTTCTTTTGATGGGAGGTGGTGGAATGTTTTAAAATATTAATCAGGTTTAGACAATTCTACGAGTTACTAATGTTATCTCTAATGGCTAATTTAAAGTCCAGATGTACAACCTGTATCTTTTGAAGCAGAATGATCACTGGATCCATGTTTACCTTCTTGAAATAGTATTCATTTTATTCTGTAGCTTAGTTTGTCAGTTCATTTGAATGTCAATAATTGTTTATTAACTGGGGATGTTATTTGTGAGGAATCTGTGCATACTAATTTTCTCAGGTGTATTATCATCTACTCTTGGGATGTGCATCTCTCCCAACAGAAAGTTGAGGGCAATGTTAACATCTTTTATTTCTTTCTTTATTCTCTGTCCTTTTTGTATGCTTGATTTGCATGTCTAATCCAACCAGATGCCCTTTTTTTAATCACAAGTTCTCCATGGAGCTTCTTTGCAATTTTATAGGAATTTTTTGCTCACTTTTGCCTGTGTTCGTAGTACCAATTTGGGACTGTGCCAAAAGTTCAGTTTTGATGGAATTCTACTCTTGTACAACAACTACTTTCCCATTTGGGAATGATGTGTTCTTTAAATCAAATTGATGAGCTACTCATCATTCACAAGGGCCCTTGAAGATTTTGTGAGGATTAAATGTCTTCTTTCATTTCAAAGCTCCTCCAAGGCTTCCATGCTTATACAAGCATCATTTAATTTATAAACTATAAATTGTAACTTCTTCTTGCATGTTCAGTCACTTGTCATGATGAATAATTTACATCAAGACCTGAGGCAATATATCGGTGAAAATGCTTAGGTGTAGGTTATGCATGAAAAGGAGTATGCAACTTCATCATAAATTCATTACTCAATGACAGGCAATGCCTCCACTAAAGCTCAAAGCTTCAATCCATACTTCCCAATGAAAAGAAAAATCTACACCTTTGGCTTTCTCCATCCCATCTCACAATGTAGTGGAACTTTACTCATTCCATTGTCAATTGTCTGGTTATAAGAATCTTCATTTTGTTCCAATTCCATTAAATATTCAGAAGGGTGTTATTTTTCTGATTTTCCCTACTTGCTATTCTCAACCTTAAATTCATTTAAATCTGTAGATTTTATGGTTTTACTCTCCTACTAATTTCCTTATATTGTTCTTTGTCCATTCCAATCCTAAAGTGAAGAATTTATGTAATTTGTGGCTAGTTTGATCATGTTATTTTTTTATTAATTACTTTATTTATAATGTTTCATAAGTAAATATTTCATGTCAAACCTAAACATAGACAACTATAATAATGTTCATAAGTAAACACACTATAATAATTTAGTTCACTTGGACTTAGACATGTGTTGAGTTGGGTCGAGTTTTGACAATTTTAACCTACCTTAGCAATAAAACTTAAATTTAATTACTTAGACTTTACTCTCTTTTATTTCAGATTGATGGTCCGTTAGTTGTGAAAAAACTTTATGGACAAGAGTTGGACTCTTGAGCCGAGAGTGAGCATTGCATATGAAGAAGGGGTCAAACAATTCCTTGACTTTGCATTTGCTAACGCAATATCAAGGGAAAGGATCAAATGTCCATGTAAGAATTGCAGTAATGTATATTATAGATCTCGGGATGAAGTATATGAACATCTGATATGCGATGGATTTGAAAAGGGTTATGACCGTGGTGTTTGGGTTTTTCATAGGGAAATTTTTGCATCACCACATCAAAGGTCTCCTAATGCTACCTTGGATGAAGATGTACCGGATGAAGTAGTGATATGCATGGAATGTTACGATCAGCATTTGGAATTCAAGATCCCGAGTCTAGTTCACAAGAACCTGCAGAGGAACCTAACGCAGAAGCAATGAAATTTTACAAATTGGTAGAAGATGCCGACCAAGAGTTGTACCCAGGATGCAAGAATTTCACCAAGCTTGCTTTTGTTGTGCGATTATACCACATAAAGTGTCTGAATGGATGGAGTGACAAGTCTTTTACCATGTTGCTTGAGTTGTTGAAAGAAGCATTTCCTGAAGGCGAAACCTTGCCGAAGTCCTTTTATGAAACCAAAAAGATTATTGGAGAATTGGGACTTGGTTACAATAAGATTGATGCTTACCCTAATGATTGTATGTTGTATTGGAAAGAAGCTGCTAAGGAATTTGCATGTACTGTATGTGGCACTTCAAGGTGGAAAGCCAATGATGATGATGCATCACCTTCGTGTTCCAAGGAACGAAAAATCCCTGTGAAGATTGTACGTCACTTTCCCTTGAAGCCAAGGCTTCAACGATTTTTCATGTCAGATAAAACAACTTCCTTAATGAGATGGCATGCAGAGGGGCGCACCAATGACAGGGTCTTAAGGCATCCTGCTGACTCCAAAGCGTGGCAAAATCTGGACAATCGATACCCAAATTTCGCTGCGGAGCCTCGTAATGTTAGACTTGGATTAGCAAGCGATGGGTTCAATCCATTTGGTACCATGAGCATTGCCCACAGCACATGGCCTGTTGTTTTGATGCCATACAACTTGCCACCATGGATGTGCATGAAGCAATCGATTTTTATGATGTCGTTGCTTATTCCTGGTCCTCGTGGACCGGGGAATGACATAGATGTATATTTGCAACCTTTGGTAGATGAGTTGAAGGAGTTGTGGGAGGATGGATTACACACTTGGGATGCATCAACCAATCAAAACTTTCAGATGCGTGCAGCATTGTTGTGGACAATTAGTGACTTTCCTGCATATGCAAACTTGTCAAGATGGAGCACAAAAGGTCGCTTTGCTTGTCCTCATTGCAATGAGGACACTTCTCATTACTACCTGTCACATGGGCGAAAGTTATGTTATATGAGTCACCGCCGTTTCTTGAATGTCGATCATAAGTTTCGTCGTTATAAATTTTTTTTTGATGGAAAGACGGAATTCAGATCTGCTCCTCCATCAAGATCTGGGACGGAGCTCTTGCATCAGTGTCGTGACATCAACATCACATTCGGAAAGCATAACTCCAATACATCCAGTAAGAAGAGAAAACGGGATGATAATGGAAAGGTTGGTTGGACGAAGAAGAGTATATTCTTCAAATTACCATATTGGGAGAATCTTTTGATACGGCATAACTTGGATGTTATGCATATTGAAAAGAATATATGTGACAATATAGTTGGGACATTATTGAATATTGAAGGAAAAACAAAGGACAACTTAAAGGCGCGTCTAGACCTAAAAAAAATGGGTATAAGACCCGCGCTTCATCCATATGCACAAGGACATAAAACATATTTGCCACCCGCATGCTTCTCAATGGCTCAGAAAGAGAAAGATATTTTCTGTAAGGTATTATCTCGGGTGAAGGTTCCAGATGGTTATGCGGCTAATATATCACGTTGTGTGCGCTTGAAAGATCGCAAAATCTTTGGATTGAAGAGTCATGACTGCCATATTTTAATGCAACAATTACTTCCATTAGCAGTGCGAAGGGCCTTGCCAAAGAATGTCAGTGCAGTCTTGATTGAGTTAAGCAATTTCTTTAGGGAAATATGCTCAAAAATCGCTACAGACAAAGTTCTTAATGGATTAGAATCTCGAATCTCAACAACACTGTGCCATCTTGAAATGATTTTTCCACCAGCCTTCTTCGATATCATGGTTCATTTGGCAGGAGAGGCTAAGATTGCAGGTCCCGTACAAATACCGATGGATGTACCCTATTGAGAGGTGTGTGTTAATGTCCTTGTATTTGTTTCAACATGTCAATGTAGAAACGATAGTGTTTTTATAAAAACTGTTCTCACAATACCTTATTTCTAATTATCAATAGGTACTTGCTTACTCTCAAGTCATATGTGTGCAATAAAAGTCGACCTGAGGGTTCAATAGCAGAGGGATACCTTGCAGAAGAATGCTTGACTTTCTGTTCAAGGTATTTGCATGATGTGGAGACAAAGTCAACCCGTGCACCAAGGAATTATGTTCACGGTGCAACTGAGACAAATCAAATGTCATTGATTTTCTCAAAGCCAGGTCGTGCACTTGGGAAGGAGACATCGATAAATTTGATGCACAATGCATGGGAGCAGATGCATCGGTATATTCTCTTTAATTGCGCTGAAGTGGCCCCATTTGTCGAGTAAGACATTTACTTCATCTTGATTATTAATTTTTTTAAGCAATCAAATATATTGCCTATTGTTCTAATAGGCCATTTTTTGTACACAGAGAACACCGTAAAAAGATCTACACTAATAATCATCACAAGCAACAAATTGATAGAAAACGCATGCATAATGATCGATTTCCGAAATGGTTTGAATCTCATGTAAGTAAGAAGATATCATCACTATATGTGTCACATGTATTGTTCATACATGTAATTTTGGTGTGTGACTAACATGTGGTAATCACACAGGCTGATTGCTTGCGACTAGAAGGTGACAAACAGGTTACTACGGACCTTAGAGTGATGGCTAGAGGTCCTAGTAAGGTGGCTAGTAGCTTCTCCAAGTTTGTGATAAATGGGTTTAGGTTCCGCACGAAGGATCTTGATAAGAAAAGTAAGACTCAAAATAGCGGAGTTGTGGTTACTGCAAAGACATCAAGCTTTGCAAGTACTAAGGACATGAACCCTGTCATTGGAGATATTACCTACTATGGTGTTTTGACTGATATCATACAATTGGATTACTATGAAGAGCGAAAGGTGGTCTTATTCAAATGTGATTGGGTCGACGTCACATCCCAAGGTAGGGGTTTCAAGCTAGATGGGTTAGGGTTTACGCTTGTAAATTTGAAGCGATTATTAAGCACCAATGAACCATTTGTGCTCGCCTCTCAAGCCTTGCAAGTGTTCTATGTGGAAGACCCGGTAGAAACCGATTGGCACGTTGCTATTATGACAAAACCTAGGGATTTTTTTGACATGCATGGGAATTCATTTAATGCAAATGAAGAGGAGACATACTTGGAAAGTCAGCCATATGATGCTCAACGGTTAGAAGACATTTGTATTGATGTTGATCATATTAGTGAAGTCAGGGCAGATGTACCTGGGACGACTATTGACACACCTCTAGGCACCCAAGCGACGATAGAGGACTAGGGAGATGATTCTGAATTTGATGACAATGAGTTTGTAGATTCTGACACCATTTCGGATTTTTGAAATGGGATGTCAACGTATATATATGACTCCATTTTTGTAACATGTAATTGAATTCCCAAGTAATTCTTTTGTGTTTTAAAAATTCCTTGAATTTACTAAGTGACTATTATTGAATATAAGCTCATTGGTGCACATGTTAGATATGTCATCTTCATCACAGACAGGGGACCGGCCAGCACGGATGGATACCCAGGCATCCACTTCAGGTAATTACTTATATTCAAAAATAGTTTCATAGGAATTTTAGGTTTGATAATATTCTCTTCTTTTGCTAATTCTGTGTGTTCAACACTCATTGTTGTTATTTTGTTCTATGTTGCAATGATTTTATATTATTGTTGTTGTGTTGCTTATTTTCATTTCTTATTATCTTTCTTTTTCTGTTAAATATATATATATATCTTGTGATTAAATAAATGATCATGGAACATAAGATGTTCAGAATGCAGGGAACATGAGAGTTATGGAGAGAGAGAAGAGAAGAGAAGAGAAGATAACAGAGGAAGGAGTAAGAGCAGAGCATTTTCCTTTCTCACTCTCTCTTTTCTCTTTCTCTTTCCATCTTTGATTCATTCCTGCTACTTCTGCTGCCGCTTTTCTATACCATCAACCAAAAAAAAAAAAAACCAATTTTGGTGGGTGGGAGAGGCAGCGGATTGCTATAGTTAAAGAAGAGAGGAAGGAAGAAGAAGCAGTCGATAACAATCTCCCATTTCTCTGTTTTTTTGTTTCTGGGTCTGGTTTTATTGAAGGTTTTCAGCTCATAAAACTGAGTTTTGAATTGGGTTTTGATCATATTGTGGAATTGGGAGGTTGAAAGGGGGAAAGAGTAGTCTTTTTTTTCCTCCTTTCTGCTTATTGCATTGTGTTTCAGAGGCTGAGATCTGAAGTGGGTTGTTCTCCAATCTTCAGAGAAAGGTGAATTTTTTACTTTCTACTTATTGCATTGAATTTTGGAGGGTGAGATCTGAAATGGGGTTGTTCTGGTTTCTGTAATGGTGTGGGCGAAGGGGATTTGAGCTGAGCTGAGCTGACAGTGCAGCTCTGCAACTTAACATTGCGTAATTGAGCAGCAAAATCTCAGCAAAGAAAAAAGAAAAGAAGGGAAAGATTCCTACTTTCTTTTCTTTAAAAAAAAAAAAAAAACCATCGGCGGAGATCTAGTGGGGTTGTGTTACTTCCCTGCTTAAAATTTCTCTGTTTCTTTCAGTATTTCTCAGCTCTGTTCTTCAAAGATACAAGTGAAGAAATGGATGGGCTTTCTTCCACGTCCCTTCTTCCAGCCTTTTTTTTTTTTTTTTTCATCTGTGGAAAAATGTTTGTTTGAAGTATCTCATTATTGCATACTGTGTTTATATGTCTTTAATGGAGTAAAACAGCGGCAAGTATCATTTCCCTTTACTGATATTAGTTAGGTTCAATTTCAAAATATGAAATTCCTTTTCACTTTCAAAATCTATTGATATCATTTGAAATTATTGACCTTCATTTCCCTTTAATTATTGAATTGTGTTTTAAACAGGGACTCAAGCAAGGAGGACAAGAGGCCCAAATCGATGCATTGCTCTCACTAATCAGCGAGAGCGCATCGTGGTAGAATGTAATGAATATGGGCAGCCCATTGGAAGGAATGAGAGACTTTTGTCTTCATATCTTGGCGTCATTGCAAGAGATGGGCAGAAAGCTCCCCTCAATTATTCTGATTGGAGGAGAATGCCTGCAGAGCGGACAATGGATATGTGGCAGGCTATACAGGTATTAATGTAATTGATTCAATTATGATGATAGCATGTGTTTTATTTGTACTAATGTCGAGTTTTTCATGCATGTCTTGTAGGCAAGATTTGATTTGGGCAATGACGAGAAATCGAAGAGATGGGTTTACTTTGCGATAAGCCGCAGCTGGAGGACTTGGAAAGCCTCATTGAAGAAGAAATATTATAGACCATATCATACCATTCGCGAGCGGTTGCAGCACTGTCCTTCTAGAGTGAATCCGGACCAATGGGCATCACTCGTTACGTTTTGGGGGTCTCAGGAGGGGGTGGTATGAAATAAATAAGAACTTTATGATTTCTAATATGATTTTTTTATTTTTGCTTTTACTTTTGTTTATCTTATTCGAAAAACTAATGTTTGCATTGTCATAAATAGGCGCGAAGCAGGAGAAACTCTACAAATCGTGAGGCACAAACGATGAGTCATACGGCCGGAACAAAAAGTTTCGCCCGAATACGCGATGAAGCGGTAATTTCTTATTTAATTAAATCATTTTTGTTAATATAATACTTTGGATATCCATCTCATTGTTTTTAATCTAACTATTTTAAATGATTATAGCGGGCACGAGATCCCAATGGGGAGGTGCCGGACCGGATGGAAGTGTTCAGAATGACTCATACACGCTGAGATGGGCAGCTCGTGGATCGAGCATCAGAGGATGTGATGGTATGTTTAATCCTTGTTGAACATGCTAAAATCATTATTTGGGTTTAAAAACCAATTGCATTCTCTCTCTCTTTTCCATAATAAAAGAAAATGAAATTCTAAAAACAAAGTGTTCTGCTGGCATCTTCCACCATAGTTTCCATATTCTTTGATGCTTTGCAAATTATTCTATTTAATGGACAATGCTGCAATCAGATGGGTCTTGTCTTTTGCTCCATTTTGACCTGAATGTTTCAGTTGACTAAAGTTTCTTTGCAGGTTGTTATATGCCTTGGCATAGCTAATTACAGATAATGCTATCTCTTTCTTTCTTTACCTCTTTCATATGGTCCACATCAACAAAACTAGAGTAACCTTGCACTTCATGTTTTTACTTGCATGACCTGTTTGTGCAGAGCATGATTTTATGTGATAATTTGTTTCTGGGACTATGACTTTCTACCCATCTAAAATACAATGAAAAGGACCATAGAATTGTAAAGTCATTTTAATTAGTAGGGACACCCTTTATGATGGACTGATAATGGTCGTGATTCTCGTGAAGCACACTTTTACTGTCCTGTTTACATCTCTACCAGTGGGCGTGTTGTTTCCAGGCTTGTTTTTGGATGGAACAAAATTTGTTGCTTTCGAATATTGATAAAGAATCAATCTCCATTGTGTAAATATGTATGTGCTGTAGATCATGCTTCATCTTGATTTTTAAACTTCTATGTATTTTCTACAGTTTTCTACAGAGATTTGTTCAAAAGACTTCCTACTTCGACATAAATTTTCTATACAGTCATGTTGCATTGCAGCTTAACTCTCTGTTGAGACAAATAATAAAGAAAAATATGCCTGTACTCACGCCAGTTTCTATGTTCGGTAGATCATGAGATCACCCAAACACCCCAGCTTAATCCTTGGTTTCAATGATTTTATGGTCAATTGATTACTTTTAACTGATACTGTTTTTTTTTTTTTTTTTTGTGTGTGTGTGTGTTTGAGAGAGAGAGAGAGAGAGAGAGAGAGAGAGCATATCCAGCCTGCAACGGTATAAAAATCTATAGAAAATAGAATGAAGTACCCTGGAATATGACAAGGGATGCACCTTTTGAATTCATAATTGCATATCCACTCAACTTTTCATTCACAGTAATAACAAAAACCAGATGTACGTATTTCCGAAGCTGATTTGGTTCCCTGAATCAGATAATGGATACAAGTATGATAGTAATAATTCAATTATTTTAAACTTTTTTTTTTCTTTAAACATTGTTCCTTTGTTCTTAAAAAGAAAGAAGACTTTGGTGTGCTACACTTCTGTTTTTCTTCCACTGCACTTCGCACAGCCATTGTCCAACAGAGCATATTTTCCCACCAGGTTTGGCTAGGTCGCATGGTCTTTGATTGTGAAAATAAATGACAGAATTTGATACCACAACACTGTCGCTGGATTCAGAATCTTCATTTCTGTATTCTTTTTGTGCCAAACAATTCTGCAACAGAAGCTGTGCCACTTTAGGCACACTTCAATGGCGAACTATCATTATCCAAAAGGCTGCCTAGCATAAGTTAAAAAGAAATATGAAAGCTTCACTATGCTTTCACTAGGCATGAAAGAGTTCTCCATTCTCAATTCCAATGAAGGGGTGAACGTGTCCATAAAACATTGCAAGAATTGATTAGTTTTACTTAAAAACTGATTGAGCCCAAAATTCTAAATTGCAGAGACAGCTCAATGAGAGACTTAGCCAACTTCCGGAGAGCTCACAAAGCAGGACAACACGAGATGACATCTTCACCCAAGTGATGGGAGAAGATAGACGTGGCTGGGTTCGTACGTTTGGGTTAGGTGTCACTCCCTCGGATATATATGGCCCACGAGCTTCAATTGCTGAAGTACGAGCTGCAGCTACTGAAGCACGAGCTGCAGCTGTTGAATCCGCGAGGATAGCAGAGATGGAGAGAGCTCAGAGGATAGCCTTGCAAGAGGAAGTGGTCCAGATGCGAACTCAGTTGAACCAATTGATGACATGGATGCAGAGCTTCACTGGGAGTGGCCCGTCATCATCTTCGTCTGTGTCTGTGGGTAGCATACCATAGATTTAAAAATCAGTTATATTTGGATTTAATTCCTTTTAAAATTCATAATCAAATGACTGTTTTTTTGTACTAGATTTCCGGTGCTGCTACTAATGACATCCAGCGTGATGGTCCTGTTTAATGGACCGTTAGCCCATGTCCACCAGAATCAAAGCTACAAAGCTGCCTCCAGGAGTATGCTTCTCAACCCATCTCACCTCTGTCTCAATTCTATTGATGTTCCTCTTCTGGTTATTTAAATATGAAGGTGTTTAATAGTGAATTATCCTGCTAGGGTAGAGGGAATCTTGCTAAGCAATTAGATGTATAGAATTGTTAAAGCATTGTGGCTTATTTTTACCAATTAAAAAAAAGGAATTGTGATTTTTTTCGTTGTGCATTTATGCAAATGAATCAACAGTTCCAACTTATGGCAGTTCATGTTGGGCCATGTGTATTGCTATAGATGCAGGTGACTTTGTGGACACATGTAGCAATGCACACATAGTGTAACATCCCGAAATTCCAAGGTTGTAATTAGTCTAGTTAATTGTGCTTTTAGCTAATTAAGCTCGTTTATAAGCCAAACAGGTCCGATTAATCATTAGGATTGCGCGTGCGAAGTTGGGTTGAGATCCGAGCCCGTTTGGGTACAGTAGGGGTGTGTGTCGCTATTTCCGGAAAGTTCCGAGGGCTTTTTAGTGTTTTCTATTTTTCGAGATTTTGGTACCATCGGGTAGATTACCTAATTTCCCGGACTTTATCCTTTTGTTGCATCTCGATCCGGATCCTCGAACCCGACCCAAAACCCGACTTGACCCGAACCCACCTAAACTTATTAATTCCCAAAAGTCAAACCCCATTCTCCATTTCCCATCTCATCCCATGTGGACCCACCTCATCCCATCATGCCCCACCCCACGTTAACCCACGTGCAAGCCCCCCACCCATTTCCCTCTTTTCCCCCTTTTTCCTTTGCTAGGTCAAAACCCCTCTCCCTCTCTTCTTCATTCACTCCAACACCCAGCACAACAGCAGCCCCCATTTCTCCCATTCTCTCATCTCTCTCGTTCTCCCTCCCTCACGGCTTGCTGCCTCACGTCGCCGGACCTCGCCGCCGCCGGCCATATCTCTCTTCTCCACTCTCTTCTCCACTCTCCCATCTCCCATTTATCTCTCTCATCTCTCATTCTCTCACTCATCTCTCCTTCACCCATCTTGCTGCCCCACCATCCCGGCGCCATCACCGTCGCCGCCGGACCCACCTGCGCCGTCGCCGAGCTTCCCCAGCCACCGGCGAACCCACTTGCACATCTCTCCCTATTTCTCCATTTTCCCTTTCTTCCTTTCCTCCTCTGTTTCTCTCTTTTTTTCTCTGTTTTCTTTCTTTATTTCTCTTACTCCCTCATTCTCCTTGCTGCCCACATGATTGAGCTCCCCAGCCACCTCATCCTCTCATCCCATTTCTCATTTCACCCTTGCTGCCAACGTGGGGTGATCCCCATTGCCCACCCATCTCTCTTATATTTCTTTCTTTCTTTATTCACTCTTTCTCTTCCTCTCTGCTACTTTTCTTTCTTGTTTCTCTTTCTTTATTTCACTCATCTCATCTCATCTCATCTCTCCACTCACCTCACTCCACTCACTGTCGTTGACTTTATCCCCCACCCATCTCACCATTTCACTTTCTCTCTCTAATTCACTATTTCTCTCTATTCTCTCTTTCTTTCTCTATTCTTTCTTTGTTTGTCTCCTTCCTTCTCCTTGTCAATGGACCACCAAAGAGTCCCCATCATCACTAATTTGTGGGCCACTAATCAAGTGGGCCCCACAACCTCTGATGATCTCTATCATCTCCGCGTGGACCCCGCAAGCATCTCATCCTCAATTTGCAAGCCACCGCTCCATCCACCCATTTATTTGGTAAGCTCTTCTTCCCTTAGGTTTGGGTTAATGTATTTTGGGTGTAGTAGTGTGTTAGATAGCTTAGAGCTTCCTTTTCTTTTGGTTTATATTTTAATTAGTTTTATTTTGCTAATTACCCTTAGGTTTGGTTTGTTGGGCTATGGAGCTAGGCTTTGTGGATTTGGGCATTTTCAACCAAAGGCAAGTAGATATTTATATATATGCTTGGATATGTTTGTCTTTCATTTGATTTGAAGATTGATGATGATTTAGATGACCATATGCTCAATTGATACCTTTGATTTTGGAAAACATGATAACTATGTTTAATTGTTTAATTGGTCGGTTAATTTGGTTGGATGGATATTAGATGATGGACTTGATGAGAGGGGGTATGGATGTATGTGGAGAGGGCAAGGCCCTATTTTCTTTGTTTGCAGGATTAGAATGGAAGGGCTAGGCTCTTTATATTGACTGATTACTTGTTCAGGGATTTTGGAAAGGGGTTCCCACCCATTTCACTTCAGTTACAGAGCTGAGGTTTTGTAACTGTAGTGTATGCGGTCGACCGGCCAAGGGGATCGGGTCGACCGACCACACACAGTCAGGCTCTCTGGAGCCTGATGAAGAAATACATGCACATCATTTGTTTACAACTTTCGGTCGACCGGACTGGGTCGGGTCGACCGGGTACTCTATGTGGGATGTCGATCGGCCAAGGGCTGGATCGACCGAATGAACTGTGGCACCTTTTGGAAAGGGCCTTTTAGACCCTATCTTGGATGGACTTATGTGGAACCTTGGCTACCCTTTTTGGACTCATTTGACTATATGTGAAGATGTTTTGAGCCGACGTCTTTCACGGTTAATCCGGGTGTGTCGGGTTACAATCTATCTCAATCTTGAATGGTACGGGACAACGGGATACCCCCTTTATATCTATGCACGGAGATTGTCTGTTTGGGTATCGCGAACCCTACTTCCCTTTGTTGACTGAGTATAGTTGTACGATGCCTCGTGTTTAACATGGTACCTAGGATTGGATTGTCTATCGCTTCTGACTCCAAATTGTACCGTCTGGTACTTGTCTACATGCTATGTTCATGTTCCTTAGCTTCGCTTGCTTTGTTTTGTTTTGGGATTTCTTGATGAACCTAGGTGTTGAACTTAGGATCCCTTTTGATGTTCCACTTGTTTTGATTATTGATGGAAGTGTTGAGGCTAGGTGGCTTTGATTGTAAAGGCTTGACGAGGACTACTTATGGTATTGATGTTGGAAGAAGCTTGCTTGTTTGGTCTTGATCTTGATTTGATAATGGAAAGTAGTCTCTCTTTTATTAATGAATCTTGTTCACGCAAGAAAGCCTAGCCCCTCACTATTGTTTGTCTAGGGATCTTTGTGTCAGGCACCACTCAGCTGTATTTCGCCCAACACAGATGGGGCACCATCTGTGTGAGGACCTTGATGAACGTCTGCGCAGTACGACCTTTTACTTGTTGATGGATCTTGCTTGTTTGCCGGGTCATTACCGTGCCTTGTTGCCGAGTTACTACTCGTGCCTTGTTGCCGAGTTACTACTCGTGCCTTGCTGCCAGGTTTTAATCCTGTGCCTTGTTGCCAGGTATATCCTGTGCCTTGATATCTCCACCACAACTCAATGGGAGTAGGGAGGGCAATGACACTATCCCGTGGTAATTAGCATATGTGGACCGCCTATCTTGCTAGATGTTTATGTTAGTTTGATTATGATTCATATGCTAAGCACTTCTTACGATCAGGATGCTATGCATGTTTTATGATCTTGTCTATCGTCTATTCTGATTCGTTCTACATATCTATTGATATTTTATATTTATATCTGCCTGCCGACCGTCGTGTCTGATGCTGCACTTGGTGCATAGGTACCGGGTACATCTACCTTTGGGAAAGTGGAGGCGTTGCTTCAGGCAGTTTAGCCTGATGGTGAGTACGAGTTGTGTGTCGACGGTATTGTCGTCGTAACCAACATACGAGTGCCTTCATACTTTAGTTAGTTCGTATTTATTCTCTTTTGGCTTAGGTTTTGTTAGAAGCCATTAATTAATATATTTTGTTATCTTTTGCCAAACTTAAACTATAGAAAAGAAAGATGTGCATACTCTGAAATGTTATATTGTACCAATTGTTTAATTATGATGTTCCGCTGTGTTTTATGGTTATCGAGGAAATATTTATACCTCACCGCGGACTTCGATCCTATGGGACATGATTGGGGCCAGGTTGCATTTGTTTAATGTCAAGAAATTTTTAATTGGCCCTAATCTCACGTATAACCCTGGTTTCACTTTTGGGGGCGTGACAAGTTGGTATCAGAGCGGGCACGTTTTTAGAAATAAAATCCACTAGAAACAAGAGGACGCGTGTGAGAAATTCGATTCGGTAGTTGGCATCTATACTATGTATGTATGGATCCTATAGTATTGTTTGTTAATACATCAGGTGTTTAGTAATTTCTCTTATAGAAATGAATTTGGGGACCAAATTCCTTGATAGTGGGGAGAGAATTTAATGTCTCATTACCCATTGTTTGTGGTTTCAGTACCGCAATTATGCTAGAATAAGAGCTTTTTAGTTTTAGTTAGTTTCTTTCTTAGGTTTGTTCGAGGAGTTGCAACCGTCTCGAGGCTTTTCCAGTTCGCTAAAGAGTATTTTGCATCAGATCTTGCTGAGGTTTAGAGTTGGTTTCGTTGTTCAATTCTATTTTAGTGTCAGAGGTTCAGAGTTTTCTCAGATTAGCAAGCTTTAGTGGATGATTTGTTCAGGGTTTTCTTCGAATACAGATTCGTTTGCAGAGTTGATCAGGTAAGTTGTACTTTTGTGTGGTTAGACAAGTGTGAGATTAGTTTTGAGGAGGAGATTGACTTCAGATATTACCAACAGTTTTGTGATGTTTCTGGAGTTGGATTGAGATTTGTATAGTTGTAAGTGGCCGATGTTCAGTTTGTGGGACAGAAGAAGCCTATGTACCAGAGTTATTTCAGCTTTGAGATCAGACATGTTGATTTGAAGTGGGTGTGAAGTTTGTGATATACCTATGATATGTGAATTTCCAGATGTCTATCAGGAGGAGATACTAGATTTATCGCCAGTTAGAAAGACTGATTTCACTATTGAGCTTGTATCAGGGATGACACTGATATCCAAGACCATGTATCGTAAGGCTCCAGCAGAGTCAGAGAAAAATTGGAAGCTTAATTGCAGGAACTCTTGGACAGAGGATTTGCTAGACCGAGTGCATCACCATGAGGTGCACCAGTTCTATTCGTGAAGAAGAAGGATGGTTCGATGCGTATGTGCATAGACTACAGGTAGCTGAATCAGGTTACAATCAAGAACAAGTACCCTTTTACCCAGGATAGATGAGTTGTTTGATCGGCTGCAAGGAGCGCAGTATTTCTCGAAGATTGATTTGAGATCAGGGTACTATCAGATACGAGGCAGAGATCGAGATGTGCAGAAGACAGCCTTCAGGACCAGATATGGGCATTATGAGTTCTTGGTTATGCCATTTGGGTTGACCAACTCACCGGGTGTGTTTATGGCTTTGATGAACAGAGTCTTTGCACCATGCTTAGACAAGTTCACAGTCGTATTCATAGATGATGTTCTAGTCTATTCGAGGTCCAGAGATGAGCATGCAGAGCATTTGAGGAGTTCATTGCAGATTCTCAGAGAGAATCAGCTCTATGCCAAGCTTAGTAAGTGTGAATTTTGGCTTGAGCAAGTGTCTTTTCTTGGACACATCATCTCTAAGGAAGGTTTATCAGTGGATCCAGCGAAGATCGAGGCAGTAGTTAGTTGGCAGAGCCCGAAGTCAGTGGCAGATATCAGAAGTTTGTTAGAATAGGCAGGATATTACAGATAGTTTGTGAAGAAATTTTCTACAGTTGCAGCCAGTTGATAAGGGAATATGTTTTGTTGGTATGGTCAGAGCAGTGTGAGATCAGTTTCGAGCAGCTGAAGTAGAGGTTGATTATGGACTTTATTGATAAGAGATGGCAATTTTGTGATTGTTGGTGTTTTGGGATTCTATCGAGATGGTGTTGATACAGAATGGAAAAAAAGGCAACGACCTACGTGTCCAAACAGCTGAAAGAGCACGAAAAGAGATACATTGATCATGACTTGGAGATTGCAGCAATTGTTTTAGCTCTACAGATGTAGATGCACTAACTGTAATTGGCGAGATTTGAACTCAGAACATAGAAATCTTCAGTACCTATTTCCATGGAGGATTTAAACTTGAGCCAGCAGAGGCAGATGCATTGAGTAGAGATATCAGCTAGTGGGTGATTGATAGCATGTTACGAGGAGAGTAGACATTTTGGGCAGAATCAAGGACAGTAAGAGGAATGACCTAGAGTTGATCAAATGATAGAGAAGATTGCAAGCAGGCCAGAGTTCAGACTCGTGGAGGGTGTGTTGCTTTATCATGGCAGATTGTGTGTGTCAGATGTGGTGACAGAACCTACGGAGTTACTACTGGTGGGATAGCATGAAGACAGAGATAGCAGGGTTTGTGTCAGATGTTTGTTATGTCGGTCAGAGTTATGGAGTTGTAAGTAGATTGTGGGTCAGTTTGCAAGTTGTGAGCAGATTGTGGGTCAGATTGCAAGCAGCTTGAGCACTATCCAAAGTTTCACCGCAGTTTGCCACCTTCAGACTTCAGGGATAGAGTTTAGTTAGAATAACCAAATCTTTTGCCTAAGATAGATTTAGTCATTTGGAGGACCAAATGTTCTAAGGAGGGAAGGATGTAACATCCCGAAATTCCAAGGTTGTAATTAGTCTAGTTAATTGTGCTTTTAGCTAATTAAGCTCGTTTATAAGCCAAACAGGTCCGATTAATCATTAGGATTGCGCGTGCGAAGTTGGGTTGAGATCCGAGCCCGTTTGGGTACAGTAGGGGTGTGTGTCGCTATTTCCGGAAAGTTCCGAGGGCTTTTTAGTGTTTTCTATTTTTCGAGATTTTGGTACCATCGGGTAGATTACCTAATTTCCCGGACTTTATCCTTTTGTTGCATCTCGATCCGGACCCTCGAACCCGACCCAAAACCCGACTTGACCCGAACCCACCTAAACTTATTAATTCCCAAAAGTCAAACCCCATTCTCCATTTCCCATCTCATCCCATGTGGACCCACCTCATCCCATCATGCCCCACCCCACCTTAACCCACGTGCAAGCCCCCCACCCATTTCCCTCTTTTCCCCCTTTTTCCTTTGCTAGGTCAAAACCCCTCTCCCTCTCTTCTTCATTCACTCCAACACCCAGCACAACAGCAGCCCCCATTTCTCTCATTCTCTCATCTCTCTCGTTCTCCCTCCCTCACGGCTTGCTGCCTCACGTCGCCGGACCTCGCCGCCGCCGGCCATATCTCTCTTCTCCACTCTCTTCTCCACTCTCCCATCTCCCATTTATCTCTCTCATCTCTCATTCTCTCACTCATCTCTCCTTCACCCATCTTGCTGCCCCACCGTCCCGGCGCCATCACCGTCGTCGCCGGACCCACCTGCGCCGTCGCCGAGCTTCCCCAGCCACCGGCGAACCCACTTGCACATCTCTCCCTATTTCTCCATTTTCCCTTTCTTCCTTTCCTCCTCTGTTTCTCTCTTTTTTTCTCTGTTTTCTTTCTTTATTTCTCTTACTCCCTCATTCTCCTTGCTGCCCACATGATTGAGCTCCCCAGCCACCTCATCCTCTCATCCCATTTCTCATTTCACCCTTGCTGCCAACGTGGGGTGATCCCCATTGCCCACCCATCTCTCTTATATTTCTTTCTTTCTTTATTCACTCTTTCTCTTCCTCTCTGCTACTTTTCTTTCTTGTTTCTCTTTCTTTATTTCACTCATCTCATCTCATCTCATCTCTCCACTCACCTCACTCCACTCACTGTCGTTGACTTTATCCCCCACCCATCTCACCATTTCACTTTCTCTCTCTAATTCACTATTTCTCTCTATTCTCTCTTTCTTTCTCTATTCTTTCTTTGTTTGTCTCCTTCCTTCTCCTTGTCAATGGACCACCAAAGAGACCCTCCATCACCATCAATCAGTGGGCACTGATCAAGTGGGCCCCACAACCTCCGATGATCTCCATCATCTCCGCGTGGACCCCGCAAGCATTTCTTCTTCAATTTGCAAACCACCGCTCCATCCACCCATTTATTTAGTAAGCTCTTCTTCCCTTAGGTTTGGGTTAATGTATTTTGGGTGTAGTAGTGTGTTAGATAGCTTAGAGCTTCCTTTTCTTTTGGTTTATATTTTAATTAGTTTTATTTTGCTAATTACCCTTAGGTTTGGTTTGTTGGGCTATGGAGCTAGGCTTTGTGGATTTGGGCATTTTCAACCAAAGGCAAGTAGATATTTATATATATGCTTGGATATGTTTGTCTTTCATTTGATTTGAAGATTGATGATGATTTAGATGACCATATGCTCAATTGATACCTTTGATTTTGGAAAACATGATAACTATGTTTAATTGTTTAATTGGTCGGTTAATTTGGTTGGATGGATATTAGATGATGGACTTGATGAGAGGGGGTATGGATGTATGTGGAGAGGGCAAGGCCCTATTTTCTTTGTTTGCAGGATTAGAATGGAAGGGCTAGGCTCTTTATATTGACTGATTACTTGTTCAGGGATTTTGGAAAGGGGTTCCCACCCATTTCACTTCAGTTACAGAGCTGAGGTTTTGTAACTGTAGTGTATGCGGTCGACCGGCCAAGGGGATCGGGTCGACCGACCACACACAGTCAGGCTCTCTGGAGCCTGATGAAGAAATATATGCACACCATTTGTTTACAACTTTTGGTCGACCGGACTGGGTCGGGTCGACCGGGTACTCTGTGGGATGTCGATCGGCCAAGGGCTGGATCGACCGAATGAACTGTGGCACCTTTTGGAAAGGGCCTTTTAGACCCTATCTTGGATGGACTTAGGTGGAACCTTGGCTACCCTTTTTGGACTCATTTGACTATATGTGAAGATGTTTTGAGCCGACGTCTTTCACGGTTAATCCGGGTGTGTCGGGTTACAACCTATCTCAATCTTGAATGGTACGGGACAACGGGATACCCCCTTTATATCTATGCACGGAGATTTTCTGTTTGGGTATCGCGAACCCTACTTCCCTTTGTTGACTGAGTATAGTTGTACGATGCCTCGTGTTTAACATGGTACCTAGGATTGGATTGTCTATCGCTTCTGACTCCAAATTGTACCGTCTGGTACTTGTCTACATGCTATGTTCATGTTCCTTAGCTTCGCTTGCTTTGTTTTGTTTTGGGATTTCTTGATGAACCTAGGTGTTGAACTTAGGATCCCTTTTGATGTTCCACTTGTTTTGATTATTGATGGAAGTGTTGAGGCTAGGTGGCTTTGATTGTAAAGGCTTGACGAGGACTACTTATGGTATTGATGTTGGAAGAAGCTTGCTTGTTTGGTCTTGATCTTGATTTGATAATGGAAAGTAGTCTCTCTTTTATTAATGAATCTTGTTCACGCAAGAAAGCCTAGCCCCTCACTATTGTTTGTCTAGGGATCTTTGTGTCAGGCACCACTCAGCTGTATTTCGCCCAACACAGATGGGGCACCATCTGTGTGAGGACCTTGATGAACGTCTGCGCAGTACGACCTTTTACTTGTTGATGGATCTTGCTTGTTGCCGGGTCATTACCGTGCCTTGTTGCCGAGTTACTACTCGTGCCTTGTTGCCGAGTTACTACTCGTGCCTTGCTGCCAGGTTTTAATCCTGTGCCTTGTTGCCAGGTACATCCTGTGCCTTGATATCTCCACCACAACTCAATGGGAGTAGGAAGGGCAATGACACTATCCCGTGGTAATTAGCATATGTGGACCGCCTATCTTGCTAGATGTTTATGTTAGTTTGATTATGATTCATATGCTAAGCACTTCTTACGATCAGGATGCTATGCATGTTTTATGATCTTGTCTATCGTCTATTCTGATTCGTTCTACATATCTATTGATATTTTATATTTATATCTGCCTGCCGACCGTCGTGTCTGATGCTGCACTTGGTGCATAGGTACCGGGTACATCTACCTTTGGGAAAGTGGAGGCGTTGCTTCAGGCAGTTTAGCCTGATGGTGAGTACGAGTTGTGTGTCGACGGTATTGTCGTCGTAACCAACATACGAGTGCCTTCATACTTTGGTTAGTTCGTATTTATTCTCTTTTGGCTTAGGTTTTGTTAGAAGCCATTAATTAATATATTTTGTTATCTTTTGCTAAACTTAAACTATAGAAAAGAAAGATGTGCATACTCTGAAATGTTATATTGTACCAATTGTTTAATTATGATGTTCCGCTGTGTTTATGGTTATCGAGGAAATATTTATACCTCACCGCGGACTTCGATCCTATGGGACATGATTGGGGCCAGGTTGCATTTGTTTAATGTCAAGAAATTTTTAATTGGCCCTAATCTTACGTATAACCCTGGTTTCACTTTTGGGGGCGTGACACATAGCCCATGTGAACTAGATGACAACTCTGTATTCTATGGGCTTCACCTTTGATCAAACAGTTTGCCTTGTTATCTAATAAATCACTTCTCGTCCAAATTTCTGTTTTTCCCCCTTTTCGTTGTTTCTTTTTTGGACCGGCAATAGTTTTAATGTAATAAAGAGGGAAGAGCTTGTAAATACCTTGTTGTCAAGGTCTGATGCATCAGGTGCTGCCGGGATGGGTGCTCTTTCAATACCCAATGTATATTCAACATTCAATTTCATTTCCTTACACTATTTCCTCATCATTGTATGATGGTTCCTGCATGATTGATATCATATTTACTGAAAAGTGTCCCACTCGTGGCATTGCTGGGTCATATGAAAAACGAAGACGGTTTTTTTTGGTCAAGCATCATAAATGTCTCATGGTTGTTTTTTACATGGTCTCTCTCATCTGGATTTGTAATACCATAACAGGGGGTCACATCACAACCTCAGAAGGGCTTAGCTCAGCCCGATCAGCAGCAGGGAGCTTCGTCATTTACACTTCAGCTGGTTCAGCGTACCCCGGAAGAGACTCTTACATCTGTGCAGAAATCCATTCATGAAGACATGAGGAATCTTCATATTGAGCTGCTAAGACAGTTCCATATACAGGAGGTAGATGACCTGCCACCTCTTCAATACCTTTAATTTTTTTATTTTTTTTTTGTGTGTTCTGACTTCTTTGTCATATAATCTACTTAATGTTGCAGACAGAAATGTCAAGCGTGTTGAATTCTGTTCTTGAAAAGCAAGCTGAGCTGATGAAGGAAGTGCAGGCTCTTAGGAAAGAACATCAACAGCTTCGCCAGCTACTTTGATTTCTTGTAAGCGTTTGTATTTTATTTTGATTCTTTTCTGATTGTCTTCCAGCATCAGGCTGATGTTGATGCATCAGTTCATGAATATCTGAAGGTTTGAGGCCACTCCAGTTTTCTGAGTGCAAGATTGGTAAATTAAGTAAGGAAAAAAAAAAAAAAAAAGAAAAGAAAAGAAAAGGCTGTTTGTTTACATGTACAGATAATTTGCTTGTGGGTTTACATGTCAAAGTTATGAACGTAAGATTGTTTACATGTACAAATCATTGTCTGGAAGGTTCTGGGTCGAAGCGGGAGTCTGTGGGAACTGGGGTTTTCTAGCCTCGGAGGGTTGGCAGTTCTACTGAACTTCGCAGGAAGCCAGGTTAGTACTTTTGTTATTAGGTTTCCTTCAGCCCTCTTTGCTGTTTCTTATTCAAAAGATTTTCTGATATCTATTTGTTTCTCTTCCAATGTATGCTTGTGCTACTCACTACAAACCCAGGCCTGGAAGTGATTTATTCTTGTTTTATTCAACTTTGATTTTGGGAACCTGGAAGAACCTATAGGGTCTGGATGCATATTGATTTGAAACTTCTCTGTTTTGTTTCATTTGCAGCTTGTTCGACAGTCCTTGTTCCTACGAGAGTTGTCCAAGCTTTGAATTTGAATCTAGATGAAATGGGCTCTGCTCAACCTCGATTCCAAGGTGGGTTTTCATTATCATGTCAACTACTTCCATACCCATCTTTTGATTTTTTAGTTTTCCAATTTATCAGATGGATTTCCATGAAAAGTTCGAGTATCAAACGAAAAATCTGTTTGGTGCAGGGGCTTCTATGACTCCTCGAAGCAACAGCAACGCCCTTCCTTCTCAGCAGATGCTTTGCATCCAGCCCCACCCCACATCAACCACAACCAACTACGAAGTCCGGCTCCCTCAGAGAAGAGAAGTGAGGGCCGTTTTTGTAATAAGGCAGTCTGTAGTTCGGAAGGGGCTGGTCTGTGGTTTTTTTTTTTAATGTGAAGGGCCCCACCAGAGAAGAGCAAGAGTACATCAGAAACAATGTAATAAATAAAAGGAGATGTGTAACCTGAACTTGTTTTGGTTTTTGCTTGGAGCAATGAAATGAACAAAAAAAAGAGCAAGTAGTAGAAGTAGAAGATGAAGGCGTTTGTCGGTCTAATTTCATCGTTTTTTAGTCCTTGAGGAAGATCTACCACAGGCACACAATTTGGTTACTGATCATACTCATATATAGAATGAATGTGAGCATTTTATATATAATAATTAAGCATGTTGTTTTGATTTATATTACTGCTCATTTAGTGACAAGTTTTCTCTAATCAAATGAATTGTGTATTAAATAATGGAGCAATGATACATTTTAAAGAGAGAAAGTCAAGTATCAAATGAGGCTTTCAAATTTTCCCAGCAAGACAAATGATGAGAGCAATGGCAACTATCAAAGCAGATCCTATTTGCACACAACGGATCAACTAAAGATTTGAAAATGAGAAATATAAACTACAAGATACAGCAGCGGTTTGTGATGTCTGCTGCTACAAGATACACAATTAGCGGCAAACGCTTATAAATATAGCACAAAAAACATTATGAATTGTTAGCGGCGGATTATAATTATTAGTGGCAGTTTAAAACCGCCACTATTGATAATTTTTCTGCAGCAACTCCTATTCCGCTGCAAATACAATCAGTGACAGGATTAACTACGACAAAAGTAGCAACGGACATTTTTCCGCTGCTAATACCTTTTGCTGCAGTTATCATACATATAGCGGCGGTTTTTTTCCGCCGCTAAATGTAATTTTTCTTGTAGTGGCCATTGCCATTGCCATCAACATTAGCATGTTATTTTATCTGCACAATTTGTTGTATCTCATGGGGCACTTGATGAATATATCATTTGTCACCTTAGAAATTGTTATTTTGTTGGATAAGATACAAACTTCGTAGCTGCATTATTATTCATATAGAATTTTCATCATATAGTTGGCATGCATAAACTAACATAAAGAAAAATGAATTTTATTCCAAAAGGAAACATGTGCATGCATGATAAAGATCATAGTCATGTGTTGCAACACATTAGAGATCCAAGAGACAAAAAAAAAACATTCAGACGTAAAATTCAGAAAATCATCATGACACGAAGATATACTAACTGATGCAAATGTAAATGTTGCCACAAACAGATTCCATACAAACAATATAGATTCCATAAATGACAATGAATCTCTAAATTGAACACCAAGTCAACAACCAAATCACATAAATTCAATATATCTGTAGCCACTCAACATATTAGGAAGAAAAAGGAGAGAATGAGAAACCGTATGAATTGATTGGAACTAACCTTGAAAAGAGATGAGGGATGGAAGAGATTTTGGGGCCTGAATGTTTTCATGACTCACAAGAGTTCTCAATAGTTTTGAGGAGTTTCCAAGAGTGAGTAATCACCTTTACATTTACATGACTTGAAATTGAGTAAAAGTTTTGCCAGGAGCGAAACATGTAGAAAACCGAAATGTGTAGAAGGTAAGGTCCCTGGAAAGGTGTCAAAGAGGAACATGGAGATGGCTTTCTGAAAATGGAAAAAAAAAAAAAAAAATCGGAGAAGAAACAAAAGAGGGATGTTGGTTCAAAGATAATCGGAACCTGGTCAAAAATCCCTGTCACGGTGCTGGGGTCGACATCCCCATTCGCCACCTTCCAAAAGAGACCTCCCAAAACCCAAATCTCAAAGATAGAAGGTTTGCATGTCTGCACGTTAGAGAAAAGAAGAGAAGATGAGTAGTCGCGGACTCTTTAAAAAACCGTTGCAAAGGAGTTAAAAGGGAATTGGGAGCAACGTAAGAGGAGAATGTGTTTTTAAGATGGTAGCCTTTTATTAAAAAAAAATGGTAGCCGGAAAGTTGGTAGAATTCAGTTCGCTTTAGTGTAACAAAAATCCTTCCGTGGAGTTAACTATGAGAGATAAAGCTGGAATGTGGAGAGAAAAGCTACAAATCCATCTTAGAGGGGTCAAAACAAATTGGTTGGTCAATTGAAGGAATCGAATCTGATTTCTCAGTTAACCTTTTAAGTCAACATTTCTTCTGAGCATTATAACATATACTTGATATGCATAGTTAAAATTTATATTGCATAAAGCATGCACCAAAAAATAGCAGTTAATCAAATAATGTATATAAAATAAAACAAACTTCTGCTGTTTGTGATAAGTTCAAGCATCAATACAAAGAAAATGAGGAACAAAATATAAAATGAGAAAAATGATAATGGAGAGAATTCAGTTGAATTATGGATTTGAGAGGAGAGAAAACTTATAGAATCCCATGACTGAATCATAGAAAACGAAAAAGAATAATAAAGAACCAAAGAGATCCGATTTATTAAATAATTGCTAGTAAGAAATAAAGAACCCCTCCAACAAAAAAAAAAAAAAAAAAAAAAAGGAACTCATTTCCCGTCTTCCTCATTGCACATACTACAACAATCAAATGCAGAAACTCATCATTCTCCAACCCAATCTCAATGCACCGACAGATTTGAGAAATCCAAAAAATTGTGCCTAGACTCCATCCGTCAACGTAGCAAACATATTAGATATTGTTAATTTGAATTCCTCAAACACCCTTTTCTCTAACATTGAATTCAGAACTTTTTGAACGATTAAAAAAAGTAAAGAAATAAATCAACCGTGAGCAAAAAGAATAAACAAGAAACAACCTGTTCAAATAAAATACTATTTGTTGGCTCATATTTAGGATTACATTATTGATGAGTTGGTGGATTGTCTGATCATATGATTCAAACACAGCAAATACGCATTTTATGAAGCACAAACTATACAAAGAATCAACAAAAAAACTCAAAACAAAGAGGCATTTTGTCAGGAACCAAAGTGATACCAGGAGAAAAGGAAAAATTTTAATTTTTTTTAATTATTTATAGCGAAGAAAAAAACATACCAGAGAAGTAAATTACATTTTAGACAGTTGAGGAGTAAATAAAATAAGATAAAAAGGCATATACCAAAAAACAGAGGAAGCAGCTAGACTTCAAGGGTACGTTGGGCTATCATAGGGACATGATTTATGAGGACAACAACCCTTTCTTCTTCTCCTCTCCAAACCCTCTTTCCTTTTTCCCTCTTTTTATCTCCTCCAAATGAATATCCTGTAATAGGGTAGATCCCACTTATTATTTCCTTCATCCTTTTAGCCAAAGAAGGAGACAGAGCAAGAGAGAGGTAGGAAGAAAGATAGAGAGAGGTACCTGCCATGTGGATCGTAGCAATTGTTGCCGAGGAATGGCGTCGAGTGAGGAGGGAGGAGATGAGAGCATTGAGCAGGACTGATGGAAGAGGAAGAGGAAGATGGGTGTTGAGAGGGAAGATGAAGGGGAAGAGTCACTCAATCGAGACTCCATTTTCTTAATCGTTTTTAGCCCGGTCAAAGGACACTTAAGATAATTTAAAATGGTCAAAATCAATTGGATCCAATTGCTCAATTTCTCAATTGGATCCACTTCGCTTCATTATATATAATAATTGGTATGAAACGGTGAGGATCTGGATGGAAATGCATGGTTTTACTTGGAACCCTGCTAAGTAGGGCCTGTCCCCATCCCTGATAATGATGATGTGTTTGGTCAATTATTCTCCACAAGTTGTGGAATAACTCTCAGCCTACGCCTTTGATTATTCCAACAAGAGAAATCTCAACTCACCCTTTCTTGCTTAAAACCCTTTGAGATAATATTGAAAATATAAAGCAATTTGAAATGATTAATTACGATTTTTACCAAAAAAAACAAACATAAGGATTCCCGGTAAATGCTGAATGGTAATAAGATTTTAAAGTTTTACATAAAAAAGATAATTTAGAATTAAAGTTTTTTTTATAAAAATGCCCATGAGTCGCGAATCGTGGAGAGTCCTTCATCTGGGCCTACCTGCATTTTGTGGTGCTTGCTCGAACCCGTTTAACAAAACCTTTTTCTCTTCTCTTCCGGCACTGGTAGCAAGTGAAATGACAATTTTCAAATTGGTTGCAATGTCCATAACTTGATTTTAATGGTGAAAAAGGAGGAAAATGAGAGTAAAGATAAAAGATGATGAAAGGATTGCTAAAAGGGATTGCTATGGCAGTGAAACAGTCAAAAGAGTGGGAGGGGTTTGGTAAAAGAATATCCAAAATACTCTATTACCTTATTTTGAGAAAACTTTGAAACCTTCATAGTATTTGGCAATGGCAAAAGACGGGAATTCAACTTTTTGGTAAAAATCCCTTATTAAATCTAAAATATTTTTTTTTTATAAAAATCTAAAGTTGTTTGTAGTAAAGATTGGTAAAATGGGAGGTTGATTGTGAATATACATAATTTTTTTCTTAAAAAAAAAAAGAACCTTTGAAAATTCATAGGAAGCGAGTATGTAAATTTTAGGGGTGTTTGTTGGGTGGGTCATGCCAGGCTGACACATATTTGCTCTCAAGTGGACTTCCCGACACAGCAAAAACATCAGGCCCAACACTACCCACTTAGTCAATCGGGCCATTCACCCGGCCTTTAGCAAGATTTATGGTCTTTCTAGCCTTCATTTGGATATATTACCACTAAAACACTCTCGTTTGGGCCAGGCCAAACCTGGCTTTGTACTTTCTATCACTTAACCCGAGCCCGACCGATATCTTCAACAGGCCCTGTCTGAACATCCAAGCCAGGTGCAAAGTGGGTCCGGCTCATGAGCACCCCAAAAATTTCTCCAATCTAACCCCTTCTCCATCCTGGCTTTGCATCTTCGTCTACCATTCGCGACCCACGCGTTCACATGGTCCTAGTCAAGCCGCACTACCGAGTCATCGTCCACAAGAACTCAAATTTGTCAGACTCTGGTATCTTCCTCGTGGTGTTTCATTGTATTAGGTTGTGGTCCAACTCTGTTTCAAGATCTTTATATGGTTGTCCCTGCTGGCGGACCCAGGATTTTCATTTGAGTCGGACTAAAATTTTAGTAGACTCTACATTTGCAAAAAAAAAAAAAAATAAAGTTTTTCTTAACTTTTTGCCTGACTTTTTTTACATTACTAAATAGCACTTATACGTTTTTCTTTAGAAAATGTCCAACTCATGGAGCTCAAATAGATGAGTCAAGTTAGTGAAGATTGGGCAATGAAGAGGTTGTTAATTAAAAGTACCAAAAGTATTAGATGGATAAAAAATAATTTTAACATAATCTCAGATACTCAAACTCACATTATCATGTTTCACTAAATTTATATGTCAAAATCAATGCCCAATGAGGGTTACTGCAAATTCAAGGTGAGTGGGTGTATGAGAAAAACTGAATATAAGAATATTTTGAGGACACCTATCATTTCTCTTTTTACTTTCTCAAAGCCTCCAATTGGATAATGGGAGTGGAATTCCATCTTTGGATCATAGTGGGGCAAGAAGCCATGATAACATAAATGAATTTGGTTATCTTTGGGTTTTTTTAGATACGCTCAGATTTGGTGGTTTAAGGCTTAGGGTATGAATTAGGACTTGGGGGTTCAGTTTTTGGAATTAAGATTTGAAGATTAAGCGTTTTGATTTAGATATAGAGTGATTATGAAGGATTATACTAGATATGTTTGGCAGATAAAAATGTAGTAGCCTACAAAGTACATAAGTGTCGCGAAGAGATTTCAAAAGAAGAGGTGGAAGAAGAGGGAGAAAGATGTATTGCCGCAACAAGTCTTCTTTTCTTTTTTCTTCTTTTTTTTTTTTTTCTTTTTTTCTCCTTTTTATTTTTACCAACGAAGTTTTACATATGTGGGGCTATCTTTAGATATATGCAACAAGTTTAGACATGTGGGGCATGCTCCAAGGCATGATTCAACTCTATGGTAGTTTGAATTTTGATGTGGGGCGACTGTCCTAGATCGTACCCCAAATTGCTCGCCCCTTCACCAAGGCAATATTGAAATCTATATAGATTTTAATTTTGAACTAGGCAACTGCCCAGGTCAATACAATGTAAGTCCGCCCTCGTCTCCGTCACCTACCATATCTCTTCTTTGATGATATAACCATATAACGCCAAAGACCAAGACTTTGAAGGTCACCCCCACAATCCACCAACTCTCTTTACACCTATGACCACTAATGACCATGAACATCAACCAACAACCAGATCCCATAGTACCTCCACCAGCTATTTCGCAGCAACCAGTCATCCTTCCAATGGAGTCCACCTCAAACCTCAGGATCTTGGAACCCAAGAAAATTCAAGTTTAACGAGGAACACCAGCTGGGAGGGGCACATGCCGTTTTTCCAGGTTCATGTGGTCCTTTGGATACCCTTCCCCGTCAAACTCCAGCCACTAATAACTCGGTCTAAAATAAGTTGGGTTTTAGGTTGTGGGCAACTCTGTTCCAAGATCTTGAGGTTTGCATGCATTCAACTTAGAGAAAGCTCATCTGTTGCTCTTAATGTAAGCTTTGCATGCAAGGCACGACTGCTATAACGTGCGATAGGATTGGGTAGGGTTGGATCGAGAACTAGTTGATAATATCAGTAACCATCCTCGAGAGATCAGTCATGTCATGTGTGGTTCACTCTCACGTTCCAAAGGCTAGGATGGACACTCTAGACATGAAAAAAGATGATAGATGGATTGGATCTAATGGAAATTGTTATATCTTATTATATAAACAATTGAGCGAAAAGTTTGTATGTCAATCCAAAGGATTTGAGTGAGAGATTTTAGGGATTGTAACTTGGATCCGTATCCAAAATGACCCTTATCCTAATCATCACACAGATTAACATATCCTTTAAATGGCAAGCCGTGACACTGAAAAAGGGTACACTTTCTATGATTGGTGGCCCACCCACACATGTGATCACACTAGGCCTAATCACAGATTCCGGCACTTAATAGAATTATCGATAAACAATCTTCTTAATAGAATGCAAAAAAACATAGATAAGATACTAACTAGTAAAGCATGTCCGCGCTAATCATTTATTACGGTTCGAAGCATGACCCACCCAACATTTATACAAAGTAAATATTACTTTTTATATAAATGTGTATGAAACTTCATGTCTTATGTAAATTAACAATTGCAAATTTGCATGTGGCCCCGTCTTTAGGAATTAGAATATGAGGCCCACTTTAAAAATGTTTATTGTATGTGGAGCCCATATGTATAAATCACTATCAAGGATCCACTTTTAAAAATCACAAACATTAAGGATTTTCTAATAATAATAGAAATATTAAAATTTTAAATCCACCTAAAGAAGGCTCATTTTAACTTGGTTGGGTAAAGAAAATCTGAATTCACATAAAGAAGTTTAACAAAAGTGGACTCTGAATTGATTGATAGAGCTTATATCTTAAAATTGATTTAAAATCCAATTTCTCAAATTGATTTGAGATTAGACTCTAATTTTACAATCGATTAGCAAATCGGACTCCAATTTCGAAATCGAATCCTACGTCTATAATATATATTAATCAGTGAGACATGCCCACGCTTATAATTCATATAATAAAAAATCTATAAACTTTCAAAACATGATAAAAAGATAAAATATGTGAAGCATTCTATAAAAATATATTGAAATTAAAGAAAATAGTATTATTGTGGATTATCATTATTATTATTATAAAATTAAGATATGTATCATATTGTTTATGATAATAATATTATAATTTATTATTTAAGTTATGAAGACAATTTAAAAGTGTAAAACTTTAAAGAAATTAGATATGTGGTTTCGTCTCAAACAACTACAAGCCCACCTTAAACCCAATAAGATTATTATAAGAATTATTATTATTATTATGACGTCTTTAGCCCAATAAGATTAATCCCTCGAGTGGTACCCACAAAATCCATGCAAACTAAAATTAAATAATACTTTCACTTTAAATATATATATTAGGATTTTCTAAATAAGATTAAATCAAAAAAAAAAATTTTGATTAGAACACAATATTATTAATTTTTGAAAAAAATGTAAAAGAGGCAGACTATCATCCTAATGAATGGAAAGGCTATAATATTTGGAAAACTGAAAGGTAAAAGCAAAGTAAAAAAAAAAAAAAAAAATCTAACTATAGTTGCAAATTGAACAAAATAAGGAATACAAATAGGAACCAACTATCTAAGGCCATTGACAACATAGAAAATCTATATAATTCAAGACTATCAATTATGCCAACCTTGGTAAAATCCAAATGTGAAAAGGCCTTTTTCCGAATCCATACCATCGGATATATTCTCATATGATAAGAAATGACATTACCTAGAAGCAAAATATATGACTGAGAGATGAAATAATGAAGCTAATAAAAATATAAGAATTTAACAATAAAAACAATGACATAGGTAAAATAAATAGAAAAGAATAGAGAAGAAGATCACATACAAATTCCGCGGAAGAATTCTCGCTCAGTACCTAGTAGCCACAAGAAAAATATATCTATAGATCTACAGGCCTTTATCTATTTAAATTTGAATTAGTGGATTGGTTAGATGGGGCACACAAATTAAGAAATTGATTTTGGAAACTTTGGGTCACACAAATGAATGTGAATCTAAAAGTAGGGCCCACTTCGATGTGGTCTAAATAAATGATTTCAGTTGAATTGTAATTGATACAAACTATTCATTTTGGTGGCCTATTGATCAATATCTTGAGAATTTGACTTTAAGTTTAAATTCAAAATTTCTAAAACTTAATTAGATTAAGGAGAATTTTTTTCCGTAAGGAGACTTTTTATGAAAGTTTGAAAGAGATAAAATCATAATAGGAACTTCTCTCTAAATTGGGCTCTTTGGATTATTTAAAATCAATTTAAGAGGTATGGAAACTCTAAATAGATTTATCTAAAGAGACAGGACTCTAAGTTTAAATTCAAAATTTCTAAACCTTGATTAGATTAAGGAGAGTTTTTTTGGGGAAGGAGACTTTTAAGAGGAATTTGAAAGAGATATATTGCAATAGGAACTTCTCCCTAAAGTGGACTCTTTGGATTAATTAAAATTGATTTAAATTTGGAAGCCAATTTCTCAATCAATTGCAAAATTGGAGCCCGATTTGTCAATCAATTTTGAAATTGGATTCCAATTGGTCCGGAATTTATTGATCTCATAGTTGATCAGGCCCTCAATTATTTGGGTCACTTTGATCGATCAAATGGTCTCTGGAACCATCTTAATCAAGGACCCAATCAAGCATAAGGACTCAAATCTAAACAGGAATGAGCATAATTTGAGTTTCAAATAAGAATACAAAATTGCTGGATTTAATGTGGACCCAAAGAAAACCCAATCGAGTTCTGACTGAGCCCATGATGGACAAGTAGGTAGCGTTTGGTTCATTGTATTAATGAAGGTCGGAATGGTCATTCCAACGGAATGATCATTACCGCGTTTGGTTCGCCAAAAAGTGACGGAATCACCATTACCTCCGGAATCCTCATTTCCTTATGTAGAAGAATGACCATTCCACTAGGGAGGCAGAGGAATGACCATTCCATTCCTTTGTAACTTTTATTGAGACCAAAATACCCTTGTTTCGCATCATCTACTATTATAAAAGAGAGCAAGATGCAAACTATTTTTCACTACACCATTGTGGGGCCTACCCCCAAATATTATAATGCAAACTTTTTCACTACACCTTTGTGGAGCCCACCCCCAAATATTATAATATAATATAATATAATAATATATTATTATGAGGAATTGCAAACTTTTTCATTACACTTTTGTGGGGCCCACCCCCAATTATTATAATGCAAACTTTATCACTACACTATTGTGGGGCCCACCCCCAAAGATTATAATATAATATAATATAATAATATATTATTATGAGAAATTACAAACTTTTTCACTACACTATTGTGGGGCCAACCCCCAAATAGTATAATGCAAACTTTTTCACTATACCTTTGTGGGGCCCACCCCCAAATATTATAATATAATATAACATAATAATATATTATTATGAGAAATTGCAAACTTTTTCACTACACCTTTGTAGGGCCCACCCCCAAATATTATAATATAATAAAATATAATAATATATTATTATGAGAAATTGCAAACTTTTTCATTACACCTTTGTGGGGCTCACCCCTAAATATTATAATACAAATTTTTTCACTACACCATTGTGGGGCCCACCCCCAAGTATTATAATATAATATAATAATATAGTATTATGAGAAATTGCAAACTTTTTCATTATGCCTTTGTGGGCCCACCCCCAAATATTAAGATGTGAGCCCCACTTAGTAATATATATACATATATATATATATATATATATATTGGTGGTTCATAATGAATTTGGTTCATAATGAATTGAAGTATGATCTGGGGACCACAGTTAAGAGTCTTGAGTGTAGTATTGCATCTTTGACTGACCCAAAGATAAAAATTTAACAATGGTATTTTGGTCAGTCTTATGTAAATTTTATTTCATTCCGGGCATCATTCTGGTGTACCAAACGCAGGAACAAGAATCAAAATTCTATTACTGGATTGATTCTTCAGTGGAACCAAACGTTGGAATGGAAATGATCATTCCTGCTTCATTTCATTCCAGACTCATTCCGGCGTCCATTCCATTTCCACCTACAACCATTCCAGCGAACCAAATGCTACCGTAGGGCCTACCATGTGTGAACCTCTCTGCTTGGGTCTACACGCTCAAAAAGTGGGACCTATGGCCCACACAAAGTAGAACGACTTATAATAGTCCTTATTTCGTCACCAAATACCTGTCATCAAACCCTTGTTGGAAAAATCAATTCTTTAATCGAATAGACCTTTATTAGGATGTATGCGTGCCACGTTTAAATGAGGATGACTTCAATGCATTACCAGAAAATTAGAAAATCCTAGAAAGGGAGTATGACTCCAATGTTGATGAGCCATAGCTCAGTGTCTTTATTTGCAATAAACATCAACATTTTGTTTCTGGAGCTCATGTGCAATTCATTAACAATTGGCATTCTGATTCTTACTTGTACTTGTTCAGGGAATCATACCATATAATTATATATATACATTAAGAAATGATTGCACGGGCTGGCCCATCTATGATACCCCCTACCTCCCACGCTGTTGAATTGACACTTTACTCGAATGGACCCTCATTAGGATCGGAGTTCCATCCATGGTTGGCATCTTTGAAATGCCTCATCTTATCCAACTCTTTACATAATAGCGAATATCCGATTAGATTTGATATAGAAATTGATAGAGCTTATCTCTTGAAATTGATTTGAGATCCAATTTCTCAAATTGATTTGAGATTAGAGTCCAATTTTGCAATCGATTGCGAAATCAAGCTCCAATTTCAAAATCAAATCCTACGTGTTTAATATATATTAATTGGAAGATTCAAAGGAAGAGATTCCTTTTATGGACATGTTGGAAGTTATTTTTGAGTGAATCTACCTTTTTACTATTTAATATTTAAATGATATTGTGTATTGGTAGATTACTTTAGCAAAATGGAGAAAACGGATTAGATATTCAAGAGAAGAAGCTTGTTCTCTTAAACTCAAATAATAAGAAGAAAAGAAGGTTCATAGGTAATATAACCACAAAACTTTAAATTTCACTCAATATACATGATTTGGGTGGAAGTACATAGCTAAATTCAAAGGGGTCACTGCAAATTCAAGATTATCACCTCCATTTACCTAACCAACTATGCAATATCCAAAACATGGAAATTTCAAAAGTTTCTATAACTTTAAGGACATCTAAAACTTAATGCAATTACAAGAAATTGGCAACGCAAAACAGCAAGGTACTTTCACACAATTCAAAAAATATAAACTAGAACTCTAAGACTCTTAACTTATTTTTAAAATGTACCATAATTCTACAAAAAAATAGGATTAACTTTGATGGTGAATGATTCATGCCAACATATGCAGGTTTAGATACATATACCAATATAAATAGGGAGATACTCATATGAGAGATGCTCTCACCTTATTATGAGAGATAAAGTGGGGGCCCTTACATTTGAGTTAATGTGAGGGCCCCCACTTTATCTCTCATAGTAAGGTGAGAGATGCTCTTACAGGAGCACCTCCCATATAAATAAACTAAGATCTAATTCTATAATTGACACATCATTTATAGACTCTAATGGCTTCTTGCTTGGAGAAGGATCGGAATGATCTTCCTGTGAAGTTGATTGAAAAGCAAGCTCCATTGTACTACTAATGAAAAAAATAGGTGCCGAAGGTGCTGGCAAAGTGAGAGAGACTAGTAAACATTAGAGCAACTGAAAACATCGTCGGTCTTGAAGTTGGATCTTCTTGAACCCATAGTAAACCAATGTGGATGCATCTCATAGCTTCACTTCTTGAACAATACTCACTTATAGTTGAATCAATGATCTCCAAAATAGCTCCATCATTCCATATTTTCCATATCTATAAAAGGAAAGAAAAAAAAAAGAATCAATTCCTGAATAATCTTTAACTTTATGGGGTTTCTAGATATGATTTCTAGTTCCTAAAGCATATGAGATTTTCTTTAGGAGTTCATACTTACATAGCTTAGACTGTCCCCACCACGGTCTGATTCATATGCATTCTTTTGACCGCTTACAATTTCTAAGAGTAGCGCACCAAAGCTAAAAACATATGACTTGATTGAAAATCGCCCATGCATAATATATTCTGGGGCCATGTATCCACTGGATTTCATTTTCATGAAAAGAGCAATAGCAATGGATAACATTATATATATTTTAATTTAATATCAATTGATGTAAAAAATAAAGTTTATGATATTTTAGAACATTGTTCCCACACCCTATAAGTAAATCTAAAGTCAATTTTGTAAGCATTCAACTGGTAAACATTTGCATTATCAGAGATTTTCTCAAAAGAATTTTTTGAATTATCTTTTTATTGAATTATTGTATGTTGTTGCTGGTAAGACAAAGACCATTTTCTCTTTCTTATCAGCACAAGTTGGTGCCGCAAAAAAGATAACCCATTTAGAAGACTTGCACCATCCTCAAAGATTCATGACAATTTCAAATACAAGCCTTTTTTTTTTTTTTTTTTTTTTTTGCTTTAGGATATTTTTTATTCTTTCTACTGATTTATTATAAAAAACTAACATATGCCAAAGATTATTTTGTTGCTATGGTCTTAGATTACATAATTACGTATTAAGAAGACTGTTTTAAGTGATTTATTTCTTAATGCTTTTAATATATAAGGTTCTAGTTGATGAATGAAATTGAGAAAATTTAAAACATTGTTCGCACAGCCCTGTTAGTAGATCTACAGTCAATTTTGATGGTCGTAAGTATTTAAATGGTAAACATTTGCATTATCAAGAATTTTCTCAAAAGATTTATATAAGATTATTGTATATTATTACTGGTATGATAAATACCATTTTCTCTTTCTTCTCATAACAAATTGGTGCCGCAAAAAGTGAACCCACTTAGAAGACTTGCAGCATCCTCAAAGATTCATGGGGATTTCATTATATAAGCCTTTTTATTTACTTCAGAATATTTTTATTTTTTCTACTTATTTTTTTTATTAAAAAAAAAAGCGACATATACCTAAGTTTCTTTTGTCGGTATGGGGTAGGATTACATAATTACGTATCAAGAAGATTGTTTTAAGTGTTTTATTTCTCATTTCTTTTAATATCTAAAGTTATAGTTGATGACTGTAAAAAAAACTACTCACTCAAGTTTTCTTTGTGAACGAGATACTAAGGGACTGAGACCTTCCCCTATTCTTCTTCTTATTAGTATGTAGAACATTTTTATTTTTTATATTTTTTATTTTGTAAAAGAAACCTTTAATCAACTGACAAAACACATAAGCAAAGGAGACAAAACAGTCACGACAACAAAACAAAACGTCAAGCCAGACTGAGTCCAAATATATAAAAAAAAAAAAAAAAAAAAAAATCTCTAGCTTTCTGATCTGTCATACCATCAGCAATGCCATTAAGGCTTGTTAACACATGAACACATCTAAACCATTCAAAAGACGCAGCATATTCCAAATATCAACCATAATAGAGTATAAAGTACAATCCATGCTGACATTCACTATGTTAACAACTTCACTAGCATCAAAACATTGATGATTTTTAAGAGTCCTCGGTCTTTGGCTACTTACAATAGGAAAGAGGATTGCTGTAGCTTAGGTCTCCTTAGAGGAGAAGACAATAGACCCTAGTGCTTTTGGTCACACCTACGCGGTAAGGACTTGGTCCGGATGGTACCCTTAACTACAGGGCGTAGTGTATTAATCACGGACTTCAAACGCTGAGTCTCCACTACGCCTGCATTAGGAATAGCCAAGTCGTGACCCTGGGCTTATAAGTCAAACTTCATCTTAACTCAACATGCAACCTTTTAAAACCGTGTGGCCCCGGAAACCGTAAGAACTCTGGAGTTAAGCATGCTCGGGCAGGAACAGTACTAGGATGGGTGACCCTCCTGTGAAGTCCTTGAGGGCGCACATGTATTAAAGCGGACAATTTTATGCTGAGTTGGACGAGGCTGTGACAGTTGGAATTAGATACAAGGACGGCTCTATTTGGACTTTCTACCTCATGGCATCCGGACGCCAGCCCTTGCGTAGCACCCCTTAGACTCTGTCTCCTGGCGCCCGGACGCCAGATACGGGTGGAGTCTGCCTCCTTGCGCGATTTGATAAGAAAAAGTAAGGAAAAGTTATAAAAAGCAAGCCAAACTCGTTTTTAGGGGATTGAAGTCTTGAGAAAAGAATTGGAGGCGGGTTTTGAAGGATTGGAAAGAGCATTAATGGAGATTTCGTCAAGGATTCTTCGTTCATATCTCTCTATGAGTAACTAACTCTCCACCTTAGGATTGTGATGAAGCCCTAATCTTGTACTTTTTGGTGATGTATAGGTTCTAGGGTTTTACTTTGAATGCTTTGATTATATGACATGAATTCTATCCATTGATTGGATGTATTTGTTAATGCAATATCTAGTTTTGGTATTTAATTTATTCTTGTAAATTTGAATACTAGTCATATAATGGTGCTTGAATGAATGTGTTGTGCTCAAATCTAAACCTACATGATTTTATTTGTTGACTTTGTGGAGGTTTGTAACCAATACGAGTATTTAAAGCATTGATAGTGAAACCCTAAATCTATAGTTGCCATTGTACGAGGATAGAGTGGATTCGTACCCTAAAATCTTTTCTTCGATTGAATCAAACTTTAATTTCAATTTGCTAATTTAGGAATCATAAACCCCAAATCAATTATTTATTCTCTAGTAGGATTAATTTAGAAATTTGGAAACAACGCAACTTAGTTTTTTTCGTCCCACTGGATACGACACCCAGCTAATATCACTATACTCACGAGTAGAGATAGTAGCTACATATAATTTATATTAGCAAACCTTGTTTTAAGACGATAATCTACCAACAGTCGATTCCTTATTCACCAGGAACATTACAATGCTCTATGCCAGCGAAGGAATCAAGTTTGGTTCCAGACAATTATTTGTTGCTGCAGTTCTAAACTAAGGATAGAATGTCCTGACTCCTGCAGTCTCCGGAATGTGACAAGCCTCTGCCACTTAACTATTCAGTTGTTCATACTTTTTTTTTTTTCTTTTCAACTTCCCCACCACTTTTTTCTCTCTTAAGTCTTTACGCGCTTCTAGTTTGAAGTAAAACTTGGCCCAATCTCAATCGAATATCAGTTCTTTTGAGCGGCTTCAATTCAAGAAGGCGGGCCGGCCCAGCTGCTGAGTGAATTGATGGGAAGATCAACTCTTATTAAAACAAAATCTGGCGATGCCCCATAAACTAGGATGACACTTAATTTAACAGGGGTGGCCGCAGGGGCGGACCTTGTGGGGGCCGGCAGGGGCGATGGCCCCCCCATACTTCATAAGATTCTCTAAGAAGCTTGCTTTGTCCCCTCCATGTTGTGGCCAAACATTAATGGATGGTCCCCCAATGTTTATGGCTCTTTTAACATGATTTGACTCTTAGAAAAAGGAAAACAAAAATATTGATGATTTTAAGAAAAAAATAAAATAAAATGGGAAAAGAGAGGAGAGGAAAGGAAAGGAAATGAAGAAAAGAGGAACAAATAAACAAGGTTTAATATCATTGGGGAAGAGATTTTTTTTAATATTCATTCTAACCATCTACACTTGCCCCTAATCTTATGATCCAAGAGAAAAAGAGGAGAAAGCACGTCTTGTAGAGACTTTAAAGTTTTGTTTGTTCAAGTGACATTTCAACGGAAATGGGCTAAAATCCGGAGCTTTCTTCTTCTTATTTGGTGCAATGGTGAAAATGTAGGGAATTCCAGTATTTTACATTATCTTTTCTTGCTAGAGAGGTTTCGGAAATCCCATCTACCCCTATCGGAAACCAAAGCTGCGGAACAGGAAACTCATGGCTTTGCACAGAAAAGTTTGTCGAGGAAAGAGGAGGAGACAAGGCGCCGGTATGCGTTTGGTGAAGCGACGAAATGTCTTGATTTTCCCCTCTGTTTGTTCTTCAATTCCACAATGGCATGCTTCCGTGCTTCCCACCTAGGGTGGTAGGAAATTGATTCCGCGGACCGTTTCCCATGAACGGCGTTTACCCAACAAACCTTAAATGAATAAAGTAATCCACTTTCTCTTTTATAAGTCTTTTTACATTGCAATTTTGTTTATATCTTTTTTTTATCTGCCCCCTACTAAATAAAATTCTTGATTCCGCCCCTGGGTGCCCACCTCATTGTGGAATTCCACTGCATAAACTCAGGGTTTCTATGACTCAATTGTGTTTGGCCGAACTCCCTGTATAAAGTCACGACAAGTCGTTTTCACTTGGAGATGTCAAGTCATATGGTCATATGGCCTTTAATGGCCTGCTTGACTGCACCTACATTCAAAAATGGGCTCAGACTTTGACTCAACTTGAATAGGACCGAGTTTCAGTCACCTGGGAAGTTTTAAGAATCATCTGAGTCACCAAACCATCGTCTTAAACCCATGTTCGACCAAACCTTAACCTAAGTTTTATTTGGGCGTGAGCAAAATCTAAAACCAGAAACAACTAGAAATCAATTTCCTAGTATGTTGGTTGGTGAAGCACGTCCCTTCCACCAATACAATGAAGGATCAATCACCAGCTATAGCACTGATACACATGTGTAGGTGTGTGAGTACTTACCCTACAAAATATATATATATATATATATATAAACCCATATTGAAAAATTAGCTTAAATATTGGATACATACTTACCTTCCAACAGAGTCATCCAAAATAGAGTCATAAAAAAAAAAAGGGAAAAAAACTGGTTAAAATCCCAAAACTAGGACCTTTCATTTTTAAGATGGTGGATTTGTCTCTACTTCTCTAAAAAGGGTAGATGGTAGAATTATGTGCGAAATACTCTAGTGGATTTGCCTCTACTTCTTTAAAATGGTGGAGGGTAAATTTATGTGCCAAATTCTCTTATTTTCCAAACATCTACTCGCTTTAGACACATAGAGGTTGAAAATAGAGGTGTCAAATATGGGCTTATTTTTTATTTTTATTTTTTATAATTCAATGCAATCTTTTATTGGAGACCTTTCTAATTTTTGGAGCGAGACATGCCCCCATCATATGACATAGGCTGACATAAGCAAGCAAATTGGGCTCTGCCGTGCCAACACAACCCGTCTAGAACTCGAACCAACGACGCCTTGGCCATGCCGTGCAGTGCCTAGGTCCAGCATGCCCACGGGCCATGTTGTGCTGGGCCATGCCTTCCTAGAGCTGAACGGGCCAATTTAAAAAAAAAATTATAATTAAGAGGTTGCATTGAAACTTGAAAAGAGGATTAATAAAGACTAAAGGGTTCAAGTAAGAGGCTGCCACATGGATATAAGTGCGAACTTCATGCGAAAAATATAGTGATAGTTAAGTAGCCAACAAACTAAAGAGGAGGGCCTACTGGCGACAAGCCGCGCCATGCCGGGCCTAGTAGATTGGAAGGGCCATGCCATGCCATTGGTCTTGGAACTCCAGCCCGGGCTGTGCTTGTGCGAAACTGGTCAACGTGCCGGGCCGGGCCACAAAAAGTTGACTGGCGCAACGAGTATGCTAGGCCTGGCAGCACGCCCCATTTTGCAATCTTGTCTGAATTTTAAACTTAAAAAGTAAAACCACGAGCCTTTTTTCTTTAATCCTATCTAAAGTTTTCAAGCCAGTAATTAGGATTAGTAGGGAGGAGAAGATGATTTGCAGGAGAAGTAGGGAGGAGAAGATGGATTGGTAAATGGAGAATGTCTTCATATTCATGGCTTTTTTGTGTGATCAGTTCAGTGGTTCCTCCTTTTAGTCAAGACTTTCCTCTTCCTTCCTCTAGCGTATGGAGTGGGATCGTACGAGGCTTTGAATTGTAGAAATCCTATGCGTAGGGTCTACGTTGGAGCAGGACCAATAGAAAATTTAAGGGTGTGTTGGAGCGGACCAATTGAAAACTTAAGGGTGCGTAGAGTCACGTTGGATAATTGCCATGTTTTCATGTTCCCATGAGATGAGGATACGAAAAACTTACTTAGCTGGTGTAAATAATTGTTCCCAAATCCTCTTACTTATTCTAAGGCAGGCCCACGTTGTCCATTTCAAAGAAGGTGGCTCCATTTTATAATTCCTAAGGTGGGTCAAAAGGTCACTGTCACAAAAGGTTGGCCTATATTATAATTCCTATAATGGTGGGACTACATTACAAGACACCATGATCTAAATCATAAAAGTGGATATCACGTTGTAATTTCTAAACGAGGGTCCCATATCCACAATCACAAAAGAGGCGGCCCAACTTTATAATTTTTAAAAGTGGGTTATATGGCCACAATCGCAGAAGGTCGAGCCACATTGTATCCTATGATGTGGTCCTATGATGTGGGCCCACATTGTGAATCCTATAAATATGACCCCATATTTTACTTTCTAAAGGTGGGTACTACAGTACTTTTTAAAGGTGGGTCATGTATTCACAATCAGTCAAAAGATTGTCCCACATTATAATTTCTATGGGCCCACATTGTAAATCTTATGAATTTGACCCCATATTCTCAATTCTAAAGGTGGCACTACATTATAATTTATAAAGGTAGTGGGTCCTGTGTCCACAATCACAAAAAATGTGGCTCCAGCCACTTTGTAATATTTAAATGTGGGTCACATAGTCACAATCACAAAAGGTGGACTCACATTGTAAATCCTATGAATGTGGGCCTATATTCTAATTTTTAATGGAGTGTACAATTTGTAATTTCTAAACACGGGTCCCATATTTACATTTACAAAAAGGTGGCCCCACATTAGAATTCCTATAAAGTGGGCACATATTATAAATCCTAAGAATACGAGCCCCATGATCTAATATTTAACGGTGGGTACCACGTTATAATTTTACAGGTGGGTCCCACATGCGACAATAATAAAGTGCTATAAATAATAAAAGGTGGGTCCCACATTGTAAATCCTACGATTCTCTTGTTTCCATTCTTTGGAGAAAAACTTTTATAGTGTTACCAAATAAGTTTTGTACAATATATTCTCAAGAGAATAATTTAATATAATGTTGCCAAAGAAGTCCTGGAGAGTATAATCTTGGCACAACCCAATCTTAGCAAAACCTAATATGAGTATAAATTTGGGAACAACGTGAGAACGATGCCAAACGGGCCCTAAGTTGAAAAAAAAAAAAAAAAAAAAAAAAAAAAAAAAAAAAGAACCAGCTAACAGAATTAAGGGCCTGTTTGTTAGGCTGAGACCATTTATGATATAAATTCCTTTCATTGGGAATTCTTGATAGAAATATAGAGGTTGTCCCCAAAAATCCACAATTTCCACTTAAATTGGGTTTAGGTGTTAAGAATTTCTTGAGCTGACCAAGTAAAAAGTCCCCCTTGGCTAGTTAATTTCTTTGAATTTTGGAAATCAAAATGCTCTTTTGCCATACTACTTTTGAACTCTACTTCTTTGGGGATTTCATTTGGAGCTTTTCCAAAGTCTCTAGGCATTATATCCCAAAATGCTTACTAACCATATAGGGCCAGGCCCTAAGTCAAAGATTGCCAAGATAGGGACTCTTGGGTAAATGGACTCAAGTACTCAGAATCTATGGGTGCGTTTGGTATTGTGTCATTCGGATGTTCCCAAATTCTCACACAACATATTTAGTAAGTGTAAATGAATGTTCCCATCTTAATTTCACCGGAAGGAATCTCAAAATCTTAATTTGCTAGCATAAGAAAGTTGGAATGAAACAAACTTTTTTTTTTTTTGGTTAAGAAACAACTTGTTGGCATAATTTTTTCTTGCTTATCTCTTCCCTTTTAAAGAATGACATTTAAAGACTTCAAATTCTCTCACTTATCCTAAAGAGAGGCCTCATGCTCACAATCTCAAAAAAGTGGCCATACTTTGTAATTCCTAAAGGTGAGTCACATGGTCACAATCACAATAGGTGGGCTTATACTATGATTCCTATAATGGTAGAACCACATTATAAATCCTATGACTGTGCGGTTCAAATTCCAATTTCTAAAGGTGGGCATCATATTGTAATTTCTTAGCCCCACTTTATAATTCTTAAAGGTGGGCCATATGGTCACAATCACAAAAGGTAAGGCCACATTGTATATCCTATTAATGTTGGCCCACATTGTGAATCCTATGAATATGGCCCCGTGTTCTAAGTTGTCAAGGTTGGTCTGGTTTACAATGAATAGAAAAGATGGCCCTACATTATAATTTCTATAAATGCGGACACACATTGTAAACCTATGAATTGCACCCATGCTATAATTTCTCAAGATAAGCACCACATTGTAATTTTCTAAAGGTGGGTCCTAAGTCTACATTCACAAACAAATGTAGCTCCACTTTGTAATTCCTAAATGTGGGCCACATGGTAATTATTAGAAAAGATGGACCCACACTGTAAATCCTACGAATGTGGGCCCTATATTTTAATTTCTAAAGGTGTGCACCATATTGTAATTAATAAAAGTGGGTCACATATTTACATTCACATAAATGGCGACCCCCACATTATAACTCTTATAAAGGTGGCCCACATTATAAATCGTATGAATATGGGCCCCATTCCCTAATTTTTAAAGTTGGGTACCACATTTTAATTTCTACATGTGGGTCCCATGTATGACAATGATAGAATGCCACAAATAATAAAAGGTCAATCTCACACTGAAAATCTTGTGATTCTCTTGCTTCCATTTTCTGGAGCAAAACTTTTATAATGTTACCTAACAAATTCCGTAAAGAAAATTCTCAGCAAATTAACTTAATCCAATATTGCCAAACAAGTTTCATAGAGTATAGTCTCGGCACAATCCAATTTTAATACAATCCCATCGGAGCAAAAAATTGAAAATAACAAGTGAACGATGCCAAACAAGCCCTAAGTTTACTGGGCCAAACATAGACTTGTATCACAATCTCTTCATATAATGCACTAAGGCTTTGGCTTTATTCTGTTTGAGATTTAATGAATTTTATAATTAACTTCCGTCCTGATAAATGTGGATCCCATACACTAAGATGTGCACACCTAATCGCAAGACTACGGTGTCGTCAAGTAGTAATGGACTAAAGAGTCTAGATCATTGATCCCACGGAGATATAATGGAAAAGCCAGTGAATTCAATTAAAGTAGAATTGAACTAAGATATAATTAAATTTAAGTAAGCAACTAAAACTATTAAGCTATGTAATGTAAACAATTAATTAACAATCTAGGATATGAAATATAATAAGATCTAACATATTCTAACAAGCTATACTAAAATAGTGGATGAATCATGGTGGAAATAGAAGATTTAATGTAAATATGTGGTGTGAAATGTATGGGGTTTTAAAAAAAAATATGAAATATGTATGATTTTAGAACAAGAATTCAAATCAACAATAATTCAAATCTACAATCCAATTAGCAATCTCTTACCTAATTGGACATGATGATATAACAATAAAGATCAAAGTAAAGAAAGTCAAAAGCCAAGATCATAGATCATTATCTAGCTACCCTAATAATCAATCATCAAAATCAAGTTACAAAAGATCAAAGATAAGAGCTATAGAGCATGCTATGTGAGAGAACTTAATCTAATTACAAAGCATCAATTGAGATTACTCAAGCATCAAGTATTGAGATAGAGCATAAGAAATGAGAGAGATTAACACAATTAAATCTAAAATTAACTAATCAATCAAGGCACAATAAGAGAATTTAAACTAAAACATTCATGGAGTTGAATTAGTCACATTACTTAGCTTCAAAATGAGAGCTTAATCCAAGAGCTTTATCCACTAATCATCAAGAAAGAGTTCCAAATCTCCATTAATGAACTTTAATTACACACTCTCTGTAGATTAGTTACAATTAAGCTCCTAATAATTAAAATCTAAAAGTGCAGAGAAAGTAAAAAAAAAATTGCCAAAAGATTATCTCTCTTTATAAATACATTCGATTGGCTCATTTGCTTTTACACGGATTACTTCAATTTGATTGATTGCAAGATTGGTTCATTTGATGTAGAGGTCAGAGTTAGATGGATATTTTCTATGTAAAGAATATATGCAATTGTTGGGGTTTGAAAAACCCATAACCTATTTCATACCAACCCAAGCTCTAAACAATACACGAACCACTCATTTGTGTTAGAAAATGACTTATATTTTTATTAAAATCTTCTCCTCTTATTTTGGAATTCTTCAACTTTTCCTAAGATCTCTTCATGGAACTTCTTTTATTCAAATCTCTTCTTGATGCCTTAGGATATTAGCCGGAGGGCTGGGGTAGTCGTGGGGTCCACCTACATGAGAAATTACATAAATGCACAATAAACAATTATTGGATTTATGCATGAAAGCTTTGCCGCTTTGTATCTTCCTCATCCGAACTCGTATGAATGCAAATGAGTGGCCGAATTCGCTAAGAATTCCGTGTCAATAACAATGATGCAAAGAAACGACATCATTTTACCAGTTAAAATGAAGTTATAAGCGATGATAATCCGATAATCCGACAATTCGATGAAAGGATAAAATCTCCATGTAAAGCAAATGATATGCACATGAATTGCTGAAAAAACTCAAACTAATGAGGGGTAAAATGTACAATATTTAACACTCATCACATAACTTAAATTTTGAATGACATGAAAGGCGAATTTCATTTGTTTGCCATGAAAGGCGATGTTTTTTCCGTAAAAGGCAATTTTGTATTTGTCGTGAGAGGCAATTTTTGTTGCCAGCCATGAGAGGCAATTTACAATTCTCATCGAAAATGACAAGAATTGTGATTTTTTTAGTCTATTTAGAAATACAAATACAACAAGAAGAAAGAAAAAGGAATCTGACTTCTCAAGAGATTGTGGGGACTCATTTACGTTGACAAATGCAAGCCATGTTTGGGCTTCTTGCGTCATCCTTCTGATGATATATAAGAGGGGATTCTTTTGATTCTTTGGATAGGCTTGATCCTCGGATTTTTAGAGAGTAAGGATCAAATGGAGTAACTATATCCAATAAAAATCCAAGTAGACAGGCAAAGGAGCCGCATCTAAGCCATGGAGGGAGAAAGAAAGGGCCTTCGGGGAGAAGGGGGGGTGTCTTCAATCACCTTATAGTGGTGGTTGTTGTAGAACTTCTTGAACGAAAGAGAGACCGTCGTAGGAGCGTAGTATCAACGATGCAGAATTTATGTGTAATTTGCATCATGCCTTGGAATGTTGGAGATGGCCACCTTTTATAGGCCTTCGGTGGGCATGTGGAGAGTTTATGGACCTTAAATGCATTGAATGCATTAATCATGATGTAGGGAGTTATATATTTTTTAATTCATGGTTTTGTAGCTACTTTTTTCTTGAATTATTATTGGTCGTTGTAGAATAATTGGCCATTATTTGTATTGATTTTTAATGATGGGAGGAGTTACACAATTTAGTGTCATAATTGCGTTGACTTGTCACTCTCATTTCTTAGATTCTGATTGGACTGTTCATAATAATGGGTTATTAACCGCATTAAGTAGCCATAAAATGGGTCGTCAACCACATTAAATGGCTGCCAAAACACTTGAAGAGTTGCAGGCCATCTTGTGACTTTTAGAATTCTACCCACGACATAAGGAGACTTGATCACTGATGAATTTTTTATATCAATTGTTGTCGGATGATCATTCAATTTCAAACCTTAATCGCTGCTGGTGTGTCAATACTATATGTCATATTGATTTCTCGATCGGTCGGACAGAAAGTATGTTGACTGGATGATGATTTCTTGGTGTCCGATAATGAACCCATGATTTTGATGGTGAATCTGTGATGTTGACAAAGATCGATGAATTTCATGCCCCAAAAATCAAATTTTCAGGAAAAATACTAGGGCCAAAATGGCTTAAAGATGAATTAGGGACCCAAAATAATGGATTTTCTTGGAAATCCGGCGAGCCCGGGCTTCTATGGTCGCCGACGACAACGCACATAGGGTCACCGGCGAACATGTACACATGGTTGTCGACGACCATGAGGCTTTTTACTCTTGTTTGGTTGCCTTTTTCGACATTTTTCTAATTTTTTCTCTTCGGCATATTTTTTTCTAGTATTTTTATACATTTTTTGCTTGATTTTCCTGTAGAAATCTTGATGAGAAGCTGCCCAAAACGAGGGGCAAAGTTTCTAATTTTTCAAGATAGCCGAAGACTCTGTCGCGTGGGGGTGCCAATTTGTCACTAGATGCCAAAATTGGGTCAAACAATGTTGGAATGACCTGAAACTTGAGGTTAGGCTTCATGGGTAAGAGATAAGACCAACCATAGGCTTTTATTTCACCTTTGAACCCATTAGGGGTCATGTCGCCAGTAGATTTGATTTCGTCACAAGGGAGATGTCGCGCTTTGATGTACTGTCAAACGTTGTCCGATTGACCTAAAATTTGACAGGGGACCTCATGGGATTATTTTAAAATGATCCATCAGCTCTGATTTGCAAATCATAGTTCCAAGGGGCTCCACTACGACAACCCTGATTTAGCTACCGGGGGCCAAGATTGGGTCAAATTGTGTCGAAATGACCTGAGATTTAATGTGTAGCTCCTTAGGAGTATTTTGAGACCATTTATGTACTTTTTTTTGAAGAGTGATGAATTTGGCGGTCTCCGTCGCCGGGAGGCCTGAATTTGCTGCTTGAAGATTGATGTTAGTTCAAACGATGTTGGATTGCCCCAAAATTTAACATAGAGACTCTTGGAGCTACTTTAAGACCATCCACATGCTCTAATTGAAGATTTGATGTCTTTGATGCTATTATCGCCAGAAGAGTTGACTTTGTCCCAAGGAGAACGTGACTTTTGCATTTTGGATCAAATGATGTCGGAATGACCTGAAATTTTATATAAAGTTATTTCCTGATGTTCTTAAGAGAATGTATAAGATTTCAGTCCCAAAAACTAATTTAAATTATTATTGTAATTCCTTTATAAATTTTTATGTTATTTAAAAATAGAAATTAGCCAAAATTTACTCGCACATGCCGGTCACATCTTAGAAAATTGCAAAACCATGCGAAAATGAAAGGTTTTAAAAATTCATGAAAAACTCAAAATAATTAACTTGAGTTAAACGATAATAACATTTGATAAGTCCACAAAACTAGGTTATTAGGTCATCATTTCATGTGCATTTGTGGACTTAATTGGGTTTAATTGCATAGAATTGCATTTAATTTCATGATTACATGCATTTAGGGTTATTTTTGGAAAAAATGGTCAAAATTTGTCATTAAATTGCATGACTTTTGTGAAATTAAGTTTTTCTCATCTCATTTATCACCCCAAAATTAGGCTTTTGGTTTCATCAATGCATATCTTGCTATTTTTGGCACCATGTGCTATTTTTAGGAAGTTGGTCATTTTGGTGGATCACTAGGCATGTAGGGTCCCATACATGGTTCTTAATTATTTTCTTACATATAATTAATGTTAAAATTGCCTCTTTCTATTTGTAGGAGAAAACAAGAAATGGGACCCGCATTGAAAAGCAATTGAGTAGGGACCGCACTATACGCCCAAGGAGGAGCCCCACTTTGTTAGCATGAGAATTCATATTTTATGGGCCCACATGATGAAGAAAGAGATTTGTTCAAGAATGGAAAGAAGACCTAAAGAAGCTTAGAAGAGTCAAACTTGCAAAAGAAGAAATCTAGTCCAAGAAGGAATCATTCTCATGTGCAATCTTAAAGACCTTTTGAGGAGTCCAAAGATGGAAAGAATGGGACCACAAGACTTTATCATTAGCAAGAAAATTTTCCAAGATAGGAGAATTGCTTGGAGTTCAAGCCAAGATGGAAGAGGAGTCTTACCAAACAAGGAATATTAAAAATTATAAAAAGAAAGCCAACAAAGGGTTGGACGTCCAAGGCCTTGTATGTGAGAAATCTTGGAGGTTCTCTCTCCTTTTCCACTCCCATCCACCCTCTCTCTCTAAGTCCCTTCTTCTTATTCTCCCTTCTAATTCTTTAGACATAGATTGAGAGATCATGTTGAGAGAATGAAAAGGAGAGAAGAATCTTAGTTTTTTGTACTTCAAGATCAAAGAATAAAGACACTATTTAGATTGATTCTGCGTATTCTTTATGTAAGTGATTTAATTTTATATTTGTAGTTCTTTTATGTGTTTTGATTGGAGACAATATTTCACATGATTAGATCTAGGACTTTGAAAATAAAATAAATAGATTAAAAGTCGAGAGACATCAAGTAATCACTTGCATTAATTTTTTCTTACTCTGAGAAGAGAGGATTTCATCATCGCATTGTCAATACTTGTATGATCGTCTAGTTTCTAGATCTTTGGTACATCCTTTCCGCCTTTTCTTTTCCACCCCTTTTGTTTTATTTTAAAATTAATATTCTATTTTTTTATTTACAAATTCTGAATTAAAAAAAAACCAGCTTGCATCTTTTTATGTTTAGTAGAAACTTTCGATTTTTATTAATTGCATAATATATGGTTGGAAAGTGTTTTTACATGCATCATATTTAGAAATTACATTAGAACAGATTTTTGTTGTTGAAATCACAAGATTATCAACTGATTAGAAAGACTAAATTCGGACCTGATATGTGAATAGTAAAAAATCCTGCACAGTTTCAGTAGAATTGAACCAACTAGGTTACAAAAGTGCATGATTTAAAAACAAGTTAAACGTTGATGTTTTGGTCCGAAAAATAGTAGATTTAAAGTATAATAATTGGACTTTGAAACCCCAGAATTTTAGTAAACAATAACCTCGGGAACCATGTCAACTAGAGGCTCAAACAGGGGTAGTTGGTAAGCCTGTGTTCAGATTCCAGCAGCATTACTGGGTCAAGTAGGCATCTTTAGGAGATCATATATTTTTCGTTTTAAGTCCTTTCTCCATTATTATTTTTTTGTTGTGTTCATGAATCATCAGAGTGTTGATTCCAGCCATTAAATTTATGTTTCTATCATCTTAGACTAGTCGAACAGTCCAACAAAATTGGGCATGTGCAAGAGTTTCCATACTTAGAATTTTTACAGTATGCATCATATTTTTAGAAACTTGCATAAAAATGCATTAGGGCATTATAGATCATTCATATTTGCATAAAAAGTGATTTTGATAATTAGGATCTAATTTAGGAAATTTTGTCTTGATTTATTTTATATTAAATTGGTTGTTTGATTTGTATATTCTTTTGCAGGTTTTAGTTTAATTAGATTAGGTTTCTTTATTTAGATTAGTGTGTTTTTTTTTTTTTTTTTTTGAAAGTTGATCTAGTTTAATTAGTTTTTCATTTAGGCTTGATTCAGTATTTATTTAGTATAGGTCAGAGTTGGAAAGACTTTCAAAAGGCACTGCTCTTTGTGGATCGACCTGAACTCACCAGAATATTACTATAATTGCACCCTATACTTGGGGTCCTATCAATATTCAACAGAATTTTGCAAAAAATTGGTATACAAAATATTCAGCACGACTTTTTAATTTAGGAGAAATTGGTAGATTAAATAAAAATTAAATTAATTGAGCAATAATTAGTGTGGACCTACATGATGATCCCATGAATGTTGTACGATCTAACTAGATGCCCTATGATTCCTTGTTGGGATGACAGGACTTATTTGTAATTTCTTGAACGGGTTAGGATCTATTTTGAAAAGTTGAAAACTGGCCCCCATGAATCTTTAGAAATTGCATGGGACCTATTTTGAATTAATTAAGATGTTAGTGGGTCCCAATAGTGTCAGTAAATTAATTAATGAGGGTCTCCTTGCGTAAAAAGAAAGTTAGCATTAGGAGTTAATTAAGAATGTGGGCCCACGAACAAGGAAACTTATTCTTGGCGAACAACCAGGGGGGTCCCACCTGTAAATGCACACCCAATAAGGGCCTTGGTTTTAGCCTTGAAACAAGAAAATCAATCCCTTTTGAAAGATAAAAACCATTTTGCTGAAGAAACCAAAATAGACAAGGGAGCCTTACTCTTCATGAGCTAGGGCTCTTGTTTGGTATTTCTACTTTTTTTTTGGGATAGAACTATAAAAAATATCTTTAAAAAAAGCCTAGAATCAAAATGAGTATTTGGTAATGAAAGGATTTATTTAAAATAGACTTTTTTAAATCAACAGTTGAAAAATTTTCACAAATATCTCGACATCCATAAGACCAGCCTTCCAAAAAGAACTAACGGTTTGGATCTTGTGTTTGGGCCCCATAGACTTCAAAAAATATCATCCAATGGATCACATTTTTTACAGATATCTCAAGATTGGTGATGATCGAATGACTAAAATTTAGTCTCATAGTCGTGCTTGATCATATGAACAATTTCAACGGTTTGGATCGTGATTCACTGTATCAGAAATAATATAAAAGATGAAAAGAGACAGGTTTGGATATTGTGTTTGGGGCCGACAAAACCCGAAAAATATCATCTAATGACTTACATTTCTTTGCACATATTTCGAGATTGGTGATGATCCAACGGCTGAAATCTAGGGTTGTGAACATTTCCAATGGTTTTGATCATTATTTACGACCTAAGATTTTAGAAAAATAAATAAACCAGACCAGGGCATTGTGGATCTGGAAACACTATTCATCCACCTTTATTATTTTTGCTCTACTTTCCAAATTTATCCAATGGTGAGATGTGGAAAGAGTTATTGTCTCTACTTGTCAACACCAGGTAGAGGCTGAAACACATGCCAAATGCCTCTATTATCAAAATCTCTACCCACTTTAGAGATTCAGAGAGTTAGAGGCAAAAGTAGTGATGCTAAACAAGAGCTTAGTCTCTTAGTGGAATTTGAAGATCAAAATAACATTTTAAAGTCACCACCACACCGCATACGTAAACTCATCTCCGGGGCTGGCAAATGGGCTAGGTCAAGCCAATGTGGGTTGGGTCAGAGGCGGAATCAACATTTTGGGCTTCAACTCGTGACTGACCCGTTTATGAAACGGGTTGCCAACTTGCAACCCACACCCATGAAGTCTCGGGTCGGGCTAACCCATCTAACGCGCATCAGATATGTGTCAGGTTGGGTTGACCTTAACTAACCCGTGTAACTCGTTAAAACCCTTTTGTTGTGCCTTGTAAAAAGATAGGTCGTGATGCTCAAACCAATGACCATTTGGTCTTTAAGCGAGTGACCTAACCACTACACCACAGGTATACATAACTCTTTTGTGCAAGTGTTTATTCAAAAATTTTTAAAGCTAGTTAGATGAGGAAGGGAACCAAGCCACATAAGGTGTTAACACTACCATATATCATATCAGAACCCACCATACCACTTCTTCCATAATACCATTACCCTTGTCACAAGCCACTATGCTAATAGGGTAATACCCACAATACCGTACTTCTACAGTGCTACTACTTCCTTGTACACTACTACTATCCATATTAGACCCGCCGTACTATTTCATCGTGCCCAACCCTCCGTACTTCTACTACTTCTTCAAGAAGGAATCTAAAGGCAGATGCATATTTGCTGAATGAAGATGCACATTTGTTGAATGTAGATGCACATTTTCCGAAGGAAGGATAACACTTTAAATACTGGAATGATGATGACAACTCAGTTCTACTATAGAGGAAGGAACGGTGAGAATGAATAGAGAATTGAAGATATTTACGGTTTTGCCATTACATGGAAGACAGTGGAAGGTGATACAGGAGCTCAAAACGTGGAGAGATGGGAATATAATGATTAAATTATGGTAATATTCCTGTGGTACGCGTACTTACTCGAAATAATGTTTTTTATTATTAATTTTTGACTTGACATTTTAAATTTTTTTGGTTACTTTATTTTGTTTGATTATTATTACTTGGAATGACACTTATATTTCCTAAATTATAATTATCTATTGACTAAAAAATTTAATCAATTATTATTTCAGATAAATTATAATTAATAATGAAAAAAAGAAAAATATCCCTTAAAAAGAAATGAAAATAAATACTTAAAAAATGAAAATAATGATAAAATGCTTATTTTGATCCCTAAACGATAGAATTTGGCTAAAAACTAACGTGCATCATCGCACGGTGTGCGATGAGTTAAATTTATTTCGACGTTTTCCATCAAACTAGAGGATTTGCAAAAATTTCGGAGAACATCAGTTCTCTGACATGTGAATAATAATTTGTATATTCCTGACACATGTAAGACCATTTTCAAGTTATTAATAATTACTATATTCCTGACATTTGCAAGATAATTTTTCATAGAAATAATTAAGAGATTCCTGACCTTTGAATCGGAGAACGTCAGTTCTCTGACATGTGAATAATAATCTGTATATTCCTGACACATATAAGACCATTTTTAAGTTAATAATAATTACTATATTCCTGACATTTGCAAGACAATTTTTCATAGAAAGAATTAAGAGATTCCTGACCTTTGAATCCGAGAACGTCAGTTCTCTGACATGTGAATAATGATTTGTATATTCCTGACACATATAAGACCATTTTCAAGTTAATAATAATTACTATATTCCTGACATTTGCAAGACAATTTTTCATAGAAATAATTAAGAGATTCCTGACCTTTGAATTGTTCATACACATAATGAGTACATTCCTGACACTTTTAATTTTGTTTAAAATAGTTAGTGGGTTCTTGACATTTGCAATTTTTCAATGAAATAATAAGTAGATTCCTGACCTTTGTAATTATTCATAGAAATAATTAGTGGATTTTTGACCTTGGTTCACATGCAATGTTCTTAACCTTTTTTTGTGGTAGCCTATCTCACATGCTCTATAAATACTACTTCTTTGGACGAGATTTTTCCAAAAATTATTCTCTCTTCTCAACTTCTATAATCTACATTTCTGGTTTTCTCAATTCTCTTATTCCTTCATATACTATTTGGTATTATGGACGAATGCATTAAGTTATGGGGCAAAGATTTACTCTTGTCAAGTGATTCGATTGAGGTAAATTTTTGTTTAATATAACACTAACTAACTGTTGACTAAATACGCACTAATTTTGCTAGTTAATGTGAAACAGGATGACCAATGCGAAGTGATTACAGCAGCATTAGAAAATATTCAAGTTCAAACTGATTATACGGAGCGCGCAGTTTACAACTAATATGGTATAATTAAATTTTTTATTTCTTAGTCATTTAAACCTGAATAAATACTAATTAATTTTTTCAAGTTCAAACTGATTATACGAAGCAGTTTACAACTAATATGGTATAATTAAATTTTTTATTTCTTAGTCATTTAAATCTGAATAAATACTAATTACTTTTTTCATTCTTAGGTATTTAAATGTTGCGAAGAATTAATTCAATGGGCATGAGCAGTTGGGCGTGCAGTTGGATTTGTTTTGACGATTGCAAGTTCGAATCAAGGTGAATTTGGTCAGAAGCCTTACTTGTTTATGCAATGTGAGCGAAGTGGACATTCTCGGTCGATAAAGATTTCGTTGAAGAAGACTGGTACTAGAAAATGCAATTGTCCATTTCGTTTGAAAGGCATTAAATTGGAAGTCGGGAATGATTGGGTATCAATGGTCGTCTGCGGGATCCATAATCACCCTGCTGCGTATTACATGGAAGGTCATTCGTACGCTGACAGATTATCAGAGGATGAAACAGGCATTATGATTGATTTGTCCAAAAGTTTAGTGAAGCCACGTGACATACTATCCAAGTTCAAGGCGAGAGATCCACTCAATGTGTCAACCATAAAAACCATTTACAATGCTCGTCAAAAACATCGAGTGGCAGAAACTACAGAGAGGTCTCAGATGGTTGAAGAAACTCTTTCTTTGTAAGCAACTTAGGATCTTCAAGACCTCTTAGTCTTCCATGCTATGTCCCGTATCAGATCTCTCTTTTCAAGAAGACTTGTGGAAACTTCAAGAAAAAACCCTTCAAGAAACTCAAAGAACTAGAAGAGAACTGGAAGAGATGTGCAACTCTTGTACAAAAGGGAGGGCTGGGCGTGAAATCGAAGAGTGGACGTCCCAGCCCCCTTGCTTCTCCTTTTATAGCTTTAAGCAACCTCCTTCTCTCCTCTTGTACTAATTGAAATAGAAGTCTTACTTCCACACAAATTAGTAACATTACTATTACCACTATTAGAAGTCTCACTTCAAATAGAAATAGTAACTTTCGAATTCCTTCATCTTAGAGTTCTAGTAGGATTAGTATCTTTCCAATAAGTTGGGCTAGCATGGGGACCACTAGGGATTCCATAGAAAGTTGGCTCCAACTGGGACATCGTGACCCTACATCTTATGTGCAATCCGGGTCCACAATTAATTGCAAATAACACCACTATATAAATGCAATTGCACTCCAGTCTTAGGAATAAATTATAATGAAGACCATAAACTTCCCGATTATCACAATTAGGCTCCTCTATCAATATCTATGGATCAATTGGACTAAAACTGTCCCACCAATTTAAATCCACATCTTATTATCCTTAAGCTCCAATTAATCACAGTAATCATCAGTACCATCCAATTAACTCTTAATCGAGATGGGTGCGCACTTACTAATGACAAATCCATTAATTGGCACAAGGGGATAATGTAGATAGATTCCTTCTTGACCATTGGATGTTCCCACAGTCCTACTACCACGTACCCAAGACACCGAGGTGTTGACCTACAGTTGGCCTCACTCATTGGTGACTCAAAGCAAATGAATAGATAGAAATTTGAGTTCATCAATATCTCAGGATTGAGAGCCTATTGCTTGGGAATTATGAAAGCAAACATTAAACTCGAGACAGTATTCCATAAGGTGCTTCTCATGGTCCTTCAATACATCCAATGTACCAGCACCGTGATCCAGAATCTTACATTCTGATGATCGAGACAAATCATATTATCTCATAGTGATCAAAGTGCTGCAACCTTATCAGATGAGATGCCCAGTATTATCATCGGTTGTGAAGATATTTAAGTATAAGATTTGTGACACATGTCTCCCATGTGTGGATCTCATCCATACACATATATCACATCTAATATACTAATGGGACCCAGTTCACCTCATGAATCATTATATCATATGTATTGGTCATGTGCATTAAGTAGTAAAACACCATTCATCTCATGAAAAGAAAGCATGATATTATTGATAAATAAAGAAATTAATCAATTTATTACATCATCTGATAGATTGAGTACATACAATCTAACACATATATCACATCTAATATACTAATGGGACCCAGTTCACCTCATGAATCATTATATCATATGTATTGGTCATGTGCATTAAGTAGTAAAACACCATTCATCTCATGAAAAGAAAGCATGATATTATTGATAAATAAAGAAATTAATCAATTTATTACATCATCTGATAGATTGAGTACATACAATCTAACACTTATAACTCATCAAGTGCGTATGTTGCTGCATCATCCATGTTACTTGACCAAAACTGGTATCCTAATAGTGGTCTTACCCATCATGTAACCTCGGATCTTGGGAATCTTACCATTCAATAATGGCGGATTCTTAGATTTGAAGCTTCAATAATGGCGGATTCTTGGATCGAACAACGTGGTTCTATTTGGTGGAGATCGAAATCATCTGTGAAGAGAAGAACTAGATCCGAAATGGATTGAAGGAAGCTTTCCCAGTCGATTTCTTCAAGAATATCATGCTCATGCTGCTCTAAGAGCGGAGAAGGGTATCTAGGGACCTCTAATGCTGACCAATTTTGTGATTAGGCCCAGTGTGATCACACGTGTGTGTAGGCTACAAATCATAGAAAGTGTACCCTTTTTCAGTGTCACGGCTTGCCATTTAAAGGATGTGTTAATGTAAGATTCCAGTCCCACTAAATATATTTATTGTATTTTAATTAAAATATTATTATTATTTTAATTGAATGAATTTTAGTTATTTAAGTGGTTAGGATTAAGTGGGACACACGTTAGATTAGATGCGTGGATTGGTGAGTTGGGTTAATGGGTAGATGACCTGACCCGTAGTTTTGACCCAATAACTTAAGCCCAGAGAATATTCCCTTTTAACCTAATCCCTAGTTTTAATAACGACACGTCTTTATCCCTCCCCACTTATCTCTACAACTCCTCCCGTAACTTCTTCGTCTTTTTCCTCTTTCAACTTCCCAAGCAATTGCAGCTTTAGGATCCAGTCATCAGAATCTAGATCGGAGGATACCATCATTCTTCGCTCAACTTTCTTATCTCAGGTAATTCTCTCCTCAAACCATTAGGAGTAGATCTATATTTTTAGGTTATCTTCTTAATCTTTCCAATATTGGGATTTGGGTAGGAATACCATAGATCTGTTCATCTGAAGATTCTTATCACATCTTCTTTGTCAGATTGGTATTAGGATTGTGATCGAGCGCCCCGGTAACCTCGGATTGGATATTGGTTAGGATCTGTTGCATTTTCTTCAACCTCGGTGAAAAGCAAGTACCTAACCATAATTTATAAATTTAATACTTGTGTTGTTCCTTGATCCGTGTGTTGATTCATGTAGAAAACCCTTTGGATGCCCTTTTTCACGTGATTTTGTTATTATCTATGTTATTTTGTATTGGTGAGTTTGGAGATCTGGGGATGATTCCGTCGGTTTTGTTTTCCACCATTATCCACCCCGTTTGGTTTTCAAAACCCATTTTTAACCATCCAAGGCTGTGAAATTATGTGTTAATGGAGATATAGGCTCACTGGAGTTGGATTTAGGAAACAGTGCACCATACATGAAACGGAAGTTCTACCTGTGGTAGGACTGTGGGGCTCAGGTGGGCCACGTGATGATGAATCTGGTCCGTGGATCCGAAAGGGGACCCACGGGCGACCTAGAGGGGCTGGTCCCATAGGCAATGGACACCCCTGGCCCACCATCCATTAGATTGATCAGAGAAGGCGTGATTGAGGGGGAAAGAACTAGTTTAGACATCAGGCAGTGGTGGCACCCACTATGTGGTTTGATCATAGACCCGAACCGACCCATTTGCCGTACAGGGCCGAGCGATCATTATTATTGGGCTTGATCTAGGTCTTGATCAGTGGGACCCACGATTTCAGCAACCTTCATGACCCATGCGTGAAGCTCGTTTCTCTTGAAGATGTTCTGTTACGGAACATGCAGGTGAAAGGGATGAATCTCGGTGATTCGTGGGTGCATGGAAAGTGTTAGTAAGTTTGACTAGGTACGTTTGGGAATGGAAGGAGGACATGTGGGGATGACTTAAGTGGTGATGACTGATGATGTCATCCCATGTGATGTTAATAAAGCACCTGATGTACCTGATGTGGTTTGGGAATAGGAGAGAGAATGGTGATGATGGGTGATGTAATCCATTTTGCATTGAGTTTGATTAATCATTTATTGGCCCTTTTAGTTTATGAAAATTAGGGAAAAGGCCCTGGTTGTTTTATAAAGCCAAATTAAATCCTTTGACTATTTGAATGTAGAAAATATTTTGGATGAGGTCCTCAGGTTTTCTAAAATTCTAAATTAAGATTGTAATTTATCATTATTTGCAAATTAAATATTAAATTATATATTTGATTTTTAATGTGTTAAAATTATATTTTTAATTGGATCTTTGGGCCGAGTAACTACCGTCCGGGCACACGGTATATTACTAACATAGGTTTTAATACTTTGTATAACCTCAGGGAAATCCTAATGGATTCGAGCTCGACTCATCTCTATTGAAAAACCCTTAATTGGGTGTATGCATCATTGATGGAGAAGGGATGCGTTGAACTTTTATCTATTAGAGATTCCTGTGGTTGTTGGGCACGAGACCTTATGTTTGACCTTATGATTGATTCGTATCTATGTCTTAACCTTTGCATGCATATATATGTTGGTTTAGGATGTATATTCCTTTAGATGCATCCCCTATTGTGTTATGAACTATAAAGTGGCTTGGCAAATTTTATATGACGATTCGATTATGATATGGATTGTGAAATGGCCAGCACTTTACTTAGACTTAGGACTCTTATGCCGGGGCTTTATTATTCAGGTCTATTATGCTTATATGTTTATGTTTGTGGATCATTTGTGGACGACTGCAGATCGATATGTGGACGGTTGATCGCCGATGTGTCCGGATCACTTATAATCCGCTTTGAATGTGAACATGTTATCCTGATTTGTTTTATTTAATCGGTTTATGACCACCGACGATGTGGACGGGCTTTCTCTATTTATTTAGGGCTGACCAGCCATAACGGGGACACTTGTCTTCGTGTGAATTATATTGCTCCATTTGTTTTATTTAGATTTATGTCATACGTTTATTTGTGTTATATCTTTGTCTTTACTCCTATATAATCTCACTTATCTTTACTCATCTTGTTATTGTATTTAATTTCAAATTATGATTTTGTACTTGCTATTTACTTTGTAATATTTGGTACATAGGTACTGAGCCCTACTTTACCGAGGAAACGGAGGAGGATCAAACGTTTCAAACGTTTGAGCCAACTGATGAACCCGAGTGGGATGCCAGAGATTGGCTTCGGAGCTGTCTGAGCTTACATTAAAGAGAACGTCATCTTAGCAACTCTTTAGATGAACTTGTTTTAATGATAAACTTTTCCTTAGTAATTGTTTGGTTTATTCCGCAACTTTAATTATTAATGTTTATTTGATTTTCGTGTTTGATCTCATTTATAAACTTTGAATACCAATTGAATAAAGCTTCCGTTGCATTTAATGAAATTTATTTTGACTCACCACGGTTTGTTATGTGGGTCCACTTTTGGAAGCTTGTGTTGTATTAAACACAGGAATTTGAATTGAAATTTTAATTTTTCACGTTTTTCCCAATTCTTATTTTGGGGACGTGACAGTTACTCTGTGTGATGATTAGGATAAGGATCATTTTGGATATGGATCCAACTTACAATCCCTAAAAGCTCTCTCAGTCAAATCCTTTGGACTGAGATCCAAACATTTTGCTAAATTAGTTATATAACAAGATATAACAATTTCCATTAGATCCAATCCATCTATTTCTTTTTTTTTTTTTTTTTTCATGTCTAGAGTGTCAATCCTAGCCCTTGGAACATCAGAGTGAACCACACATGACATGACTGATCTCTCGAGGATAGTTACTGATCCTATCAACTAGTTCTGAATCCAAGCCTCCCCAATCCTAACGCATTTATAGCAGTCATGCCTTGCATGCAAAAGCTTACATTAAGAACAGCAGATAAGCTTTATCTAAGTTGATTGCATGCAAACCTCAAGATCTTGGAACAGAGTTGGCCACAAACTAAAACCCAACTTATTTTAGACTGAATTATTAGTGACTGGAGTTTGATGGGGAAGGGGACCCCTGCATGTGCTCCTCCCAGCTGGTGTTCCTCGTTAAGCTTGACCTTTCTTGGGTTCTAGGTTGTGGGCCAACTTTGTTCCAAGATCCTGAGGTTTGAGGTGGACTCCGTTGGAAGGGTGACCGGTTGCTGGGAAATAGCTGGTGGAAGATCTATGGGGTCTGGTTGTTGGTTGATGTTCATGGTCATTACTGGTCATAGGTAAGAGGGTTGGTGGAATAATGTGGGGGCGAGCTTCAAAGTCTTGGTCTTAGGCGTTATATGGTTATATCATCAAAGAAGAGATATGGTAGGTGATGGAGATAACCATATAAGGATCTTGGAACCGAGTTGGCCCACAACCTAAAACAATGAAACACCGCCAGGAATATGCCAGAGTCTGACAAATTTAAGTTCTTGTGGACGATGACTCGGTAGGGCGGCTTGACTAGGACCATGTGAACGCGTGGGTCGAGAATGGTAGACGAAGATGCGAAGGCAGGAAGGAGATGGGGTTAGATTGGAGAAATTTTAGGGGTGCTTATGTGCCGGACCCACTTCGGACCTTGTTTGGATGTACAGACTGGGCTTGGATTAAGTGATAGAAAGTACAAAGCCGGGTCTGGCCATTACCGAATAGGGATTGTTTTAGTGATAATATATCCAAATGAAAGGCTAGAAAGCCCATAAATCTTGTTAAAAGCCATTGTTCACCCGGCCCAGTGTGGCCCAATTGACTAAGTGGGTAGGGTTGGGCCTGATGCTTTTGCTATGTCGGGCTTGGGCCGGATACTGGCCTGTGTTTTTAAAGTCGGCTTGAGAGTAAATATGTGTTAGCCTGGCATGACCCAACCAACGAACACCCCTAAAACTTACATACTCGCTTCTTATAAATTTTCAAAGGTTTTTTTTTTAAGAATAAATGATGTAAATTTACAATAAACCTCCCATTTTACCATCTTTACTACAAACAACTCTAGTAGTTTATTGAGATTCTTATATAAAATTGTTTTTAAATTTAATTAGGGATTTTTACCAAAAAGTTATAAGGACTCCCAGCCTTTTACCAAAAACTATGAAGGATCCAAAATTTTCTCAAAATATGGTAGATATTTTTTTGACTAGAGTACTCATAACCTTTTCTCTTTAGGAAAAAGCTCTCAACTTTTACCAAACCTTACCCCCTCTTTTGACCTTTTCATTGCCATAGTAATCCCTTTCAGCAACCATTTCTTCATCTTTTCTCTTTACCCTTATTTTCCTCCTTTTTAACCATTGAAATCAAGTTCTGTACATTGCAACCAATTTGAGAATGTCATTTCACTTGCTACCATTGCCGAAAGAGAAGAGAACAAGGTTTTGTTAAACAGGTTGGAGCAAGCACCACAAAATGTAGGTAGGGCCAGATGAAGGACTCTTCAAAAATCGCAACTCATGGGCATTTTTATCAAAAAAATCTTTAAATCTAAATTATCTTTTTTATGTAAAAATTTAAAATCTTATTACCATTAATCAGCATTTACCGGGAATCCTTATTGTTATTTTTTTAAATTTTTGGTAAAAATCCTAATTAATTGTTTCAAATTGCTTCATATTTTCAACATGATCTCAAAGGGCTTTAAACAAGAAAGCGTGCCCTGAGATTTCTGTAGTTGGAATAATCAAACGCGTAGACTGATACTTATTCCACAACGTGTGGAGAATAATTGGCCAAACCATCATCATTACCAGGGATGGGGACGGGCCCTGTTTAGCGGAGTTCCAAATAAAACCATGCATGTCCATCCCGATCCTCACCTTTTCAAACCAATACCTATCTTATAAGGTTTTAGAATAAAACATGCTAAATTAAGTCGCCAATAATACGTCTACTTTGATCATTCTAAGAGAAGATGTTCTTATTTTGGATTGATTATGATGATGCATGAATCGATCCTTGATTGTGCCAACACCACTAAACCATGAGTGTGACAGTGAACCTCAGCCCTATTTTAGATATACATACTAAATAACATGATATTAACAGATAACATATGCTTATTAACACATAAACATGTACTCCATTTAAAAACCTTATGAGATTTTCTCATTTTAATGAGATTCTTGGATCTGGAACTAAATAAAATTCTTTGACCGGGTAGATTCTGGCTTATCTATTGTTACTCAGATCAAGCACCCTATAAGAACTTGACCTGTGCTTCGGCCTTATAAATGTAAATGGACTTTAAATGGAGAAATTAAAGTGTGAATGGACTTGGGCGTCTACTTTGGTGCATATATTTGACAAATTCTATCTTCTGAGAGCCTAGAAAAGGGAATGAAACCAATCAGATGACTAAGTCCATACTTCTCGCGTTCATGTGACGAGGACCCCTAGTTGCACTGGAAAAAAAGAGTTCTCCAACCCTCTGCGGACTTGGCGTCTACTTTGGTGCATATATTTGACAAATTTTATCTTTTGAGAGCCTAGAAAAGGGAATGAAACCAATCAGACGACTAAGTCCATACTTCTCGCGTTCATGTGACGAGGACCCCTAGTTGCACTGGAAAAAAAGAGTTCTCCAACCCTCTGCGGACTTGGCGTCTACTTTGGTGCATATATTTGACAAATTTTATCTTTTGAGAGCCTAGAAAAGGGAATGAAACCAATCAGACGACTAAGTCCATACTTCTCGCGTTCATGTTGGACAGTTAGGGCTTGTTTAGCGTGCTAGTAGGAATAAAAAGAGAGAAAAACACGACTACACGTGACGAGGACCCCTGGTTGCACAGGAAAAAAAGAGTTCTCCAACCCTCTACGGACTTGGCGGCTACTTTGGTGCATATATTTGACAAATTTGATCTTTTGAGAGCCTAGAAAAGGGTATGAAACCAATCAGACGACTAAGTTCATACTTCTCGCCTTCATGTTAGACAGTTAGGGCTTGTTTAGCGTGCTAGTAGGAATAAAAAGAGAGAAAAACACGACTACACGTGACGAGGACCCCTAGTTGCACAGTAAAAAAAAGAGTGCTCCAAGCTTGGAGAAATTTCAGGTTGAAAAAGTACAAATCCAGAATGGGGCCACCTATTGAAAATCCTAATCGTTCAAAATAAAAGACCACCCAATTCATTGTGTGTCCTCAAGTTACACTCTAATGAGAGTTGTTTTCACTATAATATTGATTGTCAATCTTCTAGGCGTAGGAGTGTTCATGGAACAGGCTAGCCTGAGTTTGAATCCAGCCCAGCCCACTTTGGCATGGGCTTGGAGTATAGATTTTAGTACTTGGGATGGGCCCAAATTATTTTTATTGGGCCCATTTAATACATGGGTTGGGCTTGGATTGACTGGTAGAGAACCCAAATTTGGCCCAGCCCGGAAGGCAAGACTTGAACACATGACATCTCATTGAGGTAGGGATGACAATGGGGTGGTTACCCGCCCTGACCTGTGACGGTTTTGATGGTTGTCATACCAAACCTGCCCCATTGCAGCTACAAGTCGGGTCGGGTTTGTTAGTGGTTTGTTTAATATTTTTTTTAAAAGTATGAAAAAATACATGTGTTTGGTGAGATTTAGGAATATCTCCAACCTCAGTGTCACTCCACCTCTTTAGATGAAATAAAATGCACTTAGTAATTTGTAAACTAAAGATACTCGGCGTGGGTTGGGTTGTAGCACCCAATTAAGAATCCAAACCTGCCCTGAACACGACTCATGTTAATGCATGAAAAAACCATACCTAACCCGAAACCCTACCAACATGCTACCAAATTCCACCCCTAATAGGAGCGGGTTAGGACGGTTCCTTATTTAAACTTGACCCATTGCCGGAGCACAAGTAACTAAACTAGTTGAGATAAGGTCTAGGACACACAAAAAAAAAAAAAAAAAAAAAAAAAAAAAGACCTATATATATTTCCTTTTTTCTTTTTTTTTTTGCAATGTTAACTCAGCCAAGGCTTGGGCTTAATATGCGGCAGGCTAGGCTTAGGCCATCCAATTATGGCCCCAGTCGGGCTTGGGCCAAGAATTGGACGTTGAGCTAGGCCTGGATATTCCTCAGCCTAGCCTGACCACGAACAACCCTATATAGGGTTGCCAACTCCTATTGGAGTAGAGTTTGAGGATACTGCATTCATTGGGAGGACATTTTTCCTTAAGCTTCAATGACTTTTTAATAGGTGGGACCCACTCTAAAACTCCAATCCTTCAGTAAGCAACTGAGATAAAATCAACAAGTACGAACATTATAGGGGCAATTGGGCGGAGGTCCCTGAACATTTGATTTTATGGCCTTAGATCCACACTTTCTTTTCATAGTGTTGTAAGTCCTTCTTCCAAATTTGAAGATCTAAAATGTCCAAATTGCCCTTTCTTTAAAAGCCCTTATCTATTTAAACATAAATTATATCCCACGATTAGTGGGATATGCCATTAATAATGGCCAGCTACTATTTAATTGGCCACAATTAATGAAAATCCCATTAATGAGATCTTGAAATAAATTAAAAAAACAGAAATAAAATTCAAAAGACGCAAATAAATTTCAAAATAATGCAACTAAATTTCAAAAAAACGCACATAAATAAGAAAGAACGCAAATAAATTTAAAAAGACAAAAACAAATTTCAAAAGACATAAATAAAATTCAAAAACACAAATAAATTTCAAAAAACGCAAATACATTTGTCAAACTAAGATAAACCAATTTTCTAAATTTCAGAAAAATTTGCAAAACACTCAAGTATTTTTTCGAAGAACTTAGTTAAATTTATTTCAAAACACGCAAATAAATTTCAAAATACAAAAAAGAAAAAAAAAAAAAAGAACCTATACACGTTTTATCTGAGTTTTGGCAAAACTCAGATAAATTTGGCAAAACTCAGATAAATTTGACAGAACTCAGACAAATTTATCTGAGTTTTAGCAAAACTCAGATAAAATTCAGATAAATTTGCCAAAACCCAGATAAATTTATCTGAGTTTTGGCAGAAGTTTAAGTAAGTTTGCTGAAAACTCAGATAAATTTATCTGAGATTTGGCAAATTTATCTGAGTTTTTATCCATTTTATCAGGGTTTCTGAAAGAATTTTCTGAGTTCTTAGCAAATTTATCTGAGTTTCTTAGAAACTCTAATAAATTTTCTAAACTCAGATAAATTTTTCAAAAGAAGAAGCACAGATAGTGTAAATAGTATAAAGAAACAAAAGGATAAAAAACCCAACAGTAACCACCTGTATCAAAATCCGGTCATGTTGAAGATAAAACCAGGATGACCATGCAACCCATTTCATTGTGTAAGTTGAGCAGAAACTTCCAGACGTTGATCTAGAGGGGCCGGACCCACTTCAGCCGTTGTGTCTTGGACATGTGCTGCTTGGGCGTTAAAGACCACGCATCTATTCATGATGATGATAAAAAGACAATGTGTGCTCTTTGCGAACCCTCTCTTTTTCGTCTATTCTCTGCAAATCCGGCAGCCCTTCTCCTGGTTTCATCAAAAATAGCACTTTGCGATCTTTGTGTCCCCACCAGAGATCAATCCGATCTCCTTCTCTATCCAGAACCAGAGCAGAGTTCGGATCAATTCTATGTTCTTTGATCAATTCACTATAACAGATTCCAACCAAAATTGCTTGCAAGTCTGCTCTCCCTCTACATTCTCTACAACAATTTCAAAACAGAAATAAGCGATCTTCTTAGATCAACAATCGTGGCCCACCTTGAAATGAGGGGGAGAATGAAAGATTCAAAATTTCGAAATTCAAATTTTTATGCTTAAAATGCTAAAAGGGCAAATTAGTCATGAAAATGTCTGATGTGTCGTATATAGGGACCTCTCACCAAACTATGTACAGCTGTATGGACCATAGGCCTTAGAGCAAAAGTCGTTGGACTGGATGCCTTACAAGAACAATATGAGGGACTTTTGGCTAATTTACCCAACATTATAATTGACAGTGTTTTATGCTTTTTTCTAGTTTTGGGTTTCCAACAATCTTAATTTTGGAAAGACCACAAAACAATTTATTTTAATGAAGATCTTCAATATTTTTCTTATTTGTGCTTGATGTCCATAATTCAGAAGGACCGAATTGTTGAATGTTCTTTACCCAGAGTGTGTAGCATTTCTAAATTTTCTTCACCAAACTAGGTACATCAGTAGAATCCAAATAAAATAGCACAACAGTTTTAAGTTCCATACAATAGTGAGAGAAAAACTTCTTCAAAAACTAGAACAAAAAATTACTGGCGTGCATTCCTATTTTACATAATGATAAGAAAGGCTGATTTTAAAACCATAGAAGGGATCAAAAAGAAAAAAAATATGTAACAAATCCCAAATATGCTGTTTATAAATTAATTTATTTCCTTTGACATTTTCCAATAAACTTACCTTGTGCTTAATGTCCAAAAATTCGCAAGGACCTCACCTCAATCTTCAAAGTTCTAGAGTTCGTAGCAAAGGAGATCCAGGTTTTTAAAGAATCTGTCTTTATTTGTTCTGTTTTTAAAGATAAAAAAAAAAAAAAAAAAAAAAAAAAGGTATAGGTTGAGAGCGTGCGGTCATATAATTAACAGTGGAAACACGAGTCCTGCTTTTTGCTGGACTGGGATGGACCTCTCTACAAATTTTCCGGAAGATACACTATTATTCTTTCTTAAGAGCTTTGGTCGGACCCTCAAAGCATGATTTTAAGGCAAACATTCTACAATCATTTTTGATAGTGTGATAGCTTTTTTTTTTTTTTTTTTCAAATTTAAAGACCTAAAATATTTAATTTATCCTTTCATCAAAATCATATCCAACGATTCAAAATCATATCCCACAATTAGTGGGATATGCCATTAATAATGGTCAGCTACCATTTAATTAGCCAAATAAATTTCAAAAGATCCAAATAAATTTCAAAAAATTTAAATAAGTTTCAAAAGATGAAAATAAATTTCAAATGTGTAAATAAAATTTAAAGATGCAAATAAATTCAAAAAATATAAATAAATTCGAAAGAAAACAAATAAATTTAAAAAAAAACACAATAAATTTCAAAAGAACGCAGAGAAATTTAAAAAGACGTAAATAAATTTCAAAAGATCCAAATAAATCTCAAAAGATATAAATAAATTTCAAAAGATGAAAATCAATTTAAAAAGACGCAAATAAATTTCAAAAGATCCAAATAAATTTCAAAAAATATAAATAAATTTCAAAAGATGAAAATCAATTTCAAAAGATCCAAATAAATTTCAAAAAAATGTAAATAAATTTCAAAAGGCACAAATAAATTTCAAAAGACATAAATAAAATTAAAAAATGCAAATAAATTTAAAAAAATGCAAATACATTTGCCCAAACTAAGATAAACAAATTTTCCTAAAATAAATTTGTTACAGAACTTAGATAAATTAGTCAAAAACTCAGATAGATTTGTCCAAAACACAGAGAAATTTGTTTCAAAACTCAGATAAATTTGCACAAAACTCAACTAAATTTGACAAAAAATGAAAAACTCAAATAAATTTGATAGAAACTCATATAAATTTTTTAAAAACTCAGATAAACTTGACAAAAATTTAGTTAAATTTCACAAAAAACTAAGATAAATTTCATAAAAGCTCAAATAGATTTGTCAAAAACGATTTAACAACCCTACTGCCTTCCTGACCCGATACTAAACCCAAAACAAAAACGTGGATGGGATCTTTTTCTTCGTTCTATTTCTACAACCGGACACAAACTTCAGCCGTTGATGAGAGGGAGAGGGGGATGAGGTCGCCTGGGAGATGGAGGAGAGGGGGGACATAAGTGGTGTCCATTTTTTCCCATACAACCCCAGGTCAAAACGAGGTCCATATTTTCCCATACACCCCCAAGTCATTTAATTCCCACATCATGTTCAAGTTGGAACCTCCCACACAGAACTCATCCCAGAAACGATGGGTTTCTCGCCTTCACATCCGAGGTGCTAGGATAGTGGGTCCCACTGATCAAGAACCCATGATCAGTCCCACCAACAAGGTCACCCATGGCCTCTCAACAAGATTTTTGGTCCAAATTGCCATTGGTGGCCGCCTAGACCCCACAATCACCAAAAAACGGAATTACCCCATTCTTCTTCAATTCCACCAGCCTCCCTTTTTGTTTGTTGGATGGTGGACTGTGCCTGGGAGAGGATGAGACGAAACATGGGTTGAAGAAGAAGATGGATTATACAAGATTTGAAATTTGAAATTTCAGAATTTTATGCCTAAAACAATTGAAAGCGTAAATCAGTCATGCCAATTGTATCTAGTAACCTCTCGATGAAATATGTCTAGCTGCATGGACTACAGTTCTTAGAGGAAAAGTTAATAGACTGAAGGCCTTACAAGACCTTTATGAGGGACCTTTCGCTAATTTACTCTTCTTTCTTTTCCATTTTCACAGGTCACGTATGCAATTTACCTATATAAAACCCATTTCTTATCCCATGCCTAGAAGGTAAATGACCCCTTTAGTGTATTTTATAAAACATAAACTTCGGGGACGGACATGGATCCCTGACCAAAATCTTGAAGTCAATGATCCCATTGATATTCAGGTTTTCATATTCCCAATTGGCCCATGTATAATCTTGGTAAAGGCGTGACCTCATCAACACTGACTTGGTTGCAATCAACCCAAGAACTTGGAGTTGAGATCCTCTTAGTCTCTAGCTTAGAGCATTTCTAAGTTTTAAAAGGTGAAACTCCATAATGGAGCTCACATATTGAAAATTCGAACCACTCAAAATGAATGCTTTCATTGTGTTTGAAAGTCCCCGAATTTTACTTTAATTGGAGTTGGCCCTAATATAAGATTGATCATGTGATAAATAACAAGAGCAATATAAATATTATGCCTTATTAATCATATTTGTCCATCACATTATTCATCATATGGTCAATGTCACAATAGGGCAAGCTCATAAAAGTTGAAAACATCCCAAACATGCTAAGGGCTTTAACTTTGAGTAGCTTGGATTTTCAATAAGTGATCCCCGCTATAAAGTTTCACTCCTTCTATGAAGGGATTCTTCAAGACACCCAAAGGACCTTGGCCAGCTAACTTCATACGGTGACTAACCAGTGGCGGCTCCAGGATTTTCTCATTGAGTAAATGGGCCGATGTTACGTGATTTTGACATTTGGGTCGGAATCAGATTGAACATTTTCACTTGGTGCTAACTTGCATTCTACACTGCGAGTTGGCTGAATCTTGTTTGGAGCCATGGTTTAGGTCAGATTCGGGATTCTTATCAGATGAGTCAGATTGCTCCCAAAGCAGACCTGCCTGCAGTGGGCTGAAATATAGTGTACTTTTGGATTGGACCATTGATGGAACACGGATCTAGTTTCGTAGCCTGGAATTAGATAGGGGACATGGGCCCTCGGCTTGATATATTTTGCACAGTGAGTCATATGTATTTTTCATGGATAGACTCAAGCCTAACTGTCAAGCCTGTGGCTGAATTATTGGTTCAATATGCCTAATAACTAAATTGGCCAGGCTTAGATAAGCTTTAGCTAGGCCCAACCCATCTCACGAACAGCCATAAGCAGAATTCATGTTTACTGAGTGTGATTTTGATGCACGATTGAGAAAAAAAAAGTCACAAGAAATCACTTCTTGCACACACTATCTCATCTAAAAGAAAGTTAATTAATTGCCTACAATACCACAGTACATAATTTTCATAGTTAATTAATTACCCACAATACCTTAGCACATAATTTTCATTTTCTTCCTCTTTTTTTTTTTCATATGTTGTGACTAAGGCATTTAACTTTGATGAGTTACCTTCTAAAATCATATGATCTTTGGATGTACAGATGAGGAAAAAAGGCCATCTCTAACTTGGGAATACCGTTTTAAAATTATTGGAGGAATCGCTCGAGGGTTACTTTACCTTCATGAAGATTCACGGTTAAGAATTATTCTTCGTGATCTCAAACTAGGCAATATTCTATTAGATGATGACATGACCCCCAAAATTTAAGATTTTGGACTGGAAAAAATATTTGGAGGAGGCGAAACTCGTGGGAGTACACTTAGAATCGCTGGGACGTTGTAAGTCTACATACTTTGAATGCAATTGCTCATCTTGCTTATGTGTACAAAATTTCATGCATATAGTTGAAAGAGGTTGAGATATATCATCTAAGCATTGTTATGGGTAGTGGTTAGAAATTATCAGCAAAGGTGAACTTCCAAAAACGAGCATAAAGCACCTTTTTTTTTTAGGAAGTAAAATCATGGGAAGATGAAAATGAGTACCTAACTGTCATCTGACTAATTCAAATCCTTGCAAAGTCAAGGTCCCATTGTTACCATATATCCTTCATCCTTTACCTTCACATGTTTCATAGGAAGTTTCTACCTATGGTCTAGCATATCTAATTGCGAGATTTTGTTTGTTTTGGCTGAAATGGCTGAAAGATGTTGGTTCAAACAATGGTTTCAGACCATTTTGGCTTAAATCTTTATTCTGACCCAAACTATCTTTTATCATAATAGTAATTTTTTTATATTGTACTTGTAACATCTAATAGGCCTGCTTAAGGATGATTTAAACAACTAAATTATTCATTTTGCATGTAGAAATAACATAATGCATTATTGATTTGGTTGAATATATTAAATGTATATATTTTATATGTTATTTTCGACCAATGAAGTTGTTAACTAAGTGAATGTTAGAATTGATTGGACTTTATACTCTATTTTGGTTGATATTTAGAATATGTTACCTCTTTTAAATTGTTTAGAAGTGTTCTTGTGTTAAGGAGCCTTAATGGCATTGGCCATGGTAAGACAAAGGTTAGAAATCTAGAGAAATTTTTTATTTATTTTTAGTTTGGACTAACTTTGGTTTGATGTTTTGCTTTGTTGTCGTAATTGTTTTGTTTCCTTTGCTTATGTGTTTTATCGGTTAATTAATGGTTTCTTTTACCAAAACCAAAAATAAAATTGTCATGTAGACTAATAAAAAGAAGAATCGGGGAAGGCCTCATTCCCTTAGTTCCTACAGTGTCTCGTTCTCTAAGAAAACTTGAGTGATATATTTTTTTTTTTTTGTTTTGTTTTGTTTTGTTTTGTTCTATTTTCATCATCAACTATAACCTTAGATATTAAATTCAATGAGAAATAACACAATCTTCTTGATATGTAATTATGTAATCCTAGCCCATAGTATATGTCACTTTTTACAAAAAAGGTAAGTAGAAAAAAAAAATATTCTAAAGCAAATAAAAAAAAGTTTTATATAATGAAATCGCCATGGATTTTTGAGGATGGTGCAAGTCTTCTAAGAGGGTCAACTTTTTGAGGCACCAACTTAATTATGATGAGAAGAAAGAGAAAATGGTCTTTGTATAATAACATACAATAACTCAATAAAAAATCTTTTGAGAAAATCCCCGATAAGGCAAATGTTTAGCATTTGAATTCTTATGACCATTGAAATTGACTTTAGATTTACTTATAGGGTTATGTGAACAGTGTTCTATAATATCATATACTTTATTTTTTACATTAATTGCTATTAAATTAAAATATTTATATATCATGTTATACATCGCTAATGCTCTTTGATCTTGAAAATGAAATCCAGTGGATACATGGCTCTAGAGTATATTATGCATGGGCAATTTTCAATCAAGTCGGATGTGTTTAGCTTTGGTGTGCTACTGTTAGAAATTTTAAGTGGTCAAAAGACTGTACATGACTTAAACCGTGGAGGGGACATTCTAAGCTATGTAAGTATGAACTCTTGAAGAACACTTCATATGCTTTAGGATCTAGAGATCATATCTAGAAACCTTATAAAGTTAAAGATAATTCAGGAATTGATTTCTTTTCTTTCTTTTTATAGGTATGGAAAGCATGGAATGATGGAGCTGTTTTGGAGGTCATTGATTCAACTATAAGTGAGTATTGTTCAAGAAGTGAAGCTGTGAAATGCATCCACATTGGTTTACTATGTGTTCAAGAGGATCCAACTTCAAGACTGACGATGTCTTCAGTTGCTATAATGCTTACCAGTCTCTCTCACTTTGCCAGCACCTCCGCACCTTCTTTTTATATTAGTAGTACAATGGAGCCTGCTTTTCAATCAACTTCACAGGAACATCATTCAGGTCCCTCTTCAAGCAAGAAGCCAATAGAGTCTATTAATGATGTGTCAATTAGAGAATTAGATCCTCGTTAATTTATATGGATATATGTATCTAAACCTGAATATTTTTTTAGAATTATATTATATTACATTTTTAAAATGAGTTGAGAGTCTTAGAATTCTAGTTTTATTTTATTTATTTATTTTGAAGTGAGTGCAAGTACCTTGTTGTTTTGCATTGTTAATTTTCTATATTTGCTTTAATTTTTCCATGTTGTTAAAGTTATACAAACTTTTGAGATTTCCATGTTTTGAATATTATATAGCTGCTAAGGCAAATGGAGGTCATAATCTCAAAATTGCAATGGCCCCTATGAATCCAGCTATGTATTTCCTCCCAAAGCATGTATATTGAGTGAAGTTTGAAGTTTGAAGTTCTAAGGTTATATTACCTATTAACCATCTTTTTTTTTCTTATTTTTTGAGTTTAAGAGAACAAACTTTTTTATCTTGAATCTCTTATTCTCTTTCTCCATTATGCTAAAGTAATCTATCAAAACATAATATAAATTATACATTAAAGAGTATAAAGGTTGATTCACTCGTAAATAACTTCCAATAGGTTCATAGAAGGAATCTTTTTCTTCGGTCACATACATTGATAAGAGAGTCCGATCTGGTGAGGCTTTTCTCTATGGTGACCGTGAGTGGACCTATCACGGTTCGCTAGTAGGCAGCCGGCCCTATGCCAAGGCAAGGATTGCCCATGGTGACATGGTGGACTATGACTAGTCCACTCACGGTCACCATGTGAAAATTTCTCAGATAATCCCGTTTCTTTATAAAAGACTATTGCATATATTAGTGCTGGAGCCACAACTAAATCTTCCTTTGAATCTTCCAATTAGTATCTTATCAATGTTTTCTTGGGATTCTATTAAGAAGATTCTTTTATCGACAATCTATTAAATAATGGAATCTGTGATTGGACCCATGTGTAACCACATTTGGGAGGGCCGCTAATCATAGAAAGTGTGCCCCTTTGCACTGTCTTGACTTGCCATTTAAACAATGTGTTAATCCGTGTGATGATCAGGATAAGGACCATTTTGGATATGGATTAGACTTACAATCCCTAAAATCTCTCGCTCAAATTCCTTTCAACTAAGATCCATTTTTTTTAATTGGGTATATTACAAGAAATAAGAAGGTAGTAGGAAAGGATGAAGTAATCATTCGTAAAGCCTTGTGACCAAATTCAACTCTCTTCTCATTTCCATTAGATACAATCCATCAATCATCTTTTTTCATGTCTAGGGTGTCCATCCTAGTCTTTGGATGGTGAGTAGTCATGTCTTCAATGATCAAAGCTTTCTCTAAGTTGATTTGGTGAACCTAAAAAATAGTTTAACTGCTAATGAGATTTTATATTCAAGCTCTTTTTTTTATTGTTTTTTAATATATTCATTATATTAATTTTGGGTTTTTGAAGAAGGAATCTAGTATTCATTCTATATTAAATAACTATCTCTTAAGAAAGAATAAGAGAAGATACAGTGTTAACGTGCAAAATAAACACTTAAACACCCACAACCTCTTTGAGAAGATAAAGAATGAAGATTGTTCAAAAAAAAAAAAAAAAAGCTTGCAAGTGAGAGATGAGGACATCCCTTCGTCTTCAACTCATCACCTCAGTCCTATGAACTGCCTCCTTGAGACCTCTCGAAAGCCTCCGAAGCTGCCATACCAGCTTCTAGGGTGTTCTCCACAATCTATCTTGGATTGCGCTCGCTTGTGAGTAAGGACATCCCTCCATCAGGTATGGATATGGATTCACATCAGGCCGGATCATCAGTTTCTCAAATCAGGGTCTTTTTTTTTTAAGAAATAATTATGTACATTCACAATAAACCTCCCATTTTACCAATCTTTACTACAAATAACTGTAGTATTTTATTGAGATTCTTATATAAAAAAATATTTTAGATTTAATTAGGGATTTTTACCAAAAATTTATAAGGATTCCCGTCTTTTACCAAATACTATGAAGGATTCAATTTTTTCTCAAAATATGGTAGATATGTTTTTAACTAGAGTACTCATAATCTTTTCTCTAAGGAAAAGCTCTCAACTTTTACCAAAACCCTCCCCCTCTTTTGACCGTTTCACTTGCATAGCAATCCCTTTCAGCAACCCTTTCTTCATCTTTTCTCTTTACCCGCATTTTCCTCCTTCTCAACCATTGAAATTAAATTCTGGACATTGCAACCAATTTGAAAAACGTTATTTCACGCTCTACCATTCCAGAAGAGAAGAGAACAAGGTTTTGTTAAACGGGTTAGAACAAGCACCAAAAATGTAGGTAGGCCCAGATGAAGGACTCTTTGCCACTCATGGGCATTTTTATCAACAAATCTTTAATTCTAAATTTTCTTCTTTAAGTAAAAATTTAAAATCTTATTACCATTCAACATTTTCCAAGAATCCTTTTGTTTCTTTTTTTTGGTAAAAATCCTAATTAATTTTTTCAAATTGCTTCATATTTTCACCATTACATCAAAGGGCATTAAATAAACAAGAAAGGCTGAGCTGAGATTTCTCTAGTTGGAATAATCAAACTAAAAGTCCTGCTTTAACACAAGCGAAGGTCCCTATAACTAGATCTCCATTAAATATCAATCCACACGTGATTAAACTAGTAATTAGTCCTAAATCAGATTAAAAGCAATCAAACCACACAAAGAGAAGGACAAACGATTTGTACATGGAAAACCCTACTCGGGAATAAACTACGGGCCTTACCGTCCAGGCAAATAGATAACCAAGCACTATTTGAAACAAAAGTTACAAAAAGACTTAAAACATTTTCCTAGTTGGTGACTCAACCTAAGGGTTGCTTTGATCTTGTCGACTACTCGTCGTTCACCTTCAACCGTGCTTGAGCAAACCACCTCGAATGCGTCTTCAAGGTGTCTCTACTTCAAGAGAGCAGAACGGAATCAGACCCAATGCTTGATCTTCAGCACAACGAACTTGAAGCTTGGGGGGGGGGGGGGGGGGGAGATGATGAATCTCTCAAAATCTTCTCCGGGGATTTAATCTTGATCAGAAGTGCCTTTGGAAGAGAGAGAGAATGGCTATAAATAAGCTTAAACTTGTGTCTCAAAACTTGTGATTTAATTAGAATAGGAAAATTGTCTTGAGAGAAATTAAGAAGGAGTTTTCAGATACAATTGAACTTTCCCAGGTTTGCTTGAGCGGACAAGGAGTTCGCTCGAGCGAACTCGTCACTGTCTCAGACGTAAGTTTTTTTTTTTTTTTTTTTTTTTTTTTTTTTTTTTTTTAAAAAAAAAAAAAAAAACTTGTCAGTTGATGTCTTTGGTTTGACTTTTGAAGTCTATTTTATGTCTGGACATCTCTGTCCTTGTCACGACCCGGGTCAGAGACCCTGCAAACCCGAGCCATGATTGACATACTTACTCCCGTAAACCCCGAATTAACCGAAGTTAAAACGAGATCCACAAGGGATATCATACTCAAAGTACCTGTCAAATACAAAACTTTTGCGGAAACAATATATATTTGACAATAACAACTTATCATTTACATGTATACAAAAGAAAGTTCTTATACATGTATCGTTTTCAATATACATTTGTCAACCGCTGCATATTCAAAAATACTATGCAGACAACCATTAATTACATTTCCAAAATGTTAATTACATTCCCAAAAAGAATTATAAACAGTCCTCAAAACATTTCTCAAAATGTTTATCAAAAGTTCCAATCGCACTCGGATACCCAATCAGATGGTATCCCGCCGGTTCCACTCTATCAATCCTCCAGGAGGAACCGGAGCGGTCTCCTCCGTTGGCGTCGGGGGCGCTACAACACCGGCAGGGGCAATCGGGCCTGTAATGCCATCAATAACACTAATGAACACGACGGTTCAACAATGTATAAACAATTCTTGCAATAGTATATTACACATTCATATTGCATTAATAACATATCCAATGCTAGAGAAATCTAGACAATTACAATAACCGTAAGAGACAATGACAGTCAATATACTTGTACGAATGGTAACTACCATAGCATTCATTGCATTGTATTTCAATTCATTTCCATCTTCCCTCAAAGGAAGGATTTATTTCCATTTACCATCTCCCCTCAAAGGGAGGATTCATCTTCCAAAGGAAGGCATCAATCAATACCCGAAGATACGATCGGAAATTGGTGGGACTTACTAGTGTCCGGGCCAGGGACAACTAACATCACCACGGAGCTCCGGAACACCCCAATATCCATATGCTGCAGCAGGATTAGTCATTCATTATTCATTGAACTCCCTTAGAGTTCTAATACAATAGCTAGGTAGTGCCAGACTCAATGATCAATAACCTTCAGTAAGAAATCATTTTATGGATCTAATTCAACTCAATGATTCCTTTCATGACAAAAGAAAGGAATGACAATAATATCAATCTCATTAGATTGAATCACAATGACACAATGAGAGTATTATTAACCACGTATGGTTTTACTCAATCCTATTTCAATCCTAATCAACCATTTGGGTGTAACCATTGGTTTTCAAATGCACGTGTTATTCTTAATGGACATCACATTTATACATTTAAGGTGTGCATTTCTAGTCCCCGTAATTATCACCCATAGAGCTTAGGCCATTATTGATTATGGTTCGTTCAAGGAACCCTTTTGAAATATTACTAGTTCTAAATAATCTTGTTTAATCCATGATTAGTCTTAAAGACTAACCGGGGAAGCATTTATGCTTACGAGTCGTACTCTAAATTCTCGTAAAAATCCAAAACTCAAAATCCACTGGACTCCAACAGGTTCGCTCGAGCGAAATACTGTTCGCTCGAGCGGACCCAGATAGAACGTCGTTCGCTCGAGCGGACCCACTGTTCGCTCGAGCAGACCCACACAGAACTATGTTCGCTCGAGCGCACTAAATATTCGCTCGAGTGAACTCTTTAGAACTCCATGTCGTTCAGACAGAACCTAGGTCGCTCGAGCGAACTGTGCAAAATTTCAATCCGAATTCTGTTCAGTTCTTTCTTCTTCTCCTCTCCTTTCTTAATCACATTTCTACAACCTTTAAGGCAAATGGGAACCTCCTGTTCCCCCTCATACACCTTCCATTTACATTCATTCACAATCACACTTCTAATCATCCCTTAATCACCTCATTAAACATTCATAATAATCTCAAAACTCAATGAAAAATCCATAAAACATATAGAAACTCAATGATCTTCTACAATAATTAACACTAATCACAAGGGATGTTTATACTTGCCTCTTTGGAAGCTATTTACCAAAAACCTCTTTGCCTTAGCTTGGTTTGAACACAAATGTCTTCCCTTTAAACCCTAATCCATAAAAACACCCAAATACACAACCATAAGCTATCTATGCTAGCAATCATGCCTAACCATTCATTATAGCTTGGAAATCCTAAAGGAAGGCCATTACTTACTTGTAACTCAAAGGAAAAAGATCTTGAGGTCTCTCTCAAGCTCCACTCTTCAACAATGGAGGATTGGCTTGGGGAAGAAGATGAAGTTGAAGAGTAACTCCTCAAAAACCCACTTCAATCACTCCTAGCATCACACTTGATGAAGAGAATGGAAGAGGAAGGGAGAAAATGGAGAGCCTAGGGTTCTCTTGACATGGAAATGAAGAATGAGCTCCTCTCCCTCATTTCATTCTAATATAAGAGCTCTCACAATAAAACCCCTTCTCATTTCATCTAATTACATTTAGAGTCAAATAACTCCTCACTTGGTCCATTTGAGGTCAAATGGAATCGTGTTTATCATGAAAGTTAACGTACTCTTCGAGATACACACGTTGGTATTAAGAATTTCCGTATTTGACGAAATATGTAAAAACCTGTATTTACGAAAAAGTCCTTAGTTTACCTTGTTTGAGTCTAAACTCATTTTAATCCATTCAATTCCCTTCAAATCCATTCCACGATGCTTGATATATCATTTGAGACTGATTTGTCCCTCTTTGGTCATTAACCTTGGTTAATCCAATTATCCATGCTTAATTAGCATTAATCTCAATTAATTAGCCTTAATTACGATTAGTTCGGGTCGGGGTGTAACAGTCCTTCTAACGGAACTCATAAAAGTAGAGCCTTGAGGACCACGTCCTTTCTCCTCCATTCTACAGGCAGGTGACACGTGCTCCATTCTGGAATTTTTGTTCAAGTGGGCCACGGTTCTGATCAGATGAGAATATATATATATATATATAGATTTTGGGCATGTGGGCCATCTGGCCATTCTTTTATTTCGTGGTGTTGGTGTACTATTGACAGTGCATCTGCAATCGAACGGTTGAGGGCACTTAATTATATGGGGTTTTAACGGGAAAAACCCTTGTACATGGGCATTTCATAAATTTAGACCCAATAAAACTTGGCAGACAGAAGTAGTCCTAAGGTTATGTTTCTTTTTTTTTTTTTTTTTTTTTTTTTTGTCTTTTAGCGCTATAGTTGATATCGATGCTCATTCATAAGTTAAATACCCAGTTTCACGTCTTCTTTTTCCCTTTTCATCGTTCGTCTCACATCTGCAACACTGCCTGGTGATGAACAAGAGTTGCAACTCTTTATTCACTCCAATAAGGGTGGTGGTTGCACTCCTTTAAGAGGTAGGTACACACTTGAATCTTTATTATTAGTTTGATAGTTTTCCCAAAACTTGGCATTCACCCAACTTGTTGATTCATATTCTTCCTTTTATATGTTACCAGCCCTAGACAAGTAAAGAACGACCTTGCTCTGTCCAAGAAAATGGCACCCAAGTGCATCTACAGTTGTGAACGGTGGATATTTGATAAAAAAAAAAAAAAAACACTACCATCTTTGATTTTCCATACGTTTTTGGATTTAGGGTTTTAAATGTGCATTTTTTGGTTGTCCTAGAAAACGGCACCCAAGTGCATCTAGAGTTTTGAACGATGGATATTTGCTCTTAAAGTGACACTACCATCTTTAATTTTCGCATACGTTTTTTTGTTTAGGGTTTTAAATGTGCATATATTTGACAATAAAGACATCACTTCTCTTATTCACTGTAATATTTACTCTAACCTAAACTAAAACACAACATTCATGTCCCATGTTAATTCCTTTTCATTTATTTCCTTTTACAAGATCTATAAATTTTAATAGTACATTTGCCTTGTCTCATGAATCTACTACAGTTACACTGTAATGCCCCAATTTTGAATACCGAGAAAACTGTCAAGGTACCCGAGTTTGGCACGCTACTTCCCGAAGAATCCAGGAACTTCCAAGATCGTCGATCCGCAGTGAGGTCCAATTTAAAACTTTTTGACCGAAATATAATCAATGGTTAAAATTTACGGAAGTGTAAAGAGTAAAGCGGAAGCATAAGGTATCATAGAGATATATTAAGTGTAACAGGGCTGAAGTCCAGCCTAAATCTCAAAGTATAATTAAGAACATGTTAAAAAAAAAAAAAAAAAAAAAACATATCAGACTAACTCCCTACTCACCACAAAAGACACTCAAACCCAAAAAAGGATAACACTCAAACCCACAGTATAGGCGCTCCATCCTCCAGCTCAACCCCCTGGTCGGCTGGTCCCCATCCATAGTCTCCGGCTATCGGCGCCTTGACCAGCGCGTCGTCCTCATAATCGGGGTCAACACCTACGCACCAAGAATGGGTCAGATCCAAGGATTTAACAAGTTACAGTATACAAATAACATATTATGTATGCATCAAAAGAGTAGAGACAGTAATAAGATCAATAAGAATATCCAAGGTACAAACGCTAGGCAATCGAGCAAGATAAACACTTAGAATCAAGAAAATAAGATAAGCCAATTTATCTACACAACGTGGCACATTCACACAAGCTGAATACCGCAGGATATTATGTCGCGGCCATTCCATACTGAACACAGTCGCGGTGGGGAAATCTCACCAGTGCTGGGGATAACTAACCCCACAAATTCCTCATCAATCTCAAACACTCATCACTTAAGAGACCGGACCCGGTATCACACCGTCCGTCTAAAACATAGCTCATCATGATAGCCCACTCAACACTCATAAATAGCTCCTACCAGTAATGATCAGTCAACAGGCTGAGCTTAGAACAACTGAGTGAATGTTTGTGCCGACTCAAGAAACCAAAGTACAGGTCTGTGTCTGTCTAGGCTTGCCTTACGCGAGCAAGGTTCTGACAAATCCCTAAGAGGTCCAAGTACCAATCATTGGGTCCATACTAAGGCCCACAACACCATAGCCTTAGTCTAAATAATATAGGAGAGATCACCAATCTCAATCCGATATCAAACAATCCATACTCATACGAAATGAGTTACAAGTCTAATCACAATCACCTCTCCATCTAGGGTTCACACATATAACATAGGCCGTATGAAGGCCCGCCTAGACACAGACACGGTCAAATTCCTCCAAACTATATCACCAGGTCACCTCTAGGAAGTCCTAGGTTCGGGTCCTTTATTTTTCATTTAATTAACAAGTATAAAAATAATGACAAGGTCATAAGAGTGACATTAATATCATAAGTGGAATAAATTCCAAGAAATTGAATTAAAGGGAACATCAAGGGTCCAATCCTAAGTAATGGCCCACATTCAGGTCCAGGTCCATCTCAGTTATTTGGATCCCTAAATGAAGTTTCAGATGCCAAGTATATTGTATTTGGTGCTCCTGAAGTTATGGGCATCTTCGACAATATTTAAGGATAGGATTAACATCAAATCTAAATTCGTAGACCCTACTTAGTGGCCCCACAAGTTAAGGTTGAGCCACACCATTGACTCGTGCTTGGCACATTAATGGAAGTTCATTTGGATGGTCAATGGGTCCTACCCAAAATAATTACCCGCTATAAAAAAAATAATTTAAGAATCTAACTTGGGTTAATTAAAATAGCTATGGTCTTTATCTTAATTTTCTAGAACTAAAAGGGGTCACTTACATGATTAAAAATAAAAAGGATAACGTACAAAAAGCAAGTATCCATGATTTCCCATACACCCTCAAACCACCAGACCACTCAGCTCTTCTAATTATGTCACATGGTGAGACCACAGTTTCTCATACACACACAAACCAGTCAACCACACTCATCCCTCCTCCCACACTTATCGACACACGTCAGCACCATCTTCTCTCTTCACTCAACACAGTCCATGTTCTGCAACAGAACACTTCACCAAAACATGCCTTCGCCTAGGACATGGAGGATGCAGAGATCGCGGGCCCCACAGATCCAGGCACAGATCAGGCTCCACTAACCTGATTGCCCAGGTTTATACAGCCAGATGACCAGCCCAGATGGTGATCAACCACTCAGTGGGCCCCGCCATGGTCTAATTTTAAAAAACAGAAAACCCCAACGTGAATGACGCCAGTAAAGTATAAACCTAAGATGTGGGGCCAGATGGGGCCCGATCCCTTCCGATCCACCACCACCAGGTTCGCCCCCTGGTCCACTATCAGATGTGGGGACCCAATCTACAATCGGATCATCCAGTGGGTCCCGCAATCATCTGCAGCCAAAACTGAGTTTTTTCCCATTAAACACGTCATCTGCTGATCAAGATGATGGATAATGGGCCAGGGGTGTCCACTCCCTATGGGACCAGCAGCTCTAGGGTCGCCCGTGGGTCCCCCCATCGGATCCACGGATCGGATTGGCCATCGGGTGGCCCACCTGCGTCCCGGCCTCAACGCAAGAGATCAAACTCTCACCGTTCCATTTGTAGAAACTCGATACAGTCCCCCACTCTTATTGCTACGGGTGGATTTTTTTTTTTGTTGCTGATTGGTCATTATTGGATTATGAAAACATTCCTTAGAAACCTACCATAAGAAAATAATAGCATAAGAAAATAGATTTTTATCTCATCAATCCTAACAACTAGTGTGTTGACTGTGCAAAGTTGCTGACACTCCAATTTGCATCCAAACTATCTCCAATCCACATCATTCATCATCAAAAGCATGTAAAATAGCAAATTACTTCAATACCCAAATATCCATCAATCCATTCGGACCATTGATCTTCCAAATGAGAGAAACCCATCCATCAATGGCCAAAAACCATAAAATCAAGCTCAAAAGGTAGATCTACTCATTTCTAACATAATTGAAATGGAAATATAGAATCAATAATAGAAATCATGTGTTCTATGCTAGGTGAGTATATTGTACTTGCCTCAAATCCGAATTGCAAGGGAAAATAGCAATAAGACTCAATCCAAGCTATCCAAATCAAATCCAATCTACCAAACCTTGATTTGTAGAAGAAGAAGAGATTGGTAAGAGAGAATCTTTAGGAGATTGTAGTAACAATAGGTTGGAGGTGATTCCCTTCTTCTTGAAATTAGGGTTTTGGGGAATTAGGGTTTAGCTAGGGTTTTGTGAAATGAGAGGTAAATGAGGGATAATTTAGGGTTCATTTCCCAATGTAATAGTTTAGTTTATATAGGCTAGGGTTTTTGGGACAATTACCAAAAATGGCCTTTTTGTTTGCATAGGAATATGGATAAGGACATGGGCATTTAGGTCCTTTGGTAGAGGTTTTAGAATATTCTCAAGTGTGGAAAGTCCCCCTTACAAAAACCTATTTACCAGTAAGGGCCTCAATTTCTAAAACCCTACAAAAATTATAAAAAGATACCCTATGAAATCTATAAAAATACACAATGGGCCCAAATCCTATAAAATAGGCTAAAACTTAGGAAAATATTTATCTACCCTTGATAACCCCTATTAATTAGTACAATTATGCTATATTACTGTAATTAATAATATTCATTTTCAAAATGAAAGCCCACCAAGGGTGGGGCCTCACATCTCTATCTCCTTTAGGACATTTGGTCCCCAAATGTAAAAACAAAGTAAGAGTATGCCTGAGGTAGAAGATGCGGCACTTGGTCGCGCAACTCCCATGGTGCCTCTTCTGAAGTGTGATGCTCCCACTGAATCTTCACCCAATGAATGGTCCTGGTACCTGCTCCTTGGTGTCGATGACAGCGACTGGTCTAGCGACATATGTAGCGTCTGGCTGAATATCGAGTGGCTGATGATGAAGAATATGCGTAGGGTCCTCTACGTACTTCTTCAGGATAGAGACATGGAAGACATTGTGAACTCCTGACAACTCTGGCAGTAGCTGAAGCTTGTAAGCAACGTCTCCGATCCTGGACCTGATCTCAAACGGTTCGACGTATCTCTGCGCTAGCTTGCCCTTCTCACCGAACCTAAGGGTACCTCTGGTTGGGGAAACCTTTAAGAACACCTTGTCTCCCTTCTGGAACTCGAGAGGTCTGCGGCGGTTATCTGCATAGCTCTTTTGGCGACTGCGGCTGATCTTCAAATTTTCTACTATCCGTCGGATCTTCTCGCTGGTGTCGCTGATTAAGGATGGTCCATGGAAACTCCTGACATCAACTTCTTCCCAACAGACTGTTGACACAAAAAATGTCACTATGTCCCTTCAACACCAAAAGCTACATGGAGCCACATCCTGCCATATAAATAGGAAGGCGCCACTTCAAGCACCAGATCTTGTCAGAATCAAACAAAAACTACAAGATCCTTCAAAGCAGCCAAAAGAGGGGTACACATGAAGTTTCGGGCCATTTCGACATCATTTGGCCTAACTTCACTCCTCCCACAGTCAGACAGGAGCTCCCGGTAGCGACAGTGTCGAAGACTTCAAAACTTCGATCAGAGCCTACGGATGGTCTCAAAATACCTCCAAAAGGCCCCCTACCAAATTTCAAGTCGAACGGACGACGTTTGACCCTTCATCAACTCTCGAGAAGCAAAAACAAGCCTATCGGCGGCGGAGCACCCCGGAATCATGGCATCCAAATTGGAGCTAATGGATCATCTCAAAATGACTCCAATAGGTCCCCTGTCAAGTTTTAGGTCAAACGGACATCGTTTGGCCTAGTTTCAAAGCTCGGCATTTTCCTCGAGGTGAAATCAAGGCGAGCATTTGCGGGGCCCCAAAAGGCTTCAAAACTCAAACCAAAGCCCATGGTTGGTCTTATTTACTACTCAGGAGGCTCCCTGTCAAATTTCAGGTCAATCGGACATCGGTTGACCACAAGTCAAAGCTCGACATTTCTCTCATGGCGAAATTAAGGCAAGCATTTGCGGGACCCCAAAAGGCTTCAAAACTCAAACCAAAGCCTATGGTTGGTCCTATCTAATGCTCAAGAAGCTCCACGTCGAATTGCAGGTCATTCCGACATCGTTTGGCCTAGTTTCAATGCTTGACAAAAAAATCGGCAAAACTGCACAACAAAGTCTTCGGCTTTCCAAAAAATTGGAAACTTTGTGCTCTGATTTGCGTGGCTTCTCGTCGGGTTTTCTTCAAGAGAATCAGGCCAATAAATGAGGGGAAATGTCAGGAAAAATACAGAAGAAAAAAGAATGAAAAAAGATCGAAAAACGGTGAAGAAACGGCGACCGAACGACGGCCAAAAAATGGGCCCAAGGCCCATGGTCGCCGGCGACCATGGAAATTCCGGCGACCCAAAAATTCGTCGGAATACCCTTTTTCGGGTCCTTTTCGCGTTTCGAGTTGATTGGCCCCTGTGATTTTTCCAAAATCTGATTTTTCGTGCATGAAATCCGTCGATCTTCGTCAAACATCACGGATTCGCCGCCGAAGTCATTCAATGATCATTAGATGCCTCGAATTCGCCAACCGGCCGACAAAGAAAGCACACTTTCTGCCCGTCCGATCGTGAAATCGACAGGACAGATGTTGCCGGCACGTTGACATTAATCAATGTCTGAAATTACATCGCCATCCGACATACAACATGTGGATCCACCGGCGGTCATCGCAAGAAGAATTCCAAAAGACGCGGCGCGGCCCGCGACTCTTCGAGCGACTTGGCTACCAATTAATGAGGTTAAATGACCCGTTTTATGACAAGTTAATGCGGTCATTAACTCATTATCTTGGACGGCCCAATCAAAAGCAAGCAAATGAGAGTTACAAGTCAAAGGATTTATGGCATTAAAGCCATGAAACTCCTCCCATGATGGGGATTAAAAGCAATTAAAGGCTCATTATTCTCCATCGGCCAATCAGATTCAAGGAAAAAGGAGTTACAAAACAAGTAATTTAAAAACTTGTAACTCCTCCCATTATGAGTATTAATGCATTCAATGCTCATAAACCCTCCTAAATGGCTACCAAAGGCCTATAAATAGGAGGGCATTCCAAAGGGAAAGGATCTAGCTCTCTCTCGCTATCTAGCTCTCGCTCTATCTCTCGATCTAGCTCTCGCTCTCCCCCCGACGAAGACAAAAAAAAATCCAGAGGCCCTGCAACTCTACTGCAAAGACCACCAAAAGGTGATTGAAGCACCCTTGGGGGGCCACCACCCCAAGGACCTCCCTTCTTCTACCAACATGGCTAAAACGTGGCTTTTCAGCCCGTTTACTTAGCTTTTTATCGGATATAAGACCTTCTCTTGGTCTTTATCCTTTAAAAATCTGAGGTTAAAAAGCCAAGCCAAGAATCCAAGCATCGCGTTCTCATCTGCATGGACGATGGAGGAGCCCATACATGACTCGCGATCGTCGATCTGAACGTGTCCCCACAATCGAATGAGAAGTCAGATTCCTTTTCTTGATTTCTATTGTACTTTATTTTTCTTTTAGAGACAAAAATCACAATTCTTGTCTTTCATAATGGATAAGACTTGTAAATCGCCTTTTACGGCAAAATCGCCTTCCACGGCAACAAATGAAATCGCCTTTCACGGCATTCAAAAAAAACCTTTTGTCTCTTTTCTTAAAATATGTGTGCAATGGAAAACTAGAAAAAGTTTCATTTCCCCTTTCTACTTGTGAAGGTGGATCTTTGGATCACCATTCCTAAATTCCAAGTAGAAAAGTGAAATTGGCATACCCGTACAAAAAAAAGAGAAAGATGTTGTTATCCTTTACTTTTCTTCTCCTCCCCTCCACCGTACCCAGAAAGACCCGGGGCGGAGGCAGCGGGAGAGAGGGAAGAATCGGGTCCATCACAGACTGGGGTCTTGCATCTCCTGCCATACAACGTTTCGAAAGGTGCCATCTTGATGCTCGAATGGTAGCTGTTGTTGTAGGCGAACTCGCAAAGTGGTAGACAGTCTTCCCAGTTCTCCTTATAATCCAAGACACAAGCTCTCAACATGTCCTCCAGTGTCTGGTTGGTGCGATCAGTCTGTCCGTCTGTCTGCGGATGGTAAGCAATGCTGAAACTCAACTTGGTACCCAAAGCCTGCTGTAGGCTCTCCCAGAAGTGAGAAGTGAAACACGGGTCTCTGTCTGATACGATTGACGTTGGAACTCCGTGCAAAGAGACAATCTTGTCCACATACAACTTAGCTAAGACGTCGAGTCCTGCTCTCATCGAAACTAGCAAGAAATGAGCTGACTTAGTCAGTCGGTCGACAATAACCCATATGCCATCATAGCGTCTTCTGGTAACCGGAACTCTTGCGATAAAGTCCATGGTAATGTGTTCCCACTTCCACTTGGGTATATCGAGCTGATGCAGTAGCCCTGGCGGCTTCTGGCGTTCGGCCTTGATCCGCTGGCATGTCAAGCATCTTGAAACATAGCCTGCGATCTCTTTCTTCATGTTGTTCCACCAATAGTAGCTCCTCAGGTTTTGGTACATCTTGGTGCTACCTAGGTGAATTGAATATCTACTGTGATGTGCATCTGTTAGGATCTCGTCTTTCAGCTCCTGAATATCTGGCACGCACAATCTGTCCTGATAGTAGAGCACTCCACCAATCAATCTGAACTCTGGTCTCTGGTCAATCTATTCGATCACTCTGACAAGCTTGGGATCGTTGCGTTGACTATCCTTGACCTTTCCAAGCAACTCTAGTTCCCATGCGATCATGGTAGCAAGCATGACTCTGTCGCTGAGCGGCTGAAACTGAATATCTAAGTCCCTGAAGACATCGATCCACACACCCTCTGCTGCTAGGAAGCTGACGAGGGCGGTCTTCCTGCTCAAAGCGTCTGCCACGACATTCGCCTTACCTGGATGGTATTTAATAAGGAAGTCATAATCCTTGATGTACTCCATCCATCGCCTCTGTCGGTTGTTGAGGTCATTCTGAGTGAACAGGTACTGCAAGCTGCGGTGGTCCGAATGCACTTGGAACTTCTCCCTGTAAAGATAGTGCCGCCACATCTTCAACGCGAAAACGACTGCTGCTAGCTCCAAGTCATGTGTAACATACTTCTTCTCATGCTCTTTCAGCTGGTGTGATCCATAGACGATGACTTACCCTTCTTGCATCAGAACACATCCTAGGCCTGACCTTGAAGCGTCGGTGTAGACAACGAATCCACCACTCCTGGAAGGTAAAGACAAGATCGGTGCTGTCGTCAGTCTCTCCTTCAGTTCTTGGAAGCTATCTTCGCAAGCATCTGTCCATACGAACGGTACATCTTTCCTTGTCAATTTGGTCAAAGGCGTCGAAATCGTAGAGAAGTTCTTGACAAATCTGCGGTAGTAGCCTGCTAAGCCAAGAAAACTTCGAACCACTGTGACGTTCTTCGGTCTCTCCCAGTTCACCACTGCTTCTATCTTTCCTGGATCCACTGCTAGTCCGTCTTTGGAGATAATATGTCCAAGGAAGACCACTTGCTCTAACTAGAACTCGCACTTGCTAAGCTTCGCGTACAATTGGTTGTCCCGTAACAACTGCAGAGACGTCCTCAAATGCTGCTCATGCTCTTCTCTGGACTTGGAATAGACCAACACACCGTCGATGAACACAACCATAAAGTGGCCAAGGTATGGAGCGAAGATCTTGTTCATCAGGGACATAAACACTGCTGGTGCATTCGTCAATCCGAACGGCATCACAAGAAACTCATAGTGCCCATAGCGTGTATGAAACGCTGTCTTCTGCACATCTTGATCTCTGACTTGCAGCTGATGGTATCCCGATCTCAAATCTATCTTCGAGAAGTACTGAGCACCCTAAAGTTGGTCGAATAGCTCGTCAATCCGTGGAAGAGGATACTTGTTCTTAACTGTTGCCTGGTTCAGCTGCTGGTAGTCGATGCACATCCTCATCGATCCATCTTTCTTCTTCACGAAAAGCACTGGTGCACCCCACGGTGACATGTTCGGTCTGATGAAGCCTTTGGCTAGCAACTCCTTCAACTGGGTCTTTAACTCTCGCAACTCTGCTGGAGCCATGCGATAAGGAGCCTTGGAAATAGGTGATGTGCCTGGTGCAAGCTCGATGGTGAAGTCTATCTCTCTGATTAGAAGCAATCCCGGGATCTCGTCGGGAAACACGTCGGGGAACTCGCAGACAACTGGGATCTCCTCTACTCCTTTGGCCGGCTTGTCCTCCGAGACGAACGCAATGTAGCCTTCGCAACCTAATTTCATCAATCTCTCAGCCTTCAATGTCGAAATCATCCAGGTGATGGGCGGTCTCCTCTCGCCTACGAACTCAATCGTGTCGTCTAATCCGTCAATGGAGAGTCTGATTGTCTTCTCGAAGCAATCCATCACCACTCGGTATCTGGCCAACCAATCCATCCCCAAAATGACGTCGAAGTCATGCATGGGTAGTACGATCAAATCTGCAAACAAAGTGCACTCCCCGATCTGCACTCAGCATTTGGGGTGGTAAGTCTGACACACTACACTCCTACCCACAGGCGTAGACACAACTAACGTACATGGCATTTCCTCTCCTACCCCACCAAGGACTAAAGCAAAAGTTGATGACACATACGAATGTGTCGCTCCTGGATTAAACAATACTCTAGCAAGATGATCACTAATAGAAAGAGCACCTTCCACCACGTTGCATGCAGCCTCGGTGTCCTCATGCGTGAGTGCGAAAGCTCGACCCGCAGCTTGGGGTCTCTGCTGCTGGTGCTGCTGGCCATGATGCCTCTGATGACGTCCTCGATGGTGTTGCTGCCCTCGGGGTTACTGAGGTGCGCGTGCCTGCTGCTGTGCACGGTATTACGGCTGAGGTGCTAGTGCAACCAGACGCGCTGACTGAGCCGCTGGAGCTGGTGCTGGAGCTTTCGTAGGTGCTGGAAGCTGAAGCATTGGGGGCTGCTGCTCGTAGAGTGGGCAGTGCCTAGATATGTGCCCCTGCTCACCACAGTCGAAGCATACTCTAGGCCCGCGGTACTGTTGCTGCTGCTGATGATACTGCCCCACTTGGCCTACTGGCCTTTGCCTCTGGAACGGCTGTTGCTACGAGATCACGGGCTGCTGTCTGATCAAGGCGGTCCGGAACCGTTTCTGCTAATGAGTGGCCTCTAACCGTTGCAGACGCTCTTCTGCCCAGTAAGCTCTCCTCAAGGCCTCCTCGTAGGTAGGTAGCTCGATACAAGACATACTCAGCTGGATGTCCTCCCTCAGTCCGTCGACAAACCGCCAGATCCTCTCAGCCTCGGACGTAAGCAGTGCCTCTGTGAAGCGGGACAACTGAGTGAAACGGAGCTCGTACTGATAGACAGTCATACTGCCCTGGACAAGAGTCTGGAACTCCCTGAGCTTACGCTCCCTGACATGAGCTGGAATAAACTTCTTGAGGAAATTTGTCTTGAAGGCAGTCCAAGCCACCTCATCTTCTATCGCCTCGTAAGATCGCTGCATGGTCCTCCACCAGTCCTCAGCCACGCCACAAAACATATATGCTGCCAACTGCACCTTCTGGCGACCGGAACACTCGAAGACTCTGAAGATCTTCTCCATCCGGACAATCCAATCATCTACAACCATGGGATCCTTCGTGCCAGTGAATTCTGGCGGTCCCCTCTTGAGGAACTTCTCAAATATAACGTTCGGGTCTGCCTCCCGAATAGGTACCTCCATAGGAGCTGGAGCCACTCGCTCAATGACATCTAGGACCTGCACTTGGAACTATGCAAAGTCCTCCGCTTGCTGCTGGTGAAATGAAGCCTAAGCCTCCTGTGAGACTAGGAAAGCCTGAAGAAACTGCTGGAACCAGCGCTCATAGTCGGGCTGCTGGCCGATTGCTGGAATTGCTGGTGGTGCCTCACCCCCCGACATCTGCCAACCGAAGGGAATCGTGTCAGTTCGAGTCCAACACCTAGGACTACACTATATCTACCCCAACCATCGTCCTTACACGTATCCCGACACCGAAATCCTCACTACGCCTAAGCACCAAGAATGGGTCAGATCCAAGGATCTAGCAAGTTACAGTATACAAATAACATAGGATGTATGCATTAAAAGAGTAGAGACAGTAATAAGATCAATAAGAATATCCAAGGTACAAACGTTAGGCAATCGAGCAAGATAAACACATAGAAGCAAGAAAATAAGATAAGCCAATTTATCTACACAACGTGGCACATTCACACAAGCTGAATACCGCGGGATATTATGCCACGGCCCTCCCATACTGAACACAGTTGCGGTGGGAAAATCTCACCAGTGCTGGGGATAACTAACCCCACAAATCACTCATCAATCTAAAACACTCATCAATTAAGAGACCGGACCCGGTATCACACCGTCCGTCTAAAACATAGCTCATCATAATAGTCCACTCAATACTCATACATAACTCCTACCAGTGATGATCAGTCAACAGGCCAAGCTTAGAACAACTGAGTGAATGTTTGTGCCGACTCAAGAAACCAAAGTACAGGTCTGTGTCTGTCTAGACTTGCCTTGCACGAGCAAGGTTCTGACAAATCCCTAAGAGGTCCAAGTACCAATCATTGGGTCCATACTAAGGCCCACAACACCATAGCCTTAGTCTAAATAATCCAGGAGAGATCACCAATCTCAATCCGATATCAAACAATCCATACTCATACGAAATGAGTTACAAGTCTAATCACAATCACCTCTCCCTCCATCTTGGGTTCACACATATAACATAGGCCGTATGAGGGCCCGCTTAGACACAGACACGGTCAAATTCCTCCAAACTATATCACCAGGTCACCTCTAGGAAGTCCTAGGTTCGGGTCCTTTATTTTTCATTTAATTAACAAGTATAAAAACAATGACAAGGTCATAAGAGTGACAATAATATCATAAGTGGAATAAATTTCAAGAAATTGAATCAGAGGGAACATCAAGGGTCCAATCCTAAGTAATGGCCCACATTCAGGTCCAGGTCCATCTCAGTTAATTGGATCCCTAAATGAAGTTTCAGATGCCAAGTATACTGTATTTGGTGCTCCTGAAGTTACGGTCATCTTCGACAATATTTAAGGATCGGATTAACATCAAATCTAAATTCGTAGGCCCTACTTAGTGGCCCCACGAGTTAAGGTTGAGCCACACCATTGACTCGTGTTTGGCACATTAATGGAAGTTCATTTGGATGGTCAATGAGTCCTACCGAAAATAATTACCCGCTATAAAAAAATTAATTTAAGAATCTAACTTGGGTTAATTAAAATAGCTATGGTCTTTATCTTAATTTTCTAGAACTAAAAGGGGTCACTTACATGATTAAACATAAAAAGGATAAAGTACAAAAAGCAAGTATCCATTATTTCCCGTACACCCTCAAACCATCAGACCATTCAACTCTTCTAATTATGTCACATGGTGAGACCATAGTTTCTCATACACACACAAACCACTCAACCACACTCATCCCTCCTCCTACACTTATCCACACGCGTCAGCGCCATCTTCTCTCTTCACTCAACACAGTCCATGTTCTGCAAAAGAACACTTCACCCAAACGTGCCTTCGCCTGGGACATGGAGGATGCAGAGATCGCGGGCCCCACAGATCCAGGCACAGATCAGGCTACACTAACCTGATAGCCCAGGTCTATACGGCCAGATGACCGGCCCAGATGGTGATCAACCACTCAGTGGGCCCCGCCATGGTCTGATTTTAAAAATAGAAAACCCCAATGTGAATGACGCCAGTAAAGTATAAACCTAAGATGTGGGGCCAGATGGGGCCCGATCCCTTTCGGTCCACCACCACCAGGCTCGCCCCTGGGTCCACTATCAGATGTGGGGACCCGATCTACAATCGGATCATCCAGTGGGTCCCGCAATCATCTGTTACCAAAACTGATTTTTTTCCCATTAAACACGTCATCTGCTGATCAAGATGATGGATAGTGGGCCAGGAGTGTCCACTCCCTATGGGACCAGCACCACTAGGGTCGCTCGTGGGTCCCCCTTCGGATCCACGGATTGGATTGGCCATCGGGTGGCCCACCTGGGTCCCAGCCTCAACGCAAGAGATCAACAAACCCTCACCGTTCCGTCTGCAGAAACTCGATACAGTCCCCCACTCTTACTGCTATGGGTGGATTTTTTGTTGTTGCTGATTGGTCATTATTGGATTATGAAAACATTCCTTACAAACCTACCATATATAAGGAATCAATTCCTCAAATAATAGCATAAGAAAATAGATTTTTATCTCATCAATCCTAACAACTAGTGTGTTGACTGTGCAAAGTTGCTGACACTCCAATTTTTATCCAAACTATCTCCAATCCACATCATTCATCATCAAAAACATGTATAATAAGAAATCACTTCAATACCCAAATATCCATCAATTCATTCGGACCATTGATCTTCCAAATGAGATAAACCCATCCAACAATGGCCAAAAACCATAAAATCAAGCTCAAAAGGTAGATCTACTCATTTCTAGCATAATTGAAATGGAAATATAGAATCAATAATAGAAATCATGCATCTATGCTACGTGAGTATATTGTACTTGCCTCAAATCCGAATTGCAAGGGAAAATAGCAATAAGACTCAATCCAAGCTATCCAAATCAAATCCAATCTACCAAACCTTGAGTTGTAGAAGAAGAAGAGATTGGTAAGAGAGAGTCTTTAGGAGATTGTAGTAACAATAGGTTGGAGGTGATCCCCTTCTTCTTGAAATTAGGGTTTTGGGGAATTAGGGTTTTAGCTAGGGTTTTGTGAAATGAGAGGTAAATGAGGGATAATTTAGGGTTCATTTCCCAATGCAATAGTTTAGTTTATATAGGCTAGGGTTTTTGGGACAATTACCAAAAATGGCCTTTTTGTTTGCATAGGAATGTGGATAAGGACATGGGCATTTAGGTCCTTTGGTAGAGGTTTTAGAATATTCTTAAGTGTGGAAAGCCCCCCTTACAAAAACCTATTTACTAGTAAGGGCCTCAATTTCTAAAACCCTACAAAAATTATAAAAAGACACCCTATGAAATCTATAAAAATACACAATGGGCCCAAATCCTATAAAATAGGCTAATAGGCTAAAACTTAGGAAAATATTTATCTACCCTTGATAACCCCTATTAATTAGTACAATTATGTTATGTTACTGTAATTAATAATATTCAATTTCAAAATGAGGGCCCACCAAGGGTGGGGCCTCACATACACTATCTTATTTAGTTTTCATAATCCTTTTTTTGGTTTAGGGTTTAAAATGCACATAGTCTATGTATGGCATTGTTTAACAATACAATTAGTACAACCCTTGGAATATCACAATGCATTTACTTTAAACATACATTTAGCCTTTCACCGTGGGCACTGTTTATATATACATATTTACCTTTTGTTCCTATCACTATTATAAACTAATTTTTTTATTTATAAACAGCATGTCAGATTGCGAGGTTCTAATCATATTCCACTACGATAGAAACTCTGAATTTGATATTATACGTCCCGTCTATAACGGAGGAAAGCAAAAGATGAGGTATTTATCAACCAACATAACATATGGGTCATTGGTTGCTGAAGCAATTGGAGCATCTAATTGGGATTCAGCTACTAAAAGTTTAAGCATACAATACCTTCATCACAATGGACGTGCATTTTCACTGGCTAGCATTGAAGATAATAATGATGTGAACAGAATGATCAAAGCATCGGGTCAGGATACAAAAAGGATCTACTTATATGTTTCTAAAAGTTGGAACAATGGACAATGTAGAGGAGGAGAACAAAATAGATATGTCAATTTGTTGTATTCTAAATTATACTGTCAATTTGTTGTATTCTAAATTATACTTTATCAAATATTAATTCCAATCCCTTACTTGCATTTTATTATATGCTGATGCACTGTAGGTTTCAAAGGAATGACAAGCATCGATGTTTACTTCGAAAATCGAGGAGTGTATTGATAAATTGCAATGAAAAAGAAGTGAAAGATAAGACAACCGTTCCAGAGCTTCCTATAGTTGATCTCCAAGAAAATAATGACATGCATTTTTCAACTGTTCGAAACATTACAAGTCCGCATCATACCTTAGGTCAAGAAATTGATGTTGATAATATAGAGGATGGGGCAGAGTATGGTGATGAGAATCATTTTGATGAAAATAATTTCACCGGACAAATTCCAGTGATTGTGATGGGCTCAAACAAAAGCAACATTGTTGGGGCTAATCCAGTCAACAATGCATTTCCTTCAAGTGAACATTCAGGTGTTAATTTCATCGACAACATGGTACCTGAAGAATCGAATGTAGACATTGGAAACAACTCAGCACGTGAAATGTGGGTTGGATGTGAATTCCTTGATCGTGATACATTCCGGAAGACTGTGGCTAAGTTTGCAATTTATGAAAATCTTACTCTAAAGCATTTGCAGACAAACATGTACAAAGTGACGGCATGCTGTAAAGATCAGAATTGCCCTTGGCGCATTCATGCCTCTATCGTGGAATCAGGACCACAATTCAAAGTGCGTACTTATAATCCTGTCCATAGATGCTCGAAGCCAATGATGGGGATAGCACATAAACAGGCGTCAGCATTGCTAATTTCGGAGTTCATCATGGACAGAGTCCGACAAAATGTCAATCTAAAACCAAAAGAGATCATGAACGACTACCAAATGGAATATGGGACAACTATTAGTTACAGAAAGGCACATGTAGCAAAGGAGATAGCCCTGCGTGCAGTGCGAGGATCTTACGAGGAGTCCTTTCAAATGCTACCTAGTTACTGTATTGAACTGCAGAGGACCAATCCAGGCACAATAACAAACACAGACACCACATCTGAGGACTGTTTCAGAAGATTTTTTTGGGCATTCGGAGTTTGTCTAAGGTCTTTCATTAGTACGTGCAGACCAATGATTGCTATAGATGGGACACATCTCCGAAGGAAGTATCCAGGTGTCTTGCTCGTTGCTGTTACACACGATGCCAATCATAAGCTCCTCCCCATCGCTTTTGCCTTTGCGGAAGCCGAACGACGTGATAGTTGGGAGTGGTTCCTTGCAAACCTACATATAGCACTGGGTGAGCCTAACAATTTGACTATTATGTCGGACCGTCAAAAGGGTCTTATTCCAGCGCTCTTTAACACCATACCCTCCCCAAGACATTGTTATTGTTGTCGTCACATTGCCGAGAATATTAGGGTAGTTTTCAGTGATGCGGTAATTGTTATGAAATTTTGGCGTGCAGCCAAAGCAAATAGGCCGTTTGAGTATGATGCATATATGACCGATATACGGGCAGTCAGCCAAGAGGCATTCACTTACATTGATTCAATTGGAAGGAAACGTTGGGCTGATGCATATGTAGAAGGACGACGGTATGACATGCTCACCAGTAATGCTGCAAAATGCACAAATGGCCTCTTAAAAGACACAAGGGTCCTTCCTATTACAAAACAGGTCGAGGAAATACAGGCCAAGCTAATGGAATTTTACTAAAAGCGTCATCTTGAATCGGAAGCAATTACAAGCCGTCTACCACCTTATGCGGAGAAAGTTTTGGAGAAAGAAAGTGAAGAAGCTTGATAATTGCATGTTCGTGTGGCTGGTCTAGTTGAGTTTCAGGTACAATCTGCGGAGTACGTGGACGTCGTCGATCTTGAACGCAAGACTTGCACATGTCAAAAATGGGAGATTCTGGGGATCCCGTGTTCTCATGCATTGGCTTCAATGAGAGTTAGAAACTATGATCCATATGAATTCTGCGAACATTGGTACCTATCAAGTGTATATCGTACGACGTATAGTGAAGTGTTGCATGCTACCCGTGACAGTAAACAATGGGAGCACACATATGATGAAAGAGTTTTGCCACCACGAGCTACTAAACAGTCAGGGTGGCCAAAGAAGAATAGGATTCGGACCGAGGATCGTGGCCACCAACGGAGGGTAGTCACCTGTGGTAACTGTAAGGAGAGGGGGCATAATCGACAAAGTTGCCACAATCCACCAGTGCAAACTTGAAGATGGAAGGGGGATGCACGAGTTAATGTGAACTCCTTTTTGGTTCTTGTTAATATTTTTTGGAAATGGGATGCAAGAGTATATGTAAATTCTTTTTTGGTTGGTGTTAGTATTTTGTGTAAATGTGATAGAAGATGCAACCGTCAAGATAGTGTACAGTCTACTGAAGCATTTTTTGGAAGGGGGATACAAGAGTCAACGTGAACTTGTTTTTGGTTGGTGTTAGTATTTGGTGTAAATGTGATAGAAGAAGCAGTCGTTTGGACAGTGTATAGTCTACTGAAGCATTTTTTGAAAGGGGGATGCAAGATTCAACGTGAACTCCTTTTTGGTTGGTGATAATGTGATAGAAGATGTTGCCGTGATGGGCTTGTACATTTTGTTGAAGCATTTTTTGGAAGGGCATAAGTGTTGTATACTTCCCTTTTTTTGTAAGGACGAACTCCTTTTTGGGGTTAATATATGTTGAAAAATCATCTATGATAAATATAACTATTAATTTCTTGGGGATGCAAGTGTATGATTGTTATTGATGTTTTATTTTTCTAGCCTTACTATTGAGAATCATTAATTGGCTAACCCCATCTAATTGTTAATGTGTTTTATGTTTCATCTAAATGGTCAATATCGACTATGACTGTGTTTTTAAGTGTCAGCTAAATAGTCGATATCGACTATGACTGTGTTTTTTATATTTCAGCTAAATAGTCGATATTGACTATGACTGTGTTTTTTATGTTTCAGCTAAATAGTCGATATCGACTATCGTAATAGTCGATATCGACTATGCCTGTGTTTTTTATGTTTCAGTTAAATAGTCGATATTGACTATGACTGTGTTTTTTATGTTTCAGCTAAATGGCCGATATCGACTATGACTGTGTTTGTTTTTTAGCTATTATGACAATGGTTGTAAGTCACGATCCAAATTACATTGGTAATCTCCATTGAAGCACACACATTCAGCACAAACCAGACACTGATACAACCACATTCAATACACGTTCCATACCCATTCAATTTCAAATAATGTGAAATGAAGGTCCACAATATATAATCAAAATCACAACCACATTCAAAACTCGTTCCATACCCATTCAATTTCAAATAATGTGACATGAAGGTCCACAATATATAATCAAAATCACAACCACATTCAATACACGTTCCGTACCCATTCAATTTCAAATAATATGAAATGAAGGTCTACAATATATAATCAAAATCATTCAAGAATCATATAAGTTCCACAACCACTGCTTCTTACAAGTTCCACAATTTCAAATATGAAGTAAAAAAAGTAAGTATCTATGTTTGGCCGCTCCGTCTACTGCCCAAGAGCATGCCAAAACTTCTATTAACCAGCTAATAAAATGACATCAAGCCGGTAGGTTCAACAACTCAGGAAGATTCAACCTATTAGCATTTACTTGCCAACTTCTCTTGAATAACTCAATGACAATCTTGCTACGGAAGTAAGGGATATCGTTTTGGGTAAATGTGATAGGACGACGGTGAACACAATGCTCTGCGAATGCCCGAGTGGCTCTTATCCCATCATCTTTGGTTTTCTTCTTTTTCTTATCTTGCCAGGCGGAAGGTTTGAAGTTGTCTTCAAGCCACTTAAATTTTATTGTTATGCCAACATAGTCTAGCTTCTTCTGTGGCGTGATCCCAAGCAACTCATGACAAACTGGTTCTACAAATCTACCGGGGAAAGTTCGTCCGGTTACCACTGGGCCATCGACTGGTAAGCCATAGATATAAGCAACGTCTTCGAGTGTTATAGTTGCTTCCCCGGATGGCAAATGGAATGAATTTGTTTCTAGGCGCCACCTCTCAACCAAAGCTGTTATTAAGGCATGGTCTATGACCATACGATCTATGCCAGCCAAGTGGTGTAGACCTGTTTGCCGTAAATATTGCTTTTGAACATCTGTAAGCACCCATATATCTTTATCGGGGTTTGTTGGGATGCATCTCATCCGTCTGAGTTCCTTGTAAAAACAACAACTATTGAGGTGACCCCATGAACAATAGAACAAAAGTAATTAATTCCAATTGTAAATACAAAATTGAATTCTGTTTTCGGTATACCTCTCCGTGACCAATTCCCTCTGAGATATGATTGTTTTGGTTAAAGAGGAGTATGTTCGGAGTTTCAACGGGTTTCTCTTCATTGTCCTGCAAAATATCAACGAGTTTTTTAGACAATTAATCAGGACTTAGCAGCATTGAAGATCATTGATTTTACTAGGTGAGAAAAAACTCGATTTTTATGGCAGTGTGTGTGCACAATATGGAATTACAGGTGTTGGTGAGATTATCTTGAATCATAATGACTATGCAGCCTGTTGTCGATTCCATAATGCACCCCTTATAATGGCCATTATAATATGACAAAGGCTTTCTAATTCAAGCTATGGTCCACTACAACAGCTTTTCTCTTTTCCTACATTCCATAATGTAGATCAGTTGCCTAACAAGAGACATCTATGATAACATGGTATTTATAGCATTTGCCAGTTACATACATGACCTCCTTTACCCTCCCTACCTACCTATAGCCATCTACGATAATCCTGTGCCTCTCACTCCCTCCCTCCCTCCTGTACTATTCGCCTAATATACACGCATGCACATAATTCATTACACACGCACACGCAAAAGAAAGAAGAAATCATATTACTTTGTAGTTGCAAAAGGATGTGAGTTGCATTGAACGCACTACATAAGAGGTTCAGGTCATAAGGATTCCAAAAGTTCAATTACAAAAAAAAAAAAAAAAAAAAAAAAAACAATGGATAATCCCGCTCTTGAACTTTAGAACCTGCAGCTTTAATATTGGCGACGATAAAAAGTTGCGGTAGACCAATAGATAGGTTAACAAATTTAATTACCAATGCAGCCCATTTTGTTGTAGCATCTGAATTTGGACTATCAAAAAAAAGTATAGGGAATGTATGGTCCTATCTGCATTGTTATCACTGGAGGCATCCAATAGTTTTGCATTCCTTTTAGTTTGAAAATGAGCTGACAATTTATTTTCTTTTAACATCATCTTATCAAGTTGTTGGTCAAGGGTTTAAAACCAGCAAATCACTAGTTGTTTTGAATGATAGCATGTCCATGTGGGGCCACATTACATCAACTGTTTGCATCACCAAACAGTGGACTGCACATATATATCTTCCAGCCAATGCAAGTTTGTTTTCCCTTGGGTGACTTCCTCTTTGTATTTGAACGATTATCAACCCTTGAGATGTTCATGGGAAGACGAAAGCTACAGGTGTTTACAGTTTACGTTGGATTGGAATTATTCAAAAGGGTTCGGGATCTTTGGAGGCTTGTGAAGATGTCTACCTCTTTTTTAATTTAGGGACAATTATTGGAAAGATGCTCTCTTTTCCCTTCCCATACCACAAGATAATACTCTCTCTAGAATGCCCACATATTACTTTCTTTGGAGTGCCCACATATTATAATACCACGTTACATCAGTCTCTATGGAGTGATCATTAACAAACCGCCACATCCAATTGGAGTGCTCATATACACAAAAGCAAATAAAGACAGTAATGGAACAACTATATGTAACTTGCTTGTTTGGGCACATAACATTAGTGACAAAGAATAAACCACCAAAACATATATCCACTGCATGTTAAGAGAAGTGATATGTGGTTTAGATGATTGTGATTGTGTCCAATTAGCAGTTTCTTTAGATAAGTAAACTGCACTTGCTTCATTTACTTCTTAAAGGAAGATAAATCACTGATAATAAAAAGCATTAATCCTATGAATCAAACAAGCAAAATTTCATCCTCAGACCAAAGAGAGGGGATCCACTTCTAGTTTGTTGTTGGGGATCTTGTTGGTAATTTCATGAAATTGTTACTGTAATTCAAAACCAATTTACTATGATTTCAGAAAACCCAGTACGTTTGCCTTGAACATGTAACTTGGTTAATGTCATAAATAGGATGATATAATAACTTCCACAAACAGCAGTGCTCATCGACGAATAATCCCTTCTAAATGGGCAAACTAGAAAGTGTAAAGAAGATTGCAAGTCTTTCCCTTCTGAATGTTCAAAACCATCAAAAAACACTAACTCCCTTCTAAATTTAGGGCACAAAAACGAGAAGAAAAACAAAATACCTCCATGTGCGTCAAACTATGGAGAATGTTTGAAGAGTTGGCGCGAATCTTTCTCTGGGACCACCGCCTGGGACCACCGTCGAGAGGATGAAAGGGAAAAGGTGATGAAGACAGAGTGAGAAAGGGAAAAGGTGAAGAAGACAATGAGAAAACGGGGCGTTTTACCCTTTTGTATAATGACTGGATAGTCGCTATCGACTATTATTAAAAAAAAAAAAAAGCTTAAAAAAAAAATGCAAGTGGCCCATGGGACCACTTCTGTCTGCCAGGATTTATTAGGTCTAAATTTATGAAATGCCCATGTACGAGGGTTTTGCCCGTTAAAACCCCTAATTATATGTTTATTGGTATCCCATATGGATAATGATTCTAGATCCTCAGTCAAGCTTCTTATCTGCGAGTAGATCCACTCCACAGTGGGCCCATCTGTTCAATATATTTGCTTTTTTAATCTTTTGCAAATATTCTAATTGGGTTTTTACATACCATCATGATATTATTATGACAAAAACCTAATAGTCGAGATTCACCTATTCTACTGGTAGATAATTGCATAAGGTATGATTCTACTCCTCATGTATTGTGTTCGAGTCCTACCCTAAATTTAACTGGTGCACATGTATTGCGGGAAAATAACTATCAAAGGTCAATCTTAACCTTTGATAGTTGTTTTCCCGCAATACATGTGCACCAGTTGAAGAAGGAGAAGATAATTTTTTTTTAATTTTATATTTTATAATTTTATTTTGTTTAATTTTTTTTTATTCTGTTTACTTTATGATGTGATTGACAAACTTTTTTGGATTTTTTTTGTGTACTTTATATTTTTTGGTTTCTTTTTTAAATATGTTTTTTCTATTTTTTTATTTTATTATTATTACTTATAATTTTTGATATTGTTTTGTATAAATCGTATTTGTTTTGTTTTATTATTATTACTTTTATTTTTTTTTGTCTAAATCATATTTTTTTTCTTTTTTTCTTTTTATTATTATTACTTGTTTTAGGATTATATCTTATAATTTGTGGTTATCTTTTGATTAAGAAAGATTTAAAAAATTATTAAATAGATAATGTTAAGATAACAATAAATTATAACGAAAAATGAAACATTACTAAATTAAACACAGTCAAAATTACTAAGTGAAAAAAAAAAAAAAAGAAAACAGAAAAACATAGAATGGAAGGTCTAGATTGGCTTCGAACAATATTAATTAGAATCAACAACAAATTAGTTTTCAAACAATACTAATCAGAATCCAAATGTAGAAAATCAGTAGGTTGGGATACAGTAGATGGATTCCATATCCGCTTGTAGTCTTCAAAGTTTTGTTCATAAATTAAAGCCCATTGTGTTGCACATTGGTGTCTGTATGCACCCCATTGGATCATGATAGGGGGCATTGGAGGATTGGGAACCAAGGATACCTCCACAAAGTGGTTCTGATTGACATGTCCAATGCAAATTACATGTTGTTCGCATGGTGGTGGTGGTGCAGACCGTAGAGGAAGAAACGTCATGCTCTGTGATTCACTAATTAAAATGAAAACCACATTATACCACGACGCAATCAAGTGACCCATGTCCGGCAAATTCATCCAATGAAGCAATGGTGCAGGCTTATCTGACTCAAAAAATGTCAACGCTTCTCTTATGTGCGAAAGCCTTTTGTAACTTCCATACAAGGATGCATACTCATCAACATTGTTGTTTAGCTCAGTTAGCATACCATACCTTACAGTAGCCCATGCATTTTGACCTTCATCCATACGTAAAGCCACAGCGATGCTACGAAACCCGCAATTCCCATCAGCAATGACATCGGTCACAGATGTAATATACGGAAGCAAATGAGGTGGAAACTGGTGGACGTAACTATGTGAGCCATACTCTGAATAGAAATCAGTAGAAAATTGGTCAACGTAACTATGTGAGCCAAAATTCGGGTACAATTCAACAGGAAATTGGTCAACGTAACTACATGAGCTAAACTCTGGATGCAAATCCGTATCCAATTGGTCTATGTAACTATGCTGGCCAAAGTTAGGATGTACAATAGTAGGAAACTGGTCACTGCTTTTATGTTGACCAAACTCCAGCTGCATATCAGTAGAAAATCTTCGAGGTTGTGGCGCTAGGGGAACATAAGATGGTGTAAAACTATGCCTGCCTGGTACAAAAAACGAATCAATAGCCTCAGCATATTCAAATCCTGATGGATCTCTTTGAGTCGATGTAATATCTTTTTTCTTTGAAGTAGGTCATCCACAACCTTGCTTCTTCACCTCTGGCTCTGCAAATAAAGTGGTTGAGGGATTAATAATTTCACGTAATTTTTGTAACCACCGAAGTTTACCTAACCGAGGCTTTTTTTTTAATTGGTGGCCAACAATTCTAACTCAACATTGCAGTTTAAATCATCATCCTAAACTGTAGTGGTAGGCATGAAGTCCACCTTCCTCCAGAACAAATCAATAGAAGATAGTGGAATTGGACGACCCTCTGAGATATATGTATAGATTTCATGTGCACATGGCAAACCGTGACTTAATCGGATTTGACAACCACAAGTTTCAAGATCATCCCCAACAATATGAGAACGTTTTTCTTCTTCTAAAATGTGATACATTGCAGAACAAGAAGCAAAACCTTGCAGTTCGTCGTACAATGAGTGCCTGAAATCATGTCGCACAAAATTGACACTTCATTCCAACGATGCTTTAATGGATGTGGATTGCGCCTCCAATAGATTATGAACATGTGACCATACGGACTCAAAATTGCCCATTGAATTACATAAATTCCTTTTCAACCTTGCATGTTGACTTTCAGCTCGATTCGTCGTCCTGTTACTGCAATGCATTGATCTGTAGGTCCAGGCTTTCTTAAATTTCTCCTTATATTTATTTAGCCATATCGTTTTGATGTAATTGAGTGCTTTAGGATATCTGCGAAATGATTGCTCAATAGTCAGCAACCTCTTGGAATACACTTCAGTGGTATCAGAGTCCACTAGATAAAACCACTTGGAGTAGAAACTCTCCCATACATGCTTTTCTTCGAATAACTTCTTACAATTTGTTAATACATTCCATTTGCACAGCAAAGCGGTTGACTCGGGGAAAACGCGATCCACAACATTCATTAATGCTAAATCTCTGTCAGTCAACCCACTCGTGGCAATGAACACCCGTCCATAGTAGAACGCAAACAACTTAATGCCCATGCAAAATTGTCCTCTTTTTCGAACTGGATGAATATAAATGCAACAGAAAAGGTCAACTCTGTTGATGTAACACCGACTATTTCAAAAAGTGGCATATTGAACCTGTTAGTCTTGTACGTCGTGTCCATAAGAAGTATGTGAGGAAAAGCAAATAACAAATCAAGTGAACAAGGATGAGCAAAAAATAAATCTTGAAGCTCGTTTGATTCACCACGACTTCTATGCCACGAAATTTAATCATGCTTATTGAGATTAAACATTAATTGTTGCATCTGAGACCTCCCTATAGTTTCTGCCACTTGATGTTTTTGACGAGCATTGTAAATGCTTTTTATGGTTGACACATTGAGTGGATCTCTCGCCTTCAACGTGGATAGTATATCACGTGGCTTCAATAAATTTTTGGACAAATCAATCAGAATGCATGTTTCATCCTTTGATAATCTGCCAACGTACGAATGACCTTCCATGTAATACGCAGCAGGGTGATTATGGATCCTACAGACGACCATTGATACCCAATCATTCCCAACTTCCAATTTAATGCCTTTCAAATGAAATGGACAATTGCATTTTCTAGTACCAGTCTTCTTCGACAAAATCTTTATCGACCAATAATGTCCACTTCGCTCACATTGCATAAGCAAGTAAGGCTTCTAACCAAATTCACCTTGATTCGAACTTGCAATCGTCAAAACAAATCCAACTGCATGCCCAACTGCTCGTGCCCATTGAATTAATTCTTCGCGACATTTAAATACCTAAGAATGAAAAAAGTAATTAGTATTTATTCATATTTAAATGACTAAGAAATAAAAAATTTAATTATACCATATTAGTTGTCAACTGCTCCGTATAATCAATTTGAACTTGAAAAAAGTAATTAGTATTTATTCAGAATTAAATGACTAAGAAATAAAAAATTTAATTATACCATATTAGTTGTAAACTGCTCCATATAATCAGTTTGAACTTGAATATTTTCTGATGCTGCTGTAATCACTTCGCATTGGTCATCCTATTTCAGATTAACTAGCAAAATTAGTGCGTATTTAGTCAACAATTAGTTAGTGTTATATTAAACAAAAATTTACCTCAATCGAATCACTTGACAAGCGTAAATCTTTGCCCCAAAACTTAATGCGTTCGTCCATAATACCGAATAGTATCCGAAGGGATAAGAGAATTGAGAAAACCAGAAATGTAGATTAGAGAAGTTGAGAAGAGAGTAAATAATTTTTGGAAAAATCTCGTCCAAAGAAGTAGTATTTATACAGTATGTGAGATAGGCTACTACAAAAAAAGGTTAAGAACATTGCATGTGAACCAAGGTAAAAAATCCACTAATTATTTCTATGAATAATTACAAAGGTCAGGAATCTACTTATTATTTCATTGAAAAATAAAAAATGTCAAGAATCCACTAACTATTTTAAAAAAAAATTACAAAGTGTCAGGAATGTACTCATTATGTGTATGAAAAATTCAAAGTTCAGGAATCTCTTAATTATTTCTATGAAAAAATGTATTGCAAATGTCAGGATTATAGTAATTATTTTTAACTTGAAAATGGTCTTATATGTATCAGGAATATACAAATTATTATTCACATGTCAGAGAACTGACGTTCTCCGATTCAAAGGTCAGGAATCTCTTAATTATTTCTATGAAAAATTGTCTTGCAAATGTTAGGAATATAGTAATTATTAATAACTTGAAAATGGTCTTACATGTGTCAGGAATATACAAATTATTATTCACATGTCAAAGAACTGACGTTTTCCGAAATTTTTGTGAATCCTCTAGTTTGATGGAAAACTTCGAAATAAATTTAACTCATGCACACCGTGCGATGATGCACGTTGGTTTTTAGCCAAATTCTATCGTTTAGGGATCAAAATAAGTGTTTTATCATTATTTTCATTTTTTAGGTATTTATTTTAATTTGTTTTTAAGGGATATTTTTCTTTTTTTTCATTATTAATTATAATTTATCTGAAATAATAATTGATTAAATTTTTAGTCAATAGATAATTATAATTTAGGAAATATAAGTGTCATTCCAAGTGATAATAATCAAACAAAATAAAGTAACAAAAAAAATTTTGAATGTCAAGTCAAAAATTAATAATAAAAAATATTATTTCGAGTAGGTACGCGTACCACCGGAATATTACCATAATTTAATCATTATATTCCCATCTCTCCACGTTTTGAGCTCCTGTGTCACCTTCCACTCTATTCCCTCCAATGGCAAAACCGTAAATATCCCCAGTTCTCTATTCATTCTCACCATTCCTTCCTCTATAGTAGAACTGAGTTGTCATCATTGTTGACACCAAAAATGTCACTATGTCCCTTCAACACCAAAAGCTACGTGGAGCCACATCTTGCCATAAATAGGAAGGCGCCACTTCAAGCACCAGATCTTGTCAGAATCAAACAAAAACTGCAAGATCCTTCAAAGCAGCCAAAAGAAGGGTACACATGAAGTTTCGGGCCATTTCGACATCATTTGGCCTAACTTCACTCCTCCGACAGCCAGGCAAGAGCTCCCGGCAGCGACAGTGTCGAAGACTTCAAAACTTCGATCAGAGCCTACGGATGGTCTCAAAATACCTCCAAAAGGCCCCCTGCCAAATTTTAAGTCAAACGGACAACGTTTGACCCTTCATCAACTCTCGAGAAGCAAAAACAAGCCTATCGGCGGCGGAGCACCCCGGAATCATGGCATCCAAATTGGAGCTAATGGATCATCTCAAAATGACTCCAATAGGTCCCCTGTCAAGTTTTAGGTCAAACGGACATCGTTTGGCCTAATTTCAAAGCTCGGCATTTTCCTCGAGGTGAAATCAAGGCGAGCATTTGCGGGGCCCCAAAAGGCTTCAAAACTCAAACCAAAGCCCATGGTTGGTCTTATTTACTACTCAGGAGGCTCCCTGTCAAATTTCAGGTCAATCGGACATCGGTTGACCTCAAGTCAAAGCTCGGCATTTCTCTCATGGTGAAACCAAGGCGAGCATTTGCGGGACCCCAAAAGGCTTCAAAACTCAAACCAAAGCCTATGGTTGGTCCTATCTACTGCTCAAGAAGCTCCACGTCGAATTTCAGGTCATTCCGACATCGTTTGGCCTAGTTTCAATGCTTGACAAAAAATCGGCAATACCGCACAACAAAGTCTTCGGCTTTCCGGAAAAATAGGAAACTTTGTGCTCCGATTTGCGTGGCTTCTCGTCGGGTTTTCTTCAAGAGAATCAGGCCAATAAATGAGGGGAAATGTCAGGAAAAATACAGAAGAAAAAAGAATGAAAAAAGATCGAAAAACGGCGAAGAAACGGCGACCGAACGGCGGCCAAAGAATGGGCCCAAGGCCCATGGTCGCCGGCGACCTTGGCCCATGGTCGCCGGCGACCATGGCCCAGGGTCACTGGCCCATGGTCGCCGGCGACCAGGGAAATTCTGGCGACCCAAAAAGTCGCCGGAATACCCTTTTTCGGGTCCTTTTCGCGTTTCGAGTTGATTGGCCCCTGTGATTTTTCCAAAATCTGATTTTTCGTGTATGAAATCCGTCGATCTTCGTCAAACATCACGGATTCGCCGCCGAAGTCATTGGATGATCATTAGATGCCTCGAATTCGCCAACCGGTCGATAAAGAAAGCACACTTTCTGCCCGTCCGATCGTGAAATCGACAGGACAGATGTTGCCGGCACGTTGACATTAATCAATGTCTGAAATTGCATCGCCATCCGACATCAAACAACATGTGGATCCACCGGCGGTCATCGCAAGAAGAATTCCAAAAGACGCGGCGCGGCCCGCGACTCTTCGAGCGACTTGGCGACCAATTAATGAGGTTAAATGACCCGTTTTATGACAAGTTAATGCGGTCATTAACTCATTATCTTGGACGGCCCAATCAAAAGCAAGCAAATGGGAGTTACAAGTCAAAGGATTTATGGCATTAAAGCCATGAAGCTCCTCCCATGATGGGGATTAAAAGCAATTAAAGGCTCATTATTCTCCATCGGCCAATCAAATTCAAGGAAAAAGGAGTTACAAAACAAATACTTTAAAACTTGTAACTCCTCCCATTATGAGTATTAATGCATTCAATGCTCATAAACCCTCCTAAATGGCTACCAAAGGCCTATAAATAGGAGGGCATTCCAAAGGGAAAGGATCTAGCTCTCTCGCTCTCGATCTAGCTCTCGCTCTCCCCCCGACGAAGACAAAAAAATCCAGAGGCCCTGCAACTCTGCTGCAAAGACCACCAAAAGGTGATTGAAGCACCCTTGGGGGGCCACCCCCCAAGGACCTTCCTTCTTCTACCAACATGGCTAAAACGTGGCTTTTCAGCCCGTTTACTTAGCTTTTTATCGGATATAAGACCTTCTCTTGGTCTTTGTCTTTTAAAAATCTGAGGTTAGAAAGCCAAGCCAAGAATCCAAGCATCGTGTTCTCATCTGCATGGACGATGGAGGACCCCATACATGACTCGCGACCGTCGATCTGAACGTGTCCCCACAATCTAATGAGAAGTCAGATTCCTTTTCTTGATTTCTATTGTACTTTATTTTTCTTTTAGAGACAAAAATCACAATTCTTGTCTTTCATAATGGATAAGACTTGTAAATCGCCTTTTACGGCAAAATCGCCTTCCACGGCAACAAAAGAAATCGCCTTTCACGGCATTCAAAAAAACCCTTTTGTCTCTTTTCTTAAAATATGTGTGCAATGGAAAACTAGAAAAAGTTTCATTTCCCCTTTCTACTTGTGAAGGTGGATCTTCGGATCACCATTCCTAAATTCCAAGTAGAAAAGTGAAATTGGCATACCCTACAAAAAAAAGAAAGATGTTGTTACTCTTTACTTTTCTTCTCCTCCCCTCCGCCGTACCCCGAAAGACCCGGGGCGGAGGCAGCGGGAGAGAGGGAAGAATCGGGTCCATCAAGCTAGCACACCCGGTGGGACACGTTCATTTGAGAACATGAACTTAGATTCTTTGGCACTTTTCTAGTTGGTGGCCAATGTTGAATGTCGCAAAAAAAAAAAAAAAAAAAAACATGAGATGGGATTTTTGTTTTTGTTGGAAATTTCTTTCTTTAAAGTCTATTTCCAATCTTTTTCCTTCTCGAAAAAAAAATCTTCTCTTGTTTTTGAATTCAGATATGAGAAATCTCAATCTCCTTCCTTTTGAACTCAGTGCCCGTAGAAATGTTTGAGCACGTTTTCAGATTGGGAAGGGGACCGTTTGCTCTCTTTGATGAGTTCAAAAAAAAAAAAAAAATCTGATTTCAAACTTGTCAGATTTTCAAAAAAAAAAAAAAAAAAAATCTTCTTTCTTTTGGATCCAAATTTGAGAAACTTTGTTTTTCTTTTCCTTTCTGACTTAGGGCTCGCAGAAATTGTTTGAGCCCCTGTTCAGACTGGGAACGGACCATTCGCTCTCGCTGATGAATCCATAAAAAAGAAAATCTGATTTCAAACTTGTCAGATTTTCAAAAAAAAAAAAAAAAAATTCTTCTTTCTTTTGGATCCAAATTTGAGAAATTTTGGTTTTCTTTTCCTTTCTGACTTAGGGCTCGCAGAAATTGTTTGAGCCCCTGTTTAGACTGGGAACGGACCATTCGCTCTCTCTGATGAGTCCACAAAAAAAATAAAAAAATAAGGGGAAGCACTTGAGAACACGAAAGTTTTACCGATTGCGTTCTTTGATCGAGGTTGATCTAAGAAAAGCCTTGTCCAGAGTTTGGAGATAGCTAGGCTGTTCTAGGTAAGGGTCCTCCAAACGGGTTCATTAAGTAGTCCTACCCTTACCTGGGGGCTGATCTATCAACATTGGTTTCATAAGAACGAATCGTGAGAACTCGATGTATTCTCAAACCCTAAAAAATTTTTCGTCGATTTTTGGTTCAAATTTGAGAAATCTTGATCTCTTCCTTTTCAGACTCTGTGCTCGCAGAAATGTTGAGCACGTGTTTGAACTGGAACATCATTTTCTCTCTTTGATGAATCCGATACTGACTTTCAAAAAAAGATCTTCAAAAAAAAAAAAAAAAAAAAAAAAAAAACTTCTGTCACGTTTGGGTTCAAAGTCGAGAAATCTTGACCTCTTCCTCCTCGGATTACTGTGCTCGCAGAAATGTTGAGCACGTGTTTGAATTGGAACGTCATTTGCTCTCTTTGATGAATCTGATCCTGACTTTTCTAAAAAAAAAAAAGAAAAAAACTTCCGTCATTGTTGGGTCCAGATTCGAGAAATTCTGGTTATTTCCCTTTCGGACTCTGTGCTCGCAGAAATGTTGAGCACGTTTTCGGATCGAAGTGCCATTTGCTCTCTTTTTTGAACCCAACCTTGACCTTTCAAAAAATCCCATCTCGTGTCCATTTCAAGGATGCGATTTACAACATCTGTGCCTAGCGGTGCTAGTATGCGAATTACAAAGAAGACAAGCTCGGCTGCTGCGCGCGGGGGACCACCTCCTTCGTGGCTAGAGCACAGCCCGAGCTAACTGAAGCTCAAATCGCTCATCGTATGCGTCGCCGCGCGGCGTATCGGCAAAAGAGACTAGAGAAGCAAAGAGCCCAGCACTCCACGCTACAAGTCTCTCAAAAATGGGTCGAAAAAGAAGCACCCAGCCAAGTTGCTACTGTCCATATGGTTGGCAAAACCAGAAAGCGCCAGAAGTCAGCAACAAAACTCCATGTCAAGCGACCGGTGACTCGCAGCGTCTCCTGGGCGCGAAGACATAGAGAAGATTCTCCCACTCCTTCAAGTCAAGGACAACGGAGCAATCACTCTTCGAGCTCTTCGTCCAAAAGAATGAGCTCCAGCTTAGTCACCAAGACGATATCCTCATTCGACTCTCGAAAGATGAACGTCTTAGTCACAAATGCTGAGCAGCCTCCGCCGCAAGATGACGTAGCCACACGCATCCAGCAGCTGGAGCAGGGACAGCAGAGGATAGAAGCTCTCATGGAGAACTTACTTCTTACCCTCCAACGTCCACTGAATAATGAAGCCCCTCCAAGTCACCACGAATAGGAGGTAAATGAGTCACGCGCCCTTACCAAAAAGGACGTTGACGATATCCTCGCCAAAGCAAAGGAAGAGGATTCACTAAAGGAACACAGAATCAAGCCTCCATATCCCTTATGGATGGACTCGGTACCGTTCCCTACCAAATTCAAACAGCCCACTCTCCAAACATATACAGGGAAGGGCTCGGCCAGACAACATGTCATCCATTTCAAGATCCTGACGGGAGCCATCGCGGATCAAGACGCCCTCAAAATCCGTCTTTTCGCAAGTACCCTAAAAGGTACGGCCTTTGATTGGTACTCCACTCTTCAGGAGGGCTCTATCCAAAACTGGGCCATGATGGAGACACGCTTCCTAACTCACTTCAAAGGTGAGGATCATCCTGTGACTATGGCTCAACTCTGTAGCCTAAAACAGGGAGAGAATGAGTTGACATACGACTACATTCACAAGTGGAAGGCAATGGCGTACAAATGTTCAGACGTACTGCCACAAGCGTCGCTGGTCGACATTTGCCGTAACAACATGAGAGCAAAGATACGCTCCATGATTATCAGCAACAAATCAAAGAATCTGGGAGAACTCCTAGAAGCATCTATGGAGGCTGAGACGGTGATCAAAGACCTCAGCAGTCAGAAATCATCAAAGAAAGAGCCGACCGCCATTGCAACCTCGAAGCAAAAGAAAAGGGAGGTTCTCAATGTGCAAACCAAGTCAGCCCCGCAGCCACCAAAGAAAGCTGAAAACAAAGGTACAGGTAAGAGACTTGAACTCTCTGATGCCTTCAAAGAACAAGTAGAAAAGAAATACCCGTTCGATGAAGATGTCGAAGAAATCTTCGAGGCTCTCTTGGCAAACGGGAAGCTCACCCTGCCTGAACCCAAAAGATCAGGAGATGTTGGCAAAACCAACGATCCCCGGTACTGTCCATACCACCAGATGATCTCGCATCCTCTCAACCAATGCTTCGTTGTGAGAGAAAGGATCAACGAGATGTGGAAAAACGGAGTCATCACCTTTGACAAAAACTATGGGTCTGCCTCCGTCAACATGGTGTCATATGGACAAATACAAAAGTCACCAAAGAAGAAGGTCACCGCTTCCTTCAAGGAAATAAAAATGGCTCAAACATCCCAAGAGCTAGTCCCGTGCCCAACACCAGATGGACAGCCCATATGGGTACATCCCGATCTCCTGGAAGATGAAAACTAGGAGATCGTCAAAACAAAGCCTACCGCTCAACAGCGAAGGCAAGCCAGGAAACAACTCCGTAAGCTTAAACAGCAGGAGAAAGCTCAACCAAAACAAGAAGTTCCTGAAAAGACAGAAACTTCCCCTACCCCTTCACTGGGGGCAGCAGAAAAGTCTCCTTCCGAGACTTCGAGGCCGGCAAGGAAATTCACCCTTGGTGATTTCATGCCATTACTACTAAAGACTGAAGACATGCAGGGGGCATCATACTCTTGCAATTTAGTAGTTGGATTCCCCATGGATGGGTACGAGTCCAGTGACACCGCCAGTGACACCGATGAATGGGAGGAATCCCTCGAAACAGGAGAATACCCCTCCGACGAGGAATGGATCCCTGAATCCCACCTCATGCCGGTGATCTGGTATAACCCTTTACAACCACAGGGATCTTGGTCTGATGATGAAGTAGACCAAGAGGTTGTTCAAGAAAATGCTGTTGACACAGCACCTGCCAATGCTCCGGTAGAACCCGATCAGGAGGAACCACAAGGAGTAGATGAAGAAGAAGATCTGGCTCCTATGCCTGATCTCGAATAATATGCAAGGATCTTGCAGCGTCTTGCCATAGATCAAGGACCAGATCACATCAATCAGCTTCATCGCAATCCAGAACCGATGGTCCCGGAAAATCTACAGGAGTCTCCTCCAGTAACTCCTGAAAATGAAGAAAATTGTTGGGTGGATGATCCCCTTTCATCAGAGGATGAATCTGACTCCCAACAATCCGTTACGGAGATGTTTCCTATTGCTTGCAATGCGATAGTTCGAGACGACAGCGCCTCTGGAGCTTCATCTGCCGAGGCCACAAAATCCCATACTGCATCAGGTAGTATATCCTCTGATATTACTACCTCGGAGATGGCATCTTCTCAACCTTCGTCTTCTGAGACTGTCACATCAGAGTACAGACCTCTCCTGGCTTACCACCTTGAAGATGTCTCTACCGATGAAGTCTACCCAGTCAACTGGTCCCAGATGCCCAACCTCATGGGTGATGTCTGGACCGATGAAATTGTAAACAAAGAAAACGAATTGCTGGACGCTGTTCAGGACTTGTTCCCGGAAAATGCTCCATGCAATGCAATCACTGAGGATGGTAATGTTGACACGGAAGCATCTTCAGCAAATGAAAAGGATCAGCCCCTCAATCCTGAGGGTGGACTTCCGAATGAAGAACCGTCTCCAGAAGCTCTCGAAGTTGGTAAAGGTACCCGCTCTGGCCGGGATTTCCACAAAAACTACAATCTAACTTCTTCTTCTTATGTAAATCCTTCGGGACAGAATGTAAGCGCCCCAAGTGGCAACATTAATGAAAATGCAGGCCCTAAGGAGGCTTTCAAGTATGACTTGATTGAGCACTTTAGACACATATCTGCACGTCTGCATATCCTAGACTTATTACGAATGTCTCCCCAAACTCGTGATAGTCTCATTTCAGAACTGCAAAGACTGAATGTGGATGTCGACAAGCATGCCCCACAAGTCCTACAAATTGAAATGGACTATAGGGTTAAAAAATCAAATAACTCCTCAAAAGGAGAAAAGAAGAAGACTGAGGGATCTTGCAATGATTGCCTCTCAGTTCAAAAAGCAGCAAGTGCAACTATCGCCTTCACTAAGGAAGACCTCTTACTAGGCGAAACAAAGCACAACCGGCCCTTATACTTTACAGGGTACATCAAAGAGATGCCGATACACAGAGTACAGATCGATCCGGGTTCTGCCCTCAACCTCATCGCTACTTCGGCACTCGAAGAGCTAGGCATCCCGCCTAGCAAGCTGAGTCACACATCCGTGTTTATCTTTGGATACGATGGAAGCGCTCAGAGGCCTATCGGCAAGATTAGGTTCAAGTTGCAAATCGGTGATCTTATCTCTGAAGTCACTGTATATGCAATAAAGACCCCCTCATGCTACAACATCCTTCTCGGACGCCCCTAGATACATGAGAGTGGTGTTGTTCCTTCAACTCTTCATCAGTGCATCAAGTTTGTTGGCAACGACGGCTTGGTACATCGGGTATTTGCGGACAAAAAGCCTTTCAAAGGCAAAGAAGTCCATTTTGCAGACTCGCAGATGTACAAAGATGAAAACGAAGAAAAGGAGAAAGAAACAACATCCTTTGCCGAAAGTCTCCAGAAAGATAAAGGCAAGGCTCCTTAGCAATCACCGGAAGAAAATCAACCATCCGGCAAAACCGAGGAAATCAACCAATCTCCTTTTGTTGTCTCTCTCAAGTCTTCAAAGCCGTTGGTGATCACTACCAAGGCAAAGAAGACCAAACAAAAGCCTGGGGGCAAGTTTGTCATCTCTTTTGTGTCTATTATGCAAGACACAGATTCGGATTCAGAGACAGAAGGCGACACGTCGTCAAGCCAAGCTGATACTCAGCAAGCTCAACCTGCTCTCACTCCATTGGAGACACCTGCCGGCATAGGCGATCCGGCATCACAGTGCTAGAAGCCTTCAGGGATTCTCAACTGATCATCAACCAGATGAATCAGAAATTTGAAATCAGGAAGCCTGATCTGTTACCTTACTACAACAAGGCGCAATCACTTCGGCAAAAATTTGACATCTGTCATATCACCCACATTCGTAGAGGCGAAAACATCCGTGCAGATGCCCTGGTTGGACTCGCCGCCTCTATGGCTGTCCAAGAAGGAGAACACATGCAAGTTACAGTGTGTGAGAGAAGGATTCTCCCTCCCCTCAATACACACCAAGCAGTTGCTGAGTGCCACCAACTGGTTGGAAGTCGGATCTCCATCCTCAGACCTCCGATTGGCGACTAGAGGGATCCATTCATTGATTATATTATGTTCGGAATCCTGCCTGAAGATCCAAAAGAACGGGTAAGTGTTAAAAGACGAACCCCAAACTTTCATCTGGACATTCCTTCAAAGATGCTCTACAGAAAATCCTACAATGGAGTACTTTTACGTTGCTTATCACAACAAGAAGCTGAAGAAACTCTCAAAGAGGTGCATGCTGGTCTTTGTGGAGCTCATCAGGCTGGTCCAAAGCTCTACGATCAGATAAAAAGGTTAGGTTATTATTGGCCTACCATGGTAGCTGACGCAATGCAATTTGCTAAACGCTGCCGACAATGCCAAGTTCATGGAGACTATGTCCACATGCCTCCAGAATGGCTACATCCTACATCAATTTCATGGCCTTTTGAAGCCTGGGGTATGGACATCGTAGGTCCTGTCTCCCCTCCGTCAAGCAAAGGTCATCGCTTCATCTTCGCCGCTACAGATTATTTCTCCAAGTGGTCAGAAGCTTTTGCGCTCAATGAAATGAAGACCTCATCAGTCCTTCAGTTCTTGTGCACCAACATCATTTGTCGCTTCGGCATACCTAAAAGATTCGTCCATGATAACAGACCACAATTCCGTGATCACAGATTCTACAGGTTCTGCGACAAATACAAAATCCAAAGTTGTCCTTCAACTCCGTACAATCTAGCGGCGCATGGACTGGCAGAGGCCATCAACAAGACACTGCAAAATTCTCAAGAAAATGGTCTCTAGCCACAAAAGGGACTGGGGCGACAAACTATCCGAAGCTTTGCGGGCCTACCGAACCACCGTTCGAGGACCGACCCATAGCACACCATTCTCCTTGGTCTATGGATGCGAAGCTGTAGTCCCTTTAGAGGTACAAATTCATTCCTTAAGGGTATCTCTACAAAATGACATGACGCAAGAAAGCAATGTCAAATTAAGACTCCAAGAGCTGGACAATCTCGATGAGAGACGGCTCGAGGCACTCCAAAGCATTGAGCTCTACCAAGCACGCATGGCTGGATCTTTCGACAAAAAGGTCAGGCAACGCGCCCACAAAAAGGGTGACTTGGTTCTTGCGGTAAAAAGGCCGATGGTTTTCGCTCACAAATCCAAAGGCAAATTTGAACCAAAATGGGAGGGACCCTTCGTCATCGACCAAGTCTTTTCCAATGGCGCATACGCACTTCTAAACATGGAAGGTGATAGATGTATGCTGCCCATCAATGGCAAGTTCTTAAAGCGGTACTACCCTTGAAGACTTCCTCCACTGGGTCAGAGCGACGCCTACAAGGCCAAAGCCTATTTCTAGGTACTTGCTCGTCAAACCCACTCCTTTTGGAATTTTCATCTTTATGTTGAACTTTCAAAACAATGCTTACTTTCATCGTTTCATTGTTCAAAAGAAAATCAAAATCCAAAAATCTAAGTTTAGGAGCCTCTTCCCAAACTTAACCAAAATTTTCGATCCTTGAACCCAAAATTCTTGGTTTGAAACAAAAATCAGGACTTAGGAATTTCCACCCTAGTCCGCCTTGCCTTTTACCGCCAAAAATGGTTTTAGGTCAAAATTTACGACCCTTGTGTCTAAAAACAAAAAATCGGGAAAGTGATGTCAAGTCGATACTCGCAAAAACCCATTGGAAGGATGCGAACCCCATTCGATACTTCCAAAACCTCAAAATCGCAAGGAAGCAACACCTCGTTGATACTTGCAAATTTTCAAAAATCGTGGAGACGCAACATTCCAGTTGATATCCACAACCCAAATTTCAAAAGAAAAACAAAGGTTCGAAAAAACCTCAAATTTCAAAAATCGTGGGGAGGCGACATTCCATCGATACCCGCAAAACAAAATTTTTGAAGAAAAAGCAGGGAAGCGACGCTTAGTCGATACTTGCACCCAACTTCGCGAGGAAGCGACATTCCATTGATACTCGCAACCGAATGAGCAAGGAGGCGACATTCCATCGATACTTGCAATACCATTCAACAGGGAGGCGACTCTTAGTTGATACTTGCATTTTTGAAAACCAAAAACCTAGCTTTTACGCCAAAAACTCGGCTTTTACGCCAAAAAACTCGGCTTCCACGCCAAAAATCGGCTTTCACGCCAAAAATCAAAACAAAATCTGGCTCTCATGCCAACAAAACAAAACTTGGTTTTCAAAAAATCTGGCTTTTACGCCAAAAATCGGCCCTCATGCCAAAAATCCGGCTTTTACGCCAAAAATCGGCTCTCATGCTAAAAATCCGGCTTTTACGCCAAAAATCGGCTCTCATGCCAAAATCCGGCTTTTACGCCAAAAATCGGCTCTCATGCCAAAAATCCGGCTTTTACGCCAAAAATCGGCTCTCATGCCAAAATCCGGCTTTTACGCCAAAAACAAAAAATCGGCTCTCATGCCAAAAATCGGCTTCCATGCCACATCGGCTTTCACACCACCAAAATCGGCTTTCATGCCACCTCAAAATTTTTGGCTTTCAAGCCATCAAAAACCAGGCCTTGTGCCACAAAATCTGGCTTTCATGCCAAAACAACACTTTTGACAAAAGATTTTCACAAAATGATAACCTTTTGATCAAGATTCCCATTCAACTTTTGCTTATTTTCAACAAAAAGAATTTAAGTAGAACAAGGGGATACAAAAAGAAACAGAGTGCCAAAATGTTTATACATGGAGGTACCAAAAAAAAAGAAAGAAGAAAGTTTGTCAAAAGCTCAGTCCATCATAGTCTTCAACCAAAGACTGAGGTCCTCGAGCAGACTCTTGGCCTCAGCCTCCAAAGCTTCCAGGCCACGCTTCTTCAAGATGCTGTCATAAAATGCGGCAGAAAATCGCGATCCATCTTCAGCACGAGGGAATTCCTCCCAAAGAAGTTGCTATCGCTCATGCTCCTGAGTCTTTCTTCGGAGATTCCCGTCAACCTCTTCCCACGCCTGTTGAACGACCGCATTGGAAGATCTGGCAGATCGGCGAGGTGCATCAGTAACAAGGCCCTTACCCTTGTTCGTTCTAGAGGAACCACCTGCAAAAGTCAGAAAGGAAGAAATCAAACACCAAATGACAGAATTTTGCTAAAAAAAAAAATCCTAGCGAAATTTTGGCATGGTTCCGGGGCAATTTCGAAGAAAAGGGAAGCACCCCGAAAAAGAAAGGAAGCTTGAAGATGAGCTCAACATTGCTGCGAGCTCATAATCAATGAAGGATTCTCAAAGAAGACTCGAATTCAAACATTGCTGCGAGATCAAGCCTTTCTTCTCAAATCTTCGTAAGATCAGAAAAGAGCTCAACATTGCTGCAAGCTCAAAATTCCAAAACTTGCAAAGCTCCTCGAAATTCTGCGAGACTGGAGAAGTGGGCTCAACATTGCTGCAAGCTCCAAAATTCCCAAGACTTGCAAGAAAATTCGAGGTATGCATCATCATGCTCCCAATTCCATTTACCAAAAATCATGCATAAAACCATCATGCATTAGATGCTAGGAAAACTTTGACAAAAGTTTGACCAATTTCAACCCAATTTGGTCAAAACCAATCAAACTTTGTCTAAGTCAAAATCCATGTTGACTTGACCTAGAAATTCTAGCCTTTTATCTTGATGCATTTTAAACAAAAAAAGAAGAAAGAATGCATGATTATCTTGATTTGCATAAACCTCATATCATGGTGAGCAAAAAAAAAAAAAAGAAGAAAAAAAAAAACCTCTTCAAAAAAAAAAAAAAAAAAAAAAGAAAAAAGAAAAAGAGAGAAAAAGGGGCTGGCCCATGGGACGTGGCCCACAGGCCACGTGGCTGTACGGCCAGGTCCGTACGGACCTGTCCGTACAGCACAAAAAAAAGGGAGCAAAAAAAAAAAAAGAAAAAAAAGAAGAAAAAAAACGGGGAGAACGTGTACAAAAAAAAAACAAAGAAAGAAAGAAAGAAAGCACGCGAAAAAAAAAAAGAAAAAAAAAAGAGAAAAAAAATCAGAGAGAAAGAAAAGAAAAAAAAGAAAATGAAACTCTTCTACATCTACATGGGGTTTTTCTTGGAAAAAGAAGACCTACTTGAAGCCATGGAGAAGAAGGAGAAGAAACTTGAAGATCCTTGAGAAATTTTTATCTTGGAGCACTCTTGAAGGTTTTTGCAAAGAGAAAGCAACAAGAGAAAGAAAACCCATCTCCATTGCTTTTATAGAAAAAGCAAACCAAAAGAGGAAAGGAGGAGAAAAGCAAGGAGGTAAGTGCTAAAAATTAGCAAACTTCCTAAAAGAAAGGGAGATTTGAGATATTCTCTCCTAAAGAGGAGATTCTTGAGAAATTCTCTCCAAAAAGAAAGGGGATTTGAGAAACTTTCTCCCAAAGAAAGATACTTTGAGAAAATCTCTCCCAAAATCAAGGAAACTTGAGAGATTCTCTCCAAGTAAGGATATTTTTAGATATTCTCTACACAAAAGGGATATTTTTAGATATTCTTTACAAAATGACACCACATGAGATCTAAGCCATTCTTAAAAGCTTAAGGTCCCATGGGTTAGCCCATATGAGCCAGGTTTGACCACCTAGGCACTAAAAGTGGCTTTTAGTCAAAATTTCTCTTACCAAGAGCATACAAAAATGGTTCCATGCCTCTCTTGAGTCGATTGGACCATACAAAAAATTTCAAACTTCATAAGCTTCCAAAAGAAACCCAAACCATCCAACCCCATGCACCAAATCAAGCCACAATCTTGAAATTGACATTCCACAAAAAACCAAACCACTCCAATGGACCCAAAATCGTCCCAAAGAGTGACCAAAAACCAAAACCATGGTCCCCTAACTTGCCACATACATCTTGTTAGGTCACAAGGCCGAAACCAAAAACCAAAATCCCGACCCCCTAACTCGCCACATAGAGCCTGTTAGGTCACAAGGTCAAAAACAAAAACAAAAAAAAAACCTTCTTAACCGCCTAATGCACCACATAAAGCCTTTAGGTTCACAAGGTTAAAAGGGAAAACCCAAAACCAAAAATCCATATCCAAATGTCACTTCAAAATCCTTGCCTTGAGACGGTACATGACCACCCTCATTACCGCGAAATCCCTTGGAAGCTCAAAAAAGCAACTCCATCAAAAGAAAAATGCTCAAGACTCTTGGTCAAGCAAGAAGATCTCCTTCAAATTCTCTTCGAGGCACATCGACTGCTAGAGCTGCGCACCTCGTCGCTGTACCTCGAGGGGGCATTTGTTGACACCAAAAATGTCACTATGTCCCTTCAACACCAAAAGCTACGTGGAGCCACATCCTGCCATAAATAGGAAGGCGCCACTTCAAGTACCAGATCTTGTCAGAATCAAACAAAAACTACAAGATCCTTCAAAGCAGCCAAAAGAAGGGTACACATGAAGTTTCGGGCCATTTCGACATCATTTGGCCTAACTTCACTCCTCCGACAGCCATGCAGGAGCTCCCGGCAGCGACAGTGTCGAAGACTTCAAAACTTCGATCAGAGCCTACAGATGGTCTCAAAATACCTACAAAAGGCCCCCTGCCAAATTTCAAGTCAAACGGACAACGTTTGACCCTTCATCAACTCTCGAGAAGCAAAAACAAGCCTATCGGCAGCGGAGCACCCCGGAATCATGGCATCCAAATTGGAGCTAATGGATCATCTCAAAATGACTCCAATAGGTCCACTGTCAAGTTTTAGGTCAAACGGACATCGTTTGGCCTAATTTCAAAGCTCGGCATTTTCCTCGAGGTGAAATCAAGGCGAGCATTTGCGGGGCCCCAAAAGGCTTCAAAACTCAAACCAAAGCCCATGGTTGGTCTTATTTACTACTCAGGAGGCTCCCTGTCAAATTTCAAGTCAATCGGACATCGGTTGACCTCAAGTCAAAGCTCGGCATTTCTCTCATGGTGAAATCAAGGCGAGCATTTGCGGGACCTCAAAAGGCTTCAAAACTCAAACCAAAGCCTATGGTTGGTCCTATCTACTGCTCAAGAAGCTCTACGTCGAATTTCAGGTCATTCCGACATCGTTTGGCCTAGTTTCAATGCTTGACAAAAAATCGGCAATACCGCACAACAAAGTCTTCGGCTTTCCGGAAAAATAGGAAACTTTGTGCTCTGATTTGCGTGGCTTCTCGTCGGGTTTTCTTCAAGAGAATCAGGCCAATAAATGAGGGGAAATGTCAGGAAAAATATAGAAGAAAAAAGAATGAAAAAAGATCGAAAAACGGCGAAGAAACGGCGACCGAACGGCGGCCAAAGAATGGGCCCAAGGCCCATGGTCGCCGGCGACCATGGAAATTCCGGCGACCCAAAAATTCGCCGGAATACCCTTTTTCGGGTCCTTTTCGCGTTTCGAGTTGATTGGCCCCTGTGATTTTTCCAAAATCTGATTTTTCGTGCATGAAATCCGTCGATCTTCGTCAAACATCACGGATTCGCCGCCGAAGTCATTGGATGATCATTAGATGCCTCGAATTCGCCAACCGGCCGACAAAGAAAGCACACTTTCTGCCCGTCCGATCGTGAAATCGACAGGACAGATGTTGCCGGCACGTTGACATTAATCAATGTCTGAAATTGCATCGCCATCCGACATCAAACAACATGTGGATCCACCGGCGGTCATCGCAAGAAGAATTCTAAAAGACGCGGCGCGGCCGGCGACTCTTCGAGCGACTTGGCGACCAATTAATGAGGTTAAATGACCCGTTTTATGACAAGTTAATGCGGTCATTAACTCATTATCTTGGACGGCCCAATCAAAAGCAAGCAAATGGGAGTTACAAGTCAAAGGATTTATGGCATTAAAGCCATGAAACTCCTCCCATGATGGGGATTAAAAGCAATTAAAGGCTCATTATTCTCCATCGGCCAATCAAATTCAAGGAAAAAGGAGTTACAAAATAAATACTTTAAAACTTGTAACTCCTCCCATTATGAGTATTAATGCATTAAATGCTCATAAACCCTCCTAAATGGCTACCAAAGGCCTATAAATAGGAGGGCATTCCAAAGGGAAAGGATCTAGCTCTCTCGCTCTCGATCTAGCTCTCGCTCTCCCCCCGACGAAGACAAAAAAATCCAGAGGCCCTGCAACTCTGCTGCAAAGACCACCAAAAGGTGATTGAAGCACCCTTGGGGGGCCACCCCCCCAAGGACCTTCCTTCTTCTACCAACATGGCTAAAACGTGGCTTTTCAGCCCGTTTACTTAGCTTTTTATCGGATATAAGACCTTCTCTTGGTCTTTGTCTTTTAAAAATCTGAGGTTAGAAAGCCAAGCCAAGAATCCAAGCATCGTGTTCTCATCTGCATGGACGATGGAGGACCCCATACATGACTCGCGACCGTCGATCTGAACGTGTCCCCACAATCGAATGAGAAGTCAGATTCCTTTTCTTGATTTCTATTGTACTTTATTTTTCTTTTAGAGACAAAAATCACAAATTCTTGTCTTTCATAATGGATAAGACTTGTAAATCGCCTTTTACGGCAAAATCGCCTTCCACGGCAACAAAAGAAATTGCCTTTCACGGCATTCAAAAAAACCCTTTTGTCTCTTTTCTTAAAATATGTGTGCAATGGAAAACTAGAAAAAGTTTCATTTCCCCTTTCTACTTGTGAAGGTGGATCTTCGGATCACCATTCCTAAATTCCAAGTAGAAAAGTGAAATTGGCATACCCGTACAAAAAAAAGAAAGATGTTGTTACCCTTTACTTTTCTTCTCCTCCCTTCCGCCGTACCCCGAAAGACCCGGGGCGGAGGCAGCGGGAGAGAGGGAAGAATCGGGTCCATCAATCATCATTCCAGTATTTAAAGTGTTGTCCTTCCTTTGGAAAATGTGAATCTACATTCAGCAAATATGTATCTGCCTTTAGATTACTTCGTAGTAAAAATGCATCTGTGTTTAGATGCACCCTTGCAAAACCCACCGTGTCACCAGTGTCACATGTCACCAGTGTCAGACACTCCTACCCATGCAAAACCCACCGTACTACTGCTACTACAACCTATTCCTATTCATATGGCCATGTCAGTATCTCACCCATGTTAGAACCCACAATACTACCGGTCTAATACTGCTTCTTATTGCCCATGTCACCATGGTATGATGGTTCTTCTTCTCCACCTCGGTTCTTTTCCCTTCTTCTTTATGTCTTTGCTTTTCTTCCCCATCTTTTTCTGACCCACCATGTTCTTTTTATTTTCTTTTTCTTCAATTATTATTATTATTATTATTATTTTAAGAGGAAACTATCGGAAAAAGCCCCTAAGGGACCCCATTGATGGTTGATGACTCAGTAAAATGTTGGAGACCGGAGAGGTCCCCTGAGCCCATTTTATTTTATTTTTATTTGTTTATTGAAATGGTCGATATTAACCATTCTGGCGATTTTACACAACTATTTGAACCCCATTTCTCCCTCATTCCGCCGTCGTCTCCTTTCCCATTTTCCTTCGTCTGTCGCAATCAACATTTTCCCCTTTTAGGTCTGAATTCTCCTTGGGAGGAATTAACACTTTGGGTGGTTCAAGAGGCTGAAGTATTATTTATTAATGGTGCCAATGTCGAGTTCTATCTCTTCATCTTCTTCTCCAAGGTCTTTCAAGAGCTCTAAGATGTTGGATTCGGTTGGGCTGTTTCGTGAACAGGGGGAGCCTTAAACACTTGCTCTGAATCAGGAAACTTAAGAACTACGCCTGAATCAGGCAAGAAAGGGTCTAAAAACCCATCAGAGGCAGTCACCTGAAGCACACATCTAGGTTTCAGAGAACCAATCTGTCCAATGGATTTCAGTCTCATTAAGAACTTTACCTTCATCCCCTTCATCTATGTTCTTATAGATATTTCAAGTGAAAAGCAGATATCGGCTATCTTAAGAACCCAATTCTTGAAATGAAGTGAATATGAGGGATTGACTTCAACCAAGAGATGAAATCACTGCTTTTGATTTTCTTCTTTGATCTTCTAAAAAATTTGAATAGAAGATTGCAGTTCTCTGAAAGCCTAGTTTTTGAAATGAAGATATGAAGGAAATAATAGGTGAGGGATTATTGGATAGAATCAAAACCTCCGTGGACTTTTATAACAAAAGCTAAAATCAATTCTCTTCAAAAGCCTAGTTCTTGCCAGACATATATGGTTGGTGGTTTTTTCTCGCTTTTGATAATCTTTTAATCATATTGTTGAACATTTACTTTGCGTTCTTCTCGCTCGCCTGCGGAAGATAACGATTTATTTTTTTTAGCTCTAATGGTCGATATCGACCAATCTGTCAGTCAGATTTTTTTCTCAACTTACTTATTAAACACGACAGAATGGTCGATATCGACCATTACTACTTCCTCCTAATGGTCGATATCGACTAATCTGTCAATCATATTTTTTCCAACATATAACTATCTTATTTGTTGAATACTATAAAATGGTCGATCGACCATATAGCAAAATGATAAAAAAAAAGATTGAAAAGGAACTTGGGAACCCCTCCCGTCTTCAACATGTTACTGGGTCCTCGTTGATCCTATGGAGTCCTATGAGGTTTTTTTCCCGTAGTTTCCTTTTACTTTAATCAGAGGAAAGAGAACTTTATATATGCAAAAAGGTTTATAGAACATAAAAAAACAGAGCTTAGGTAATGGTGGAATGTGAAAGGTTTCTGTGGAAACATACAAAAATATATAGAAAAGACAGAATAACCTACATAAAAACTTGATAGTGGTGGAATTTCCAGATGCTCCCTTGTACTTGAGCTTTCAAAACATTCTACCAAAAAAGCAAAGGGGCTGTAAATTTCTAAATTTCTCAAAAGTCATTTGAGAACTTTCATGTGGCTAAAACTTTAAAATGCTCGAGAAGAACCATAGCATTTGCAAATGCCATCCCATCCAAAAATCTCCAACCTGGCAAATTCCTATAAAGAGAGGCCCTAAAGAAAAACTTTCAAGATTTAATGCGACCCAATCAAGTTAAGCGGGCTAACCTTAACCTGGCCTGTTTTTATACGGGTAAGGAAACATTGACCTATGACTGACCCATATATTTTGCACATTGGGTTTGATGCGTCAAAATGGGTCGGGTTAGGATCGGGCCAGCGGCTCAGGTAACGTTTTGCCACCTCAACATCCCCCCCACATTTTTCAAACACCACTTTATCATGAGAAGACAAAAATAAAATAATAATAATGAAAACCCAATTTGGAATGGAGACTAGGACCTCTTTGTACTAAAACAACGAGGTTTAAAACTTATAAAAGACCCCCTTAGCCATCCAACCCGTCACAAGCCCAGGCCATTGCTACACTTTGAAAGAGAAAAGAAAAGACATTTTACAAAGAAAGAGAAGAAGAGAGAGAAAGAAGATCGATAAAAAATGGTTGAACTTATTAAGGATCGTTGCTATATATATATATATATATATATGGGAGGTGCTCTTGTGAGGGACACTTTTATCTTACTATGAGAGATAAGGTGGTGGCCCTCACATCCATATACAATGTCAACAACTTAAATGTGAGAGCCCCCACTTTTATCTCTCATAATAAGGTGAGAGTGTCTCTCACAAGAGTACCTCCCTATAAATATATATATATATATAGGGAAATAGTCAAGTGAGAACTAGTTCTCACCTGTTATATGAGAACTTTTTGCAAGGCCCAACTAGCAACTCATCCAAACCTAGCAACCAATAGGGAACCCCTTGATAGTCACTAATCCCAACGATTGGCACACATCGGAATGGACTAAACCATTGGATTGAGGGTTGAATATTTTTTTGAATATGAAGCCATTAAACTTTTGGGCCACGGATGAAGGGGTTAGGGGCATGGGTTTGGGGTCAAACATGATACTTGGGGTGGTCTCACATAGATCTTTCCATCCTCCCTGGTCTCATCCCCAAATGGGGCCCACAATTGGGCCCCACAAAAAAGTTCTCACATAATATGTGAGAACAGTTCCCACCTAAATATTACCCATATATATATATATATTTGCGATATTTTCACTCTTACGCTAAATTTAATTACTTTGCTTCAACTATCTATATATCTGTGCACCTAGAGAGTTACGTCAACATGATTTGTCGTTGATTCATTATTATTTTTTATTCTTAGATCGACCTGTATGTCTTTGGGCTTAATGAGTTGTTGGAAAACAAAGAGGGTTTGAAATTAACAGTTTCATTGGTGTTTGCAATGTAAAATTTTTGAGGCTTTTACTGAAAAATTCTTAGTATTTAATTGTTTGCACATGTTTAGTTCCTCACAACTAGCACCACACAAACAAGGTCCGTCAGACCCCATTTGTTTTTTTTTTTTTTTTTTTTCAATATGAAATGAGTGACGCTATCGTCTCTCAGTGTTGTTAATAGAGACGCTAGCGTCACTCTTCGACTTTTTTTTGGACCCCCAATCCTATCCTTTTTCCATCTTTCCTCTCCCCTTCCTTCCTCTATGATAAAGTCCGAATCCCTATTTTTTTCCATTCTTCCTCTCCCCTTCCTTCTCATCCCTTTCCTTCCTCTATAATAAGCTCACAAAATTGTATCTTTCATTCATCCATTTTATATACATTTATGGACTTAATTAGATTAATAGCATAGAATTTATACTTAATTTCATGATTCATGCATTTGAGCATCAAAGTTTGAATCTTGTCAAATTTGGTCAAAAATCATTACATTGCATGACTTTTGTGAAATTAGGGATTTTCAACTCATTCATCACCCAAAAAGTAGTTTTTTTAGCTTCACTAATGCATACTTGCTAATTTGACACCATGTGTTATTTTTTGGAAGTTAGGTATTTTTTGTGCATTAAGTAGGCATGTAGGGTCCCATGCATAGTCCATCTAGATTTTCACACTTGATTATTATGAACATATTTTATTTTATTATGTAGGAGAAATCAAGAGTGGACCTGCATTGGAGAACTTGAGAGAGATCAAAGGGGAGACACCCTTCATGGTGAACTTCTCAAAGAGGAAAGAAGAAAATCGAATTGGAAAGATGGTGTTGACTTGCTAAATTTGGAAACCAAAATCAAGATAGAGAGAAATTGAAATTTTGCAAGGAAGTTGACTAGTCAAAGTTGCAAGTAAGGAAAAGCGTACCAAATATGGAAGATAACAACAAAAAGAAAGCAAATAAAGAGTTCAAACATGCCTTGGACATCCAACTGGATCCTACACACACCATTGCATGCCAAAAATAAAGTTCTCTTAATTGCACAATTATTCTCGAACTTTTCAGGGGCGCAAATTGAAATGGTCATAACTTTCAACCGAGTGTCAGATTGGTGCAATCTATGTGCCATTCGGAAATCTCTTTTCGAGTAGATATCTATGGAGGCCCAAGATTTATAAATCGGAGCTATATAGAGGGAGATATGACCTCCGTGATTTGGCTGTTATAATTTATATTATCGGATTTGCAAAAGTTTTCAAAAATTGGCAACATGAGAGATGTTTTAAGGAGTTCAAAATTGGCCAAGACTTCGAGCCCCGCTACACACTAGTAACAAATCCTTCCAATTCAAATTCTTTCCAAGTGTAAAGCGTAGCTTGAGGCCTAAGCAAGAAATCTTTACAAATAAGGAAACAGAGTCCTAAAAGAGAGGAGATTCTTGCTAAAAATGAGGGCTCACATTATAAGCTCATCTCCACTAAGCATCTCACATCCAGCCCTCTCCTAATTACCTTACTTTTTTTCTTTCTTTCTTCTTTCCATTAGTTTATTTTTATTTTTGGTAGCCCTATGGGCATGTCCACAGGATTTTTTTGAGGAGAATTTTTGTGAAGGAGAAGTTGTAAGATGCATTTTTTATGACAAATCAGAAGCATTCTTTGCATAGCAGGCTAATTTTCTGATTAAAATATGGATAAGGTAAGTAATTCGTCTTTTATTTTGTTTAGTAATTCTAATTTGTATTCCATGATTATATGCTTAATGATTATAAGCTTGCCTCGTGCTCTAGGCAAATGTCTATTTTAATTCTAAAAATATAAATTAGTTTTGACTACTCATGCTTAGGTTTGACGGCCATGCTTATGATTAGATCTTTTGACGGTTTATGCTTACTTTGATGGTAGTTCTTAAATTATTTTTATTCATTTATGAGATAATGAAGTCTTGAGTTTTTGAATTTTTATGATTAAAAAGGGATTTTAAAGTTAGATTTCCGAATTAAAAACATGATTGTCTTTGATATTGAAGTAAAAATTGGAACAAGTTAGGTTACTGTAAATAATTGGTGATGCTCTAGGGATTCATATGCTCTAATCACTTATTAATGTTGGTAGATTCGTATTTCTAAAAATTGGGGTTGCTTGCTTTTTATTTCATTAAAACACTCAAAAACTTTCTTTAATTGTTAGTTAATTAGTTTTCTTAATCTAAAAGTTCTTTAAATTAGTTCCCTATGGGGTTCGACCCGTTCTTTCCACTGTCTCATCTAGACACCTGTGTACTTGTGGATTATATGATTGATATTGATCACATCACTCTACATGAGTACGTCGTCACCGCTGCTCCTTGTTGCATTCTTCCTTCCCTACTTTAGATCATACCTTGCTCGATATCGCACATCACCTCTAAGGTATGGGTAATAGAATGAAACAACTCAACTCTGTTGGGGTTTTCTCAAAGAACGAAAATAGCCTGTACAATGTTTTTTGTTTGGCTTTCATCTTGTTTTGGGACATGCATATTCGATTCATTGATGCTTGTTTTGTGATTGATTAAAATCCGGAAGTAGGTTTACCATTTGCACATTGTTTAGAGACTCAATTACAACGTCTGTTTGGGGTTTTTCTCCGAACGAATTAGCTACAATGGTTTTTTGTTCATTTATTTTGGGACATGCACATTCGATTCATTGATGCCTTGTTTGGTGATTGTTAAAATTGGAAGTGGGTTTAACATACCCAAACGTGCATTTTCTTCTTCTCTATTCTATTCTTGTCTGACATCTTTTTTCTCTTTTAATGTTTGACATTTGATATTTCTCCTTCTCTTCTTTTTATTTTTTGTGTGTAAATTTTATGTACATTTGTTGTTGTTTGTCTTTGTTAAATTTTTTTTTTAGATTCTTTGATCTGCAATGGGTTTGATTCCAATTCCTCACAAATGATTAGTGTTTGTATGTTGTGTTGTTCTCAGAGAAAGATGGGCATATATTTTGTGTCTGTACGCCAGCATGCCATACCCTACTTTGGAATCATTTATAGGGTGCAAGTTATTTACGTGTCCAAGTACACACAATCCTCAAGTCTTGAGTTCATTGTATTATATGAGTACCCAATGAAGGCTTTTGTTGTTCGTAAAGCTGTGGTTGTATGTTTGCTAATTTAGTACAATTCACTGCTCTTCTATTTGATTTTACTATTTTCCTCCTCTCATTCAGAAATGATTCTTGGTAAAGGACAACTACATAATATGTGAGACATGATGATATAATTGTTTGGCCAACCTTATTCACCTACAGTTTCGTCCCTTCTAGTCTTCAGTGATTGGTCGTGGATTTAGGTGGACGAGCCTGGCCAAGGTTGAACCTCAGCTCTCTGCTATCTAGTCGATCATGCCACGTTTACATACAGTTAGAAAGGCAAAGTGTGGGCGTAAGCTCTGTAGGGCTCTATTAAAGCGTTGGCTCGTGCCGAATTCGAGCAATGAGCTGGCTCGACTGATTGATACCCCTACCAAGTCAACAACAAACATGTTTCACCTTTGTTATTTGCTCATTCTTCAACCGTGCGCATCTCCTAAAACAGTAATGCAATTAACTAATGCAATTGGGTAGCACAACAATCAATTATTTCTCTGATTTAAATATTAGGATGGCTAAGGCTAATGTAGTGGACAATATGTTGAAAAATTGATTGAAGGGCCATCAATATCCCTTCTTTCCCTCGAAATGGTTTCTTGAGTTAGAAAAAAAGTGTGACTGCCTTGGTTCAATTGGTTTCAAGTGTAATGCAGAGCTAAGGCATGCTTGCTTCAAATGTTGTTTTATAGTTTTGTTGACGCCCCACATGTCGAATCTATAACTAGCGGCTGAAACCACTTGTATGATGACCACATTTCATAGTGAACGTAGATAAGTATCAAACTTTTCATGGTATGTCTAGCTGCTGAAGATTTTATGGTTATATGGTTAATGGTTGAAAGATCTTCAGGTTCCGCTTACTTCAACTCCCATGATTTGTGGTACAACATGAGCTCTCTCTCTCTCTCTCTCTCTCTATGTATTTTAATCATGTATGTACTAAACATTATCTATGTTTTATGTGTGCTCGTGTCTCTATTTGCCAAAACTGAACAGATGGCGGTCAAAGAAAAGAAGCTGAAACCAGAGGAAAAATTGCTATATGAGCAAGACTCACATGTGTCCAAAGTCATATTAAATGAGGTGGAGCCAGGGGCATATCATTGCATTAATACGAACCCGGATAATGACATACGAGTTCTAACTGACAGACAAAAGGAGATTGTTAGGGAGGTTGGACTAGCGCAGATTTCAGAAATTGCCTATATGAGAATAGACCTGCCATCATTAGTGGCCTTGTTGAATGATGGAGGCCTGAGACAAACACGTTTCATTTGCCTACCGATGAAGCGACGATAACTTTGGAGGACATTGCATATATATATATATATATATATATGGGCTCTCGATCGACGGATATACCTGTAACGGGTAGGACTTTCCCCAAGTCACTTGTCCCAGAAGTGTGCAAGGAGTTACTTGGCATTGCTCCATGTCCTGGCAAAGACACTATTGGCATTACAATTAAATTAAAGTAGCTAGAAGATAACTTCAAGCCCTCTAAGAAGAGGAGCGAGGTTTACAAGACGAGAGCATACTTGTTCTTTGTGGTGTCTGGACAAATTTTTGTCAATTCTTTTGTGCCAA
>QPKB01000008.1:21662879-21753967 GCA_003546025.1 Camphora micrantha | reverse complement strand
TAGAAAAGGAAACTTTCCTACATCTACATGGGGTTTTTCTTGGAAAAAGAAGACCTACTTGAAGCCATGGAGAAGAAGAGAAGAAACTTGAAGATCCTTGAGAAATTCTTGGAGCACTCTTGAAGGTTTTTGCAAAAAGAAAGCAACAAGAGAAAGAAAACCCATCTCCATTGCTTTTATAGAAAAGCAAACCAAAAGAGGAAAGGAGAGAAAAGCAAGGAGGTAAGTGCTAAAAATTAGCAAAACTTCCTAAAAGAAAGGGAGATTTGAGATATTCTCTCCTAAAGAGGAAGATTCTTGAGAAATTCTCTCCAAAAAGAAGAGGGGATTTGAAGAACTTTCTCCCAAAGAAAGATACTTTTGAGAAAATCTCTCCCAAAATCAAGGAAAACTTGAGAGATTCTCTCCAAGTAAAGGATATTTTTAGATATTCTCTACACAAAAGGGATATTTTTAGATATTTCTTTACAAAATGACACCACATGAGATCTAAGCCATTCTTAAAAGCTTAAGGTCCCATGGGTTAGCCCATATGAGCCAGGTTTGACCACCTAGGCACTAAAAGTGGCTTTTAAGTCAAAATTTCTCTTACCAAGAGCATACAAAAATGGTTCCATGCCTCTCTTGAGTTGATTGGACCATACAAAAAATTCCAGAGCTTCATAAGCTTCCAAAAGAAATACCAAACCATCCAACCCCATGCACCAAATCAAGCCACAATCTTGAATTGACATTCCACAAAAAAACCAAACCACTCCCAATGACCCAAAAATGTCCCAAAGAGTGACCAAAAACCAAACCATGGTCCCCTAACTTGCCACATACATCTTGTTAGGTCACAAGGCCGAAACCAAAAAACCAAAATCCCGACCCCCTAACTCGCCACATACAGCCTGTTAGGTCACAAGGTCAAAAACAAAAAACCTTCTTAACCGCCTAATGTGCCACATAAAGCCTTTAGGTTCACAAGGTTAAAAGGAAAACCCAAAACCAAAAAACCCATATCCAAATGTCATTTCAAAATCCTTGCCTTGAGACGGTACATGACCCCCTCATTACCGCGAAATCCCTTGAAGCTCAAAAAAAAGCAACTCCATCAAAAGAAAAATGCTCAAGACTCTTGGTCAAGCAAGAAGATCTCCTTCAAAATTCTCTTCGAGGCACACCGACTGCTAGAGCTGCGCACACCTCGTCGCTGTACCTCGAGGGGCATTTGTTGACACCAAAAATGTCACTATGTCCCTTCAACACCAAAAGCTACATGGAGCCACATCCTGCCATAAATAGGAAGGCGCCACTTCAAGCACCAGATCTTGTCAGAATCAAACAAAAACTACAAGATCCTTCAAAGCAGCCAAAAGAAGGGTACACATGAAGTTTCGGGCCATTTCGACATCATTTGGCCTAACTTCACTCCTCCGACAGCCAGACAGGAGCTCCCGGCAGCGACAGTGTCGAAGACTTCAAAACTTCGATCAGAGCCTACAGATGGTCTCAAAATACCTACAAAAGGCCCCCTGCCAAATTTCAAGTCAAACGGACAACGTTTGACCCTTCATCAACTCTCGAGAAGCAAAAACAAGCCTATCGGCAGCGGAGCACCCCGGAATCATGGCATCCAAATTGGAGCTAATGGATCATCTCAAAATGACTCCAATAGGTCCACTGTCAAGTTTTAGGTCAAACGGACATCGTTTGGCCTAATTTCAAAGCTCGGCATTTTCCTCGAGGTGAAATCAAGGCGAGCATTTGCGGGGCCCCAAAAGGCTTCAAAAACTCAAACCAAAGCCCATGGTTGGTCTTATTTACTACTCAGGAGGCTCCCTGTCAAATTTCAAGTCAATCGGACATCGGTTGACCTCAAGTCAAAGCTCGGCATTTCTCTCATGGTGAAATCAAGGCGAGCATTTGCGGGACCTCAAAAGGCTTCAAAACTCAAACCAAAGCCTATGGTTGGTCCTATCTACTGCTCAAGAAGCTCTACGTCGAATTTCAGGTCATTCCGACATCGTTTGGCCTAGTTTCAATGCTTGACAAAAAATCGGCAATACCGCACAACAAAGTCTTCGGCTTTCCGGAAAAATAGGAAACTTTGTGCTCTGATTTGCGTGGCTTCTCGTCGGGTTTTCTTCAAGAGAATCAGGCCAATAAATGAGGGGAAATGTCAGGAAAAATATAGAAGAAAAAAGAATGAAAAAAGATCGAAAAACGGCGAAGAAACGGCGACCGAACGGCGGCCAAAGAATGGGCCCAAGGCCCATGGTCGCCGGCGACCATGGAAATTCCGGCGACCCAAAAATTCGCCGGAATACCCTTTTTCGGGTCCTTTTCGCGTTTCGAGTTGATTGGCCCCTGTGATTTTTCCAAAATCTGATTTTTCGTGCATGAAATCCGTCGATCTTTCGTCAACTCATCACGGATTCGCCGCCGAAGTCATTGGATGATCATTAGATGCCTCGAATTCGCCAACCGGCCGACAAAGAAAGCACACTTTCTGCCCGTCCGATCGTGAAATCGACAGGACAGATGTTGCCGGCACGTTGACATTAATCAATGTCTGAAATTGCATCGCCATCCGACATCAAACAACATGTGGATCCACCGGCGGTCATCGCAAGAAGAATTCTAAAAGACGCGGCGCGGCCGGCGACTCTTCGAGCGACTTGGCGACCAATTAATGAGGTTAAATGACCCGTTTTATGACAAGTTAATGCGGTCATTAACTCATTATCTTGGACGGCCCAATCAAAAGCAAGCAAATGGGAGTTACAAGTCAAAGGATTTATGGCATTAAAGCCATGAAACTCCTCCCATGATGGGGATTAAAAGCAATTAAAGGCTCATTATTCTCCATCGGCCAATCAAATTCAAGGAAAAAGGAGTTACAAAATAAATACTTTAAAACTTGTAACTCCTCCCATTATGAGTATTAATGCATTAAATGCTCATAAACCCTCCTAAATGGCTACCAAAGGCCTATAAATAGGAGGGCATTCCAAAGGGAAAGGATCTAGCTCTCTCGCTCTCGATCTAGCTCTCGCTCTCCCCCCGACGAAGACAAAAAAATCCAGAGGCCCTGCAACTCTGCTGCAAAGACCACCAAAAGGTGATTGAAGCACCCTTGGGGGGCCACCCCCCCAAGGACCTTCCTTCTTCTACCAACATGGCTAAAACGTGGCTTTTCAGCCCGTTTACTTAGCTTTTTATCGGATATAAGACCTTCTCTTGGTCTTTGTCTTTTAAAAATCTGAGGTTAGAAAGCCAAGCCAAGAATCCAAGCATCGTGTTCTCATCTGCATGGACGATGGAGGACCCCATACATGACTCGCGACCGTCGATCTGAACGTGTCCCCACAATCGAATGAGAAGTCAGATTCCTTTTCTTGATTTCTATTGTACTTTATTTTTCTTTTAGAGACAAAAATCACAATTCTTGTCTTTCATAATGGATAAGACTTGTAAATCGCCTTTTACGGCAAAATCGCCTTCCACGGCAACAAAAGAAATTGCCTTTCACGGCATTCAAAAAAACCCTTTTGTCTCTTTTCTTAAAATATGTGTGCAATGGAAAACTAGAAAAAGTTTCATTTCCCCTTTCTACTTGTGAAGGTGGATCTTCGGATCACCATTCCTAAATTCCAAGTAGAAAAGTGAAATTGGCATACCCGTACAAAAAAAAGAAAGATGTTGTTACCCTTTACTTTTCTTCTCCTCCCTTCCGCCGTACCCCGAAAGACCCGGGGCGGAGGCAGCGGGAGAGAGGGAAGAATCGGGTCCATCAATCATCATTCCAGTATTTAAAGTGTTGTCCTTCCTTTGGAAAATGTGAATCTACATTCAGCAAATATGTATCTGCCTTTAGATTACTTCGTAGTAAAAATGCATCTGTGTTTAGATGCACCCTTGCAAAACCCACCGTGTCACCAGTGTCACATGTCACCAGTGTCAGACACTCCTACCCATGCAAAACCCACCGTACTACTGCTACTACAACCTATTCCTATTCATATGGCCATGTCAGTATCTCACCCATGTTAGAACCCACAATACTACCGGTCTAATACTGCTTCTTATTGCCCATGTCACCCATGGTATGATGGTTCTTCTTCTCCACCTCGGTTCTTTTCCCTTCTTCTTTATGTCTTTGCTTTTCTTCCCCATCTTTTTCTGACCCACCATGTTCTTTTTATTTTCTTTTTCTTCAATTATTATTATTATTATTATTATTTTAAGAGGAAACTATCGGAAAAAGCCCCTAAGGGACCCCATTGATGGTTGATGACTCAGTAAAATGTTGGAGACCGGAGAGGTCCCCTGAGCCCATTTTATTTTATTTTTATTTGTTTATTGAAATGGTCGATATTAACCATTCTGGCGATTTTACACAACTATTTGAACCCCATTTCTCCCTCATTCCGCCGTCGTCTCCTTTCCCATTTTCCTTCGTCTGTCGCAATCAACATTTTCCCCTTTTAGGTCTGAATTCTCCTTGGGAGGAATTAACACTTTGGGTGGTTCAAGAGGCTGAAGTATTATTTATTAATGGTGCCAATGTCGAGTTCTATCTCTTCATCTTCTTCTCCAAGGTCTTTCAAGAGCTCTAAGATGTTGGATTCGGTTGGGCTGTTTCGTGAACAGGGGGAGCCTTAAACACTTGCTCTGAATCAGGAAACTTAAGAACTACGCCTGAATCAGGCAAGAAAGGGTCTAAAAAACCCATCAGAGGCAGTCACCTGAAGCACACATCTAGGTTTCAGAGAACCAATCTGTCCAATGGATTTCAGTCTCATTAAGAACTTTACCTTCATCCCCTTCATCTATGTTCTTATAGATATTTCAAGTGAAAAGCAGATATCGGCTATCTTAAGAACCCAATTCTTGAAATGAAGTGAATATGAGGGATTGACTTCAACCAAGAGATGAAATCACTGCTTTTGATTTTCTTCTTTGATCTTCTAAAAAATTTGAATAGAAGATTGCAGTTCTCTGAAAGCCTAGTTTTTGAAATGAAGATATGAAGGAAATAATAGGTGAGGGATTATTGGATAGAATCAAAACCTCCGTGGACTTTTATAACAAAAGCTAAAATCAATTCTCTTCAAAAGCCTAGTTCTTGCCAGACATATATGGTTGGTGGTTTTTTCTCGCTTTTGATAATCTTTTAATCATATTGTTGAACATCTGCTCTGCGTTCTTCTCTCTCGCCTGCGGAAGAGAGAGATAGCAATTTTTTTTTAGCTCTAATGGTCGATATCGACCAATCTATCAGTCAGATTTTTTCTCAACTTACTCGTTGAACACGACAGAATGGTCGATATCGACCATTACTACTTCCTCCTAATAGTCGATATCGACCAATCTGTCAATCAAATTTTTTCCAACATATAACTATCTTATTTGTTGAATACTATAAAATGGTCGATCGACCATATAGCAAAATGATAAAAAAAAAGATTGAAAAGGAACTTGGGAACCCCTCCCGTCTTCAACATGTTACTGGGTCCTCGTTGATCCTATGGAGTCCTATGAGGTTTTTTCCCGTAGTTTCCTTTTACTTTAATCAGAGGAAAGAGAACTTTATATATGCAAAAAGGTTTATAGAACATAAAAAAAACAGAGCTTAGGTAATGGTGGAATGTGAAAGGTTTCTGTGGAACATACAAAAAATATATAGAAAAGACAGAATAACCTACATAAAAACTTGATAGTGGTGGAATTTCCAGATGCTCCCTTGTACTTGAGCTTTCAAACATTCTACCAAAAAGCAAAGGGGCTGTAATTTCTAAATTCTCAAAAGTCATTTGAGAACTTTCATGTGGCTAAAACTTTAAAATGCTCGAGAAGAACCATAGCATTTGCAAATGCCATCCCATCCAAAAATCTCCAACCTGGCAAATTCCTATAAAGAGAGGCCCTAAAGAAAAACTTTCAAGATTTAATGCGACCCAATCAAGTTAAGCGGGCTAACCTTAACCTGGCCTGTTTTTATACGGGTAAGGAAACATTGACCTATGACTGACCCATATATTTTGCACATTGGGTTTGATGCGTCAAAATGGGTCGGGTTAGGATCGGGCCAGCGGCTCAGGTAACGTTTTGCCACCTCAACATCCCCCCCACATTTTTCAAACACCACTTTATCATGAGAAGACAAAAATAAAATAATAATAATGAAAACCCAATTTGGAATGGAGACTAGGACCTCTTTGTACTAAAACAACGAGGTTTAAAACTTATAAAAGACCCCCTTAGCCATCCAACCCGTCACAAGCCCAGGCCATTGCTACACTTTGAAAGAGAAAAGAAAAGACATTTTACAAAGAAAGAGAAGAAGAGAGAGAAAGAAGATCGATAAAAAATGGTTGAACTTATTAAGGATCGTTGCTATATATATATATATATATATATATGGGAGGTGCTCTTGTGAGGGACACTTTTATCTTACTATGAGAGATAAGGTGGTGGCCCTCACATCCATATACAATGTCAACAACTTAAATGTGAGAGCCCCCACTTTTATCTCTCATAATAAGGTGAGAGTGTCTCTCACAAGAGTACCTCCCTATAAATATATATATATATATAGGGAAATAGTCAAGTGAGAACTAGTTCTCACCTGTTATATGAGAACTTTTTGCAAGGCCCAACTAGCAACTCATCCAAACCTAGCAACCAATAGGGAACCCCTTGATAGTCACTAATCCCAACGATTGGCACACATCGGAATGGACTAAACCATTGGATTGAGGGTTGAATATTTTTTTGAATATGAAGCCATTAAACTTTTGGGCCACGGATGAAGGGGTTAGGGGCATGGGTTTGGGGTCAAACATGATACTTGGGGTGGTCTCACATAGATCTTTCCATCCTCCCTGGTCTCATCCCCAAATGGGGCCCACAATTGGGCCCCACAAAAAAGTTCTCACATAATATGTGAGAACAGTTCCCACCTAAATATTACCCATATATATATATATATTTGCGATATTTTCACTCTTACGCTAAATTTAATTACTTTGCTTCAACTATCTATATATCTGTGCACCTAGAGAGTTACGTCAACATGATTTGTCGTTGATTCATTATTATTTTTTATTCTTAGATCGACCTGTATGTCTTTGGGCTTAATGAGTTGTTGGAAAACAAAGAGGGTTTGAAATTAACAGTTTCATTGGTGTTTGCAATGTAAAATTTTTGAGGCTTTTACTGAAAAATTCTTAGTATTTAATTGTTGCACATGTTAGTTCCTCACAACTAGCACCACACAAACAAGGTCCGTCAGACCCCATTTGTTTTTTTTTTTTTTTTTTTTTCAATATGAAATGAGTGACGCTATCGTCTCTCAGTGTTGTTAATAGAGACGCTAGCGTCACTCTTCGACTTTTTTTTGGACCCCCAATCCCTATCCTTTTTCCATCTTCCTCTCCCCTTCCTTCCTCTATGATAAGTCCGAATCCCTATTTTTTTCCATTCTTCCTCTCCCCTTCCTTCTCATCCCTTTCCTTCCTCTATAATAAGCTCACAAAATTGTATCTTTCATTCATCATTTTATATACATTTATGGACTTAATTAGATTAATAGCATAGAATTATACTTAATTTCATGATTTCATGCATTTGAGCATCAAAGTTTGAATCTTGTCAAATTTGGTCAAAAATCATTACATTGCATGACTTTTGTGAAATTAGGGATTTTCAACTCATTCATCACCCAAAAAGTAGTTTTTTTAGCTTCACTAATGCATACTTGCTAATTTTGACACCATGTGTTATTTTTGGAAAGTTAGGTATTTTTTGTGCATTAAGTAGGCATGTAGGGTCCCATGCATAGTCCATCTAGATTTTTCACACTTGATTATTATTGACATTATTTTATTTTATTTATGTAGGAGAAATCAAGAGTGGGACCTGCATTGGAGAAACTTGAGAGAGATCAAAGGGGAGACACCCTTCATGGTGGAACTTCTCAAAGAGGAAAGAAGAAAATCAGAATTGGAAAGATGGTGTTGACTTGCTAAATTTGGAAACCAAAATCAAGAAATAGAGAGAAAATTGAAAATTTTGCAAGGAAGTTGACTAGTCAAAGTTGCAAGTAAGGAAGCGTACCAAATATGGGAAGATAACAAAAAAAGAAAGCAAATAAAGAGTTCAAACATGCCTTGGACATCCAACATGGATCCTACACACACCATTGCATGCCAAAAATTAAAGTTCTCTTAATTGCACAATTATTCTCGAACTTTTCAGGGGCAGCAAATTGAAATGGTCATAACTTTCAACCCGAGTGTCAGATTGGTGCAATCTATGTGCCATCGGAAATCTCTTTTCGAGTAGATATCTATGGAGCCCAAGATTTTATAAATCGGAGCTATATAGAGGGAGATATGACCTCCGTGATTTGGCTGTTATAATTATATACAGGATTTGCAAAAAGTTTTCAAAATTGGCAACATGAGAGATGTTTAAGGAGTTCAATTTGGCAAGACTTCGAGCCCACGCTACACCACTTAGTAACAAATCCTTTCCAATTCAAATTCTTTCCAAGTGTAAAGCGTAGCTTGAGGCCTAAGCAAGAAATCTTTACAAATAAGGAAACAAGTCCTAAAAGAGAGGAGATTCTTTGCTAAAAATGAGGCATCAACATCTATAAAGCTATTCTCCACTAAGCATCTCACATCCAGCCCTCTCTCCTATTCCTTACTTTATTTCTTTCTTTCTTCTTTTCCATTAGTTTATTTTTATTTTTGGTAGCCTTGGGCCATGTCCAAGGATTTATTTTGAAGGAGAATTTTTGTGAAGGAGAAGTTGTAAAGATGCATTTTTTAATGACAAATCAAGAAGCATTCTTTGCAATAGCAGGCTAATTTTCTTGATTAAAACTATGGATGAAGGTAAGTAATTGTCTTTTTATTTGTTTAGTAATTCTAATTTGTATTCCATGATTATATGCTTAATGATTAATAAGCTTGCCTTCGTGCTCTAGGCAAATGTCTATTTTTATTTCTAAAAAATATAAATTAGTTTTGACTACTCATGCTTAGGTTTGACGGGCCATGCTTATGATTTAGATCTTTTGACGGTTTATGCTTACTTTTGATGGGTAGTTCTTAAATTATTTTTATTCATTTATGAGATAAATGAAGTCTTGAGTTTTGAATTTTTATGATTAAAAAGGGATTTTAAAAGTTAGATTTTCCGAATTAAAAACATTGATTTGTCTTTGATTTGAAGTAAAAATTGGAACAAGTTAGGGTTACTTGATAAATAATTGGTGGATGCTTAGGATTCATATGCTCTAATCACCTTCATTAATTGGTAGATTTCGTATTTCTAAATTGGTTGCTTGCTTTTATTTCTAAACACTCAAAACTTTCTTTAATTGTTAGTTAATTAGTTTTCTTAATCTAAAAGTTTCTTAAATTAGTTCCCTATGGGGTTCGACCCGTTCTTTCCACTGTCTCATCTAGACACCTGTGTACTTGTGGTATTATATGATTGATATTGATCACATCACTCTACATGAGTACGTCGTCACCGCTGCTCCTTTTGCATTCTTCCTTCCCTACTTTAGATCAACCTTGCTCCGATATCGCACATCACCTCTAAGGTATGGGACATAGAATGAAACAACTCAACTCTGTTTGGGGTTTTTCTCAAAGAACGAAATAGCCTGTACAATGGTTTTTGTTTGGCTTTCACTTGTTTTGGGACATGCATATTCGATTCATTGATGCTTGTTTGGTGATTGATTAAAATCCGGAAGTAGGTTTACCATTTGCACATTGTTTAGAGACTCAAATACAACGTCTGTTTGGGGTTTTTCTCCGAACGAAATAGCTACAATGGTTTTTGTTCATTTATTTTGGGACATGCACATTCGATTCATTGATGCTTGTTTGGTGATTGATTAAAATTTGGAAGTGGGTTTACATTACCCAAACGTGCATTTTCTTCTTCTCTATTCTATTCTTGTCTGACATCTTTTTTCTCTTTTATGTTTGACATTTGATATTTCTCCTTCTTCTTTTTATTTTTTGTGTGTAATTTTTATGTACATTTGTTGTTGTTTGTCTTTGTTAAATTTTTTTTTTTAGATTCTTTGATCTGGCAATGGTTTTGATTCCAATTCCTCACAAATGATTAGTGTTTGTATGTTGTGTTGTTCTCAGAAAAAGATGGGCATATATTTTGTGTCTGGACGCCAGCATGCCATACCCTACTTTGGAATCATTTATAGGGTGCAAGTTATTTACGTTGTCCAAGTACACACAATCCTCAAGTCTTGAGTTCATTGTATTATATGAGTACCCAATGGAAGGCTTTTGTTGTTCGTAAAGCTGTGGTTGTATGTTTGCTAATTTAGTACTAATTCACTGCTCTTCTATTTGATTTACTATTTTCCTCCTCATCAAGAAAATGATCTTGGTAAAGGACAACTACATAATATGTGAGGACATGATGATATAATGTTTGGCCAACCCTTAATTCACCTAACAGTTTCGTCCCTTCTAGTCTTGTGATTGTCGTGGATTTAGGTGGACGAGCCTGGCCAAGGTTGACCTCAAGCTCTGCTATCTGAGTGATCATGCCACGTTTACATACAGTAGAAAGGCAAAGTGTGGGCTTAAGCTCTGGCTAGGGCTCATATTAAAGCGTTGCTCGTGCCGAATTCGAGCATGAGCTGGCTCGACTGATTGATACCCCTACCAAGTCAACAACAAACATGTTTCACCTTTGTTATTTGCTCATTCTTCAACCGTGCGCATCTCACTAAACATGTAATGCAATTAACTAATGCAATTGGTAGACAACAATTCAATTATTCCTCTGATTTAATATTAGATGGCTAAGCTAATGTAGTGGACAATATGTTGAAAAATATGATTGAAGGGCTCTCAATATTCCCTTCTTTCCTCGAAATGGTTTCTTGAAGTTAGAAAAAAAGTGTGACTGCCTTTGGTTCAATTGGTTCAAGTTGTAATGCAGAGTACAAGGCACTGCTTGCTTCAAATGTTGTTTTATAGTTTTGTTGAACGCCCCACATGTCTAATCTATAACTAGCTGGCTGAAACCACTTGTATGATGCACATTCAGTAGTGAACGTAGATAAGTATCAAACTTTTCATGGTATTATAGCTGCTGAAATTTTATGGTTATATGGTTATGGTTGAAAGATCTTCAGGTTCCCTTTACTTCAACTCCCATGATTTTGTGTGACAACATGAGCTCTCTCTCTCTCTCTCTCTCTCTATGTATTTTAATCATGTATGTACTAAACATTATCTATGTTTTATGTGTGCTCGTGTCTCTATTTGCCAAAACTGAACAGATGGCGGTCAAAGAAAAGAAGCTGAAACCAGAGGAAAAATTGCTATATGAGCAAGACTCACATGTGTCCAAAGTCATATTAAATGAGGTGGAGCCAGGGGCATATCATTGCATTAATACGAACCCGGATAATGACATACGAGTTCTAACTGACAGACAAAAGGAGATTGTTAGGGAGGTTGGACTAGCGCAGATTTCAGAAATTGCCTATATGAGAATAGACCTGCCATCATTAGTGGCCTTGTTGAATGATGGAGGCCTGAGACAAACACGTTTCATTTGCCTACCGATGAAGCGACGATAACTTTGGAGGACATTGCATATATATATATATATATGGGCTCTCGATCGACGGTATACCTGTAACGGGTAGGACTTTCCCCAAGTCACTTGTCCCAGAAGTGTGCAAGGAGTTACTTGGCATTGCTCCATGTCCTGGCAAAGACACTATTGGCATTACAATTAAATTAAAGTAGCTAGAAGATAACTTCAAGCCCTCTAAGAAGAGGAGCGAGGTTTACAAGACGAGAGCATACTTGTTCTTTGTGGTGTCTGGACAAATTTTTGTCAATTCTTTTGGTGCCAAAGGGCCAACTTGGCAGCTGGAGTTGTTTAGGGAATTCAAGCCTTATGCATGGGGCCCGGCTTGCCTTACAAGCCTCTACAAAATGCTTGGAAGGGCTAAAAGGTTATTAAACGGTGAAGATGAGGGTAAGGAAGAGGACGAGGGCGAAGACAAACCTGACACTTCGAATATTACCCTTTTGAAGACTCTAACGGGCTCCTCATAGTTGCTCCAGGTGATGCAAAATGTTATTTAAAACTATTAATTCATCACCTGACATCCTAATCATTGAAAGAACATATATCCATTAGAGAGAATTGCAGTGGCAGACTATACACGACATTACACATGTATGTTACATCTTAAACAAAATAAACGCGCGCAATTCAGGGTAGAAAACAATAAGGGTAATTTCATTGCTCTTGTGAAAAATCCCAATTATTTCGATTTCAGTAAAACCATTCCAATTTCCATGTACATAAACACATTGGAGGATGAGACGGTTGCCAACAAGTTCAAAATGGAGGAAAAAGATGGGTTGGCTGATTCTTATTTGGGATTCAATCGAAGGTCATTTAATCCGAATGGCATTTTATCATCAACGTCCATGTAAGCCATCTGAGATGGGTCTCCAGAGGAAATGGGTGACAAATAGCATGAACCTATTGTTAATAGTTTAATGTAAAGCGTATACACATGTACAAAAACGAGCACCAACCTATTAAATGGAAACCAACAACCTCTAAGATGAGCAATAGAATGAAGATTTGTAGGACTCTGTTTATGGAAGGTCTGGCCAGCGAAAACGTGCAAGTATAAAGAAGATGCGGACAATTAGAGATGGGAAAAAGGGGGTTTCGAAGGCGGGTAAATATAACGAAGAGTGATGATAGCATCACTTAATTTCATATCAAACGACACTATCGTCACTCTCAAAAAATTCTAAAAAGAAATTTGGAAAAATGGCGGGAGGAATTCTACCGTGGTGAAAGTATTCCGAGGAACTAACGCGTGCAATGGCCAAATACTGGGAATTGTACAATAAAATCCTCAAAATTTTTTGAGTAGATACCAATCAACGGGATAGGATATAATCTTTGATTAATTCTGAATATCTATATGAATCGTTCATGTTAGGATATGCTGGAATCAAATTTTGGAGTTTTAAATTGATTCTTTTTCATTCAACGATGTCGCCAATTTGCAATAGTATATTTTACATGATTCTTGCAGTTTTTTATGATGTCTAGCTGATAGGTTTGACGCAGTAGGTATATCTTTGTAAATCAATCCAAAATCTTTGTGATTAGACATAATTGACTTTGAACTAAGTGATGATATAAGTTTTGTTTTAGGATGTCGGAAAAACATTCAATAAGTTGAAACCCTAGCAATTGGGAATTCTGAAAAATAAAATTTGGCCCTTATGTTTGTACCAAAAACCTGCTCTTTGGCCCTAGTAGATGAACTCCATAAATCTAGAAAAGTGGATAATAAATTTCTTTGGATCAAAGCACCCAAGATCCAAAATAAAAAACTCACGCCAAAAGTCCTCCGGATGTGGGAGATAATGCCCTTACAAGTTTTGGTGTCAAACCAGTCTAATTCCGAGAATATTTTCTTGGAAGATTAGATCTTTAAGCCAAATCGGTAAGGATTTTGAAGTCAGACTTTTTTAGCCAAATCTGTAAGGATTTTGAAGTCAGACTGTTTTAGCCAAATCTGTGAGGATTTTGAAGTTGGTTGAAAACTAGAAATAATAGCCCTCATTGTAAGCTTCCCAATAGTACCTTGCCCGCTCAAATTCGATTTTTTTAATAATTTATGGTGATTTTTCTACTAAAGCAATGTGGATGGCAATTCTACACAGAAACAAGAATTTATTCCCCAAATCGGGATTTTGAAAAAATTGTGCAGAAATTAACAAAGGAAATTAGGGTTCCATCTTTTGGGAGAAACTGCACCAACAAACAAAGTTTCTTGTCAAAATAATTTGGAACACTCAGGCTTTCCTAAATTGGATTGAAATATAAATTACCGAAGTTTCCAATAAGGGTCCATCTGCAAAACTTTTCCAGCATGTATAAATTTAACTTAGACGCTTAGTAGCGATTTTTATATTATATTATATTATATATGAAAGAGATTGATTTTAAATTGAAATCGGTCTCTAATTGATTTTGACTACACACAACAGATTTTAACCCTCCTTTTTATTATTTATGAGACACTTTGATTTTTTTTGTTAATTCTGGCAAATACTCCCTTGGAACCTCTTCTTGCAACTCTTGGCATTATGGAGGGCCATACTTAATACATTTTTCATAACTTAATATCCATTAATTACTCCATTCAATATCATCATAATTGTAGGCCCACCTAATAATGAAGCAATTGCTAACGTACGTTTCTCTCCACCTTCTCACACTTAATACAATTTAATTTTCTTAACTTAATATCTTCTAATTACTATCCTCTATCCAATACCAATGAAATCTCATCATTTCCATACCGTGCTCCTAATTTTTTGCCAAATTATAAGCTTCTTGTTGCTTAGTACTAATATCATTATTCATTGCTTATTTTAGATTCCAATACCTTAATCTATGCTGGTTCCCAACTTACTCATCCATGACAACTGTTATGTAATGCATAACTTCTTTTTTTTTCATTTTGGGTTGGCAAATTTCAATACCTTAGAGCATGTTCGGTAACAGGCGAGGAATCCATACATCTGATGATTCTTCACTACCACTGGAACTAGGATTCCTCGCTGGGGATTTGTGTAGTTGAGAATTTCACATTGATATTGGTGTATATAGATGCATATTGCTGAGAAAAATATGGTTGGGTGAGCAAATCCACTTAAGTGAAATTTTCAAATTTTATGGGGGTGGTCAGATCTGAAAATCCTAACAAATAAAGATTATCATTCGTCCAAATCTTTAGGAATTTACAATTGCCAAATATGCATTTACCATAATATAAAGAAAACCGAAAATCTTTTTCCTAAAGATTTGGTTGCCCAACGTGACCTAAACGTTATTTCAATTTTCCATGTCAAGAATTTATTTATCACATGTCCAAATTATAAGGGATCACAACTCTTTAATTGCCTTGACTGCCATAGCCATACGAACCAACACCACATCCTTCATGTACGCCTTTCTCTTTCTTTGAATTTTCTTTTATTGCAACAAGTATCCATCATTCTATGTCTGAAGCGAAGTGAATCCAATTGCAAAATTAGCCAATTGGATTCAATTGATTTTGACTGAATTTTATTGACCTTCATCACAATAACCTTCCCACGTTTGTAACTCCTAATTAACAAAAACGTCTCCCTCTTCAATTGCAATCGATTTTTTTGATTGTCCCTCAACTTTCACAAACCCTCCCACGTACATAACTCCCACACGACCATAAGTCTTCATATCAAGTCCTCTTTAGTGAAATATCTTCTCCTCATTCTTCTCAGGAACGGCCTTATTTCTTATCTTTTTCTCATCTAGGGTGATATATAAAAAGCAACAATCATGTTTCATTTGCTCGCGATCATCTCATCTTTGCCTACTATACTGGCCATTGATTCGAATACACCACTTGCATTATTGGGGTAACCAAAATCAGTATTTCTCTAATTTCTTTTAGGTCTTTTATGGTTCCTCAATTTCCATTTCTTACTCTCTATTTTGCATCCGCTTAACAATCCATTTTTTTACAAATATATTTATATTGACATTCTTCATTTAACCAAAGTGCTTTCTCTCTCAAATATAAACAAGTGAAAAACCCTCAATCCCAGATTTAAGGCTTAAAAGTGTTTTTTTTTTCATGAAACTTACAAGAGAAATGCAAGATTATGAAAAAAAATTCAAATAAATCAAAACCCAAATATTGAATTTAAATTTTTTAAAATTCTCAACATTACCGATAGTGAATCAGTTCAACATTTGATTCCGACTGTACAAAAAAAAAAACAAATGTGAAGGTGAGGACTCAATCTTTTGTGAGATCTAAACTATTCATGAGATGCACAGTGATAGTCTTAGATATGTGTGAGGTTCTACTTTGATTGAAGTGTATCACCAAATGATTAGATGATTAGAGTTCAACTATGTCTTCTCAATTTGTTCAAGCTTTTTTTTTTCTACGAATATCACCTTTAATCAAAATTGAGATTTTCCAGTGGCGATTTCCGATCCATTATGATTTTGTACACACTCTTTGGGTACCCCTTTTTTTTTTTTCTGAGTTGAATTATGCATCTATGAGTCACCGAAACTGGATCTTAAATTGTCTTTTAATATTTTCCTTTCATATATTATATATATTTCTTTATTTATTTCTTTTAATATATTTCTTTATTAATATTAAATTGTCTTTTAATATTAAATTGTAACGTCATTATGCATCTATGTGAAAGCATGGAGATTGTCAAGAGTAGGAGAGGGAGAGGGAGACCCAAGAGAAGTTGGAAAGAAACTATTAAACATGACCTTGCCTATATGGATCTAACAAAGGACATGGCCCTAAACAGATTTGATTGGCGTCATCAAATCCATATAGCCGACCCCACTTAGTGGGAAAAGGCTTGGTTTGGTTTGGTTTGGTTTGGTTTTATATTATATATATTTCTTTATTTATTCGTAATCCATGCAACATCATTTATAGTGTTCCCTACATTGCTTTTCATTTTTCTACTTTTGATTAATTTTCTTGTGTTCGAGAAAAAGCCACAACGAGCTACATATAGTGGTGTGGAGTCTTAGGATGTCTGGTATGTTTGTGGCTTGTGGTTTTTATTTATTTTTATTTTTTTAGACATGTTTGTGACTTGTGTTGATTTAGTTTTACTACCTTTAGGCTGATAAGGATGCCATTCCATGCTTTTGTAATTCTATATACATTTTTCTTTGACTATTGTTATTTTATATTTTTGTTCTTCTTCAATTTTGACCATTGTATTATATTAGCTTATTGTTTTGGAATTCAATTTTGATCAACAAATCCAATTTCGACCTTTTTTTTTAATTACCTTCAACAATTTATTTTTGAATCTTTTTAAATTGATTTTATGATTTATTTTCTTAACTTTCTTTTTTAATTCTCTTTTATTTCCTTTCTTAATATCATTTCTTAAATGTATTCCAATAGAAAATGGTCACGTCAATGTCATTTAACTCAGAATAATTCCCTTCTTAATTATCTTCTTAATTTCATTTCTTAATAGCAGCAGTGTCATGAAACAAAAAATTGTAACGTCATTATATATATATATATATATTTTTATTGTTTCCTTTTTTTAGTTATTTTAGTTTATTTTCTTAAAGGCAATGTTAATGGGAGAATAGTAACGTTCATGTACTTTGGTAGTAATTGTCATTGCTAGTGAAACATCTATCATAAAATATTTGAATATTTAACAAATTAGAAAGCAACAATCCACCCCAAACCATAATAGAAAGTGCCATTTACTTTTGGACTCCAAACCACATCCTTGTAGCCCTCAAATATCCAAATAATAATAACAATTATAGTAGTGGCAGCGGCGGCAGTATAACAGTAATGATAATGCTCCAAAATTAACACCAAGAAAAAAACATACACAAGAACTGGAAACTATTAATATTATAAAAGAAGAGGAAGTAAATAGAATGATAGTATGTGTTAGATTATTCATGGCTAAAGTGACAGTTATGCAATATAGGCACTCCATAGATTGAATTAAAAATTATTTTTTTTATGACTTCTTAAAGCGGTCCATAATCTCGTATGAACAAAAAACGGAGACCAATTCTTGCATTGAATATTATTGAATTAATATTACAAGAAAATCCGCTTTTTATTTTTGGCGTGGATTACAATGCTCAAAACCAAAAATACAATGTCCTAATTCGAGAAGGTGCTTGCTTCAGGTCCTTGACCTGTTTCTTTCTTTACAAGTAAAGTGAAAGGAACTCTATAAATGACTAATTTATATTATGATATATTATCTTTTATATCTCTTCAGAAGATTTTCCATCATTGGATTGATGATCCATAGCGATCCATATGTACATTGGGCTCATAACCACATTTTAAGCCACCACGTAAACCACTGTCAAAACATATAGAAGTTCATGTGTTAGGCTTATAAAATTATAGCCCAAATGTCAATTGGTCACATAAATGGCCTGTAGCAGCCCATATGCGTGCTTATAGTTCACTCATATATATTGGGCTTGCAGCCCACATGTTAAGCCTGGAGCGACTTGCACATTAGGCTCATAGAAAACAATGGCCCACATGTCAAACCCATATTTAAAAGGAATCTGTAAGCCATATATATAGCCCAACATTAGGTAATTCCATAAAATATGCTCATACATGGGTTCATTTCGTGAACTAGATTCTTATTTGAAATGGGTTCAAACCATGGCCCACTCTTTAAAATGGTTTTATGCATTTTTTTAGAGCCCATTATGACCTATGCATGATCTTTTTGGAAATGGTACTTAGGCTTATTTTCTAAGCAGATATGGACTAATATAGTGACTTGTTGATACCCATTTTACAGTCATCGTTACTATAATCAATCAGTCCAATTCTTACCATTGTTTGGGCCATGATCCAACCCAATTTCAGTCACTATTTGGGCTGAACTCTAGCCTAATTCAGTATGTATTTGGGTTAGACCCAGCCTAATTCTAGTCACTGACTGGCCTATCTCTTGACCCATTTAGAACCATCATTTAGATTGAGTTTTCAGTCTACTTTCGGCCACTAAGTGATTTCATGGCATCTAATTTAACCAAATTAAAGTCATTATTTGGGCTGATTTTTCATTTATAATTCTGGCCTAATTTTGACCCAATAGTTTGGTCTGGTTTAGAATTATAGGTCTGGACTGGTTCTGGCATCTATAATTCTGGCTTGACTCCGACTGCAATTATGTCCTGGGTCAGACCCAGAATTATGGCTTGAGTTAGGCCCAAAATCTGTCTTGGATTAGACCCAATATTCTGGCCTGATTCAAACCAAAACCTGACCTGATTTAGACCCAAAAATCTGGCCTGAATTAGACCAAAATCTGGTCTTTTTTAGGCCCAAAAATCTGTCTTGAATTGGACCTAAAATCTGGCCTTATTTAGGCCCAAACTCTGGCCTGAATTAGACCCAAAATCTGGTCTTATTTAGGTCCAAAATTTGGTCTTATTTAGGCCCAAAAATCTGTCTTGAATTGGACATAAAATCTGGCCTTATTTAGGCCCAAAATTTGGCCTGAATTAGACCAAAAATCTGTCCTGGGTTAGACCCAGAATTATGAACTGAGAGACTCTAGCAAATTTCAATCTCTTTTGAGCCAATTCTTGAGCCCATTTATATCCACCACTCAGGTTGTTCGAGTTTTGAAAAATTATGCCTGTTTGTTTGGGCGGATCCAGGTTGTTTGTGAGCTATGTGTTTGAGTTTCTATCGGCCATATGGTCTGGGCTGATCATACTGACACTGGATCTAATCCTTTTTTCTCTTCCTTATTTTTCTTTTTCTTGCATTTGAAGTTTGTTATTTTCAGCCCTTTTCAGGAATTTTCCACTTAAAATGTAGCATTTTGGCCTCCACCACCTAGTGTTTGGTCTCATCATGGAGATTCAATAATTTTATTTTATTTTATTTTATTTTTATTTTATTTTATTTTATTTTATTTTTTGTTTTTGTAGAGATAACATACTGCTTTGATATATTTAGCATGTTTGATTCATCTCATGCCTCAAGGAAGACACATAGTAGTTGGGTGTCAGAAATCCATGTGTTTTATAGGTTGTTTCCACATGTTTCATGCTCAGTTTCAGTTATTTCAAACACGTCATTCATACTGTATTATAGCCACCATTTGGAGAACACTTTATCTTGAGATTTTTTCCTGGTTGCATCCCATCCATTAACTGAATTGGATGACTTTGAAACCTTACATATCAGATATGGGTTCAAGTTTTGCAAAACATCTTTAATCATTTGAGACCTTGATAATCTAGTCTTTAATGGAAAAAAAACTTTGAAGAACAAATCCTCTTAACATAAGGACCTGAATCTTCAATTGAATGGAGGGCGGAATCCTCCTTAAAAGAGGCTCCGAATCTCCATTTTAATGGTGGCCATGTTGCATTACGCATGGGAGTTTCGTGGAGGGCGGAGACCTTTTTAAGTAAGGCTCTGAGTCTCCTTTTTAATGGAAATGAAGTGGTAGGAAAGATGAAGATGGGGTGGGTACCCATTTGATAGGAGGGCGGAAACCTTCTTTAAGGATCCGAATCTCCATTTTAATGGGAGGAAAGTTGCAGCTATGAGGATGATGAAATGACTAAGATGAGACGAGGGAGAATGAAATGATGGAGATGGAATGGAGGTGATATGGTGGCTAGAGAGTAGAATCCTTCTAAAGAGGACTCCGAATCTCCAATAGAAGGTAGTGGGGAAGATGGTGAAATGAGTGTACTACGTGGAAAAGTTGAGATGGGAAGATGGAGAGGGGATATGATAGAGAAGATAAAAAAAAAAAGCAGCTTTATTACCTTCTTCTTCTTCTTTGCTCCTCTTCTCTCTTTCTTTTCTTTTGGTCTTCTCCTCTCTCAGCAAAACAAACGAACCCCCCCTCTCTCTGTATTTCTCCTCCTTTTATTTCCTCTGTTTGAGAAGTTATGTAACTTCCAAACATGATGAGATCGTGAGAATGGGTGGGAAGTTTTAAAAACAATCTCTTTTAAATGTTTGAGTGGGTCAAATGGCCTAGATCATTTTGTGGGCCCTGCATTTGAATTTTGAGGAACAAAAAATAGTTTATGCAGGGATGGCCATTAACCAATTCACCTAATGCCATTGCTTATGTAAAATTAGCTAAAAAATATCTTTTAACAAGAATTTACTCCATCTTGATTTATTCTCATGGCTCATAGGTGAAGCCTTGATATTTTTGCTTGTCAACAGGACTTGGGTCCAATTTGTGCATAAGCAAGCTCAAATGAATTATTGGGTTCGAACCCATTTGATCATAACCCCAACTGAGTCCACATAGAATAGAACTTTGGCAAGATTTTTTTTAAATGCCAACAAATGCCCCCTTCGAGGAGCGACGGAGAGAGACCTGAGTTGAGGCCGTTGTTCCTCGAACCAATCTCATTTTTTTTTTTTCATCTCTTTTGCATGATATGACTTCATTTGCTTCTCGATCCCAATGAAGTTGACATATTGAATGGACATCAAATATAATTCTTCGACTTGATCATATTGTCAAGTGACCTTTCATTAGCCTTTGGCATTTTAGGGAGTGGAATTTAACATGGTGAATTGAGAGATAAAGACTTGATTCCCAAGGCAAGGTATCAAAACTTTTGAGGTTTTTGAGGCTTAATATCAGGATCAATATGTTACAAACTTTGAGGCTTAATATCAGAACTTTTGAGGTTCCGAGGCTTGGTATCAAAGTTTAATGTAAGACAAACTTTGAGGCTTGATATCGGGACTTTTGAGGTTCCGAGGCTTGGTATCAAAGTTCAATATAAGACAAACTTTGAGGCTTGATATCGGGACTATTGAGGTTCCGAGGCTTGGTATCAAAGTTTCACATATTACAAACTTTGAGGCATGGTATCGAAACTTTAGAGGTTTCGAGGCTTAATATCAAAGTTCATAAAATTTTGGATTTCAAGGCATTTTATCGAGGCTTTTAACAGGCTCGAGGCATAATATCGAAAATCCAAGGACATCTAAGAGCATACTTATCGTGGATAATAGTTTTTAAGGAATTTACCATTGATTGGCATAAGACATCGCTCACCATCTTGATTAATAAGACCGTAAGCGCCATTGGAATAAACCGAGTTGACAATGAATGGTCCATCCCATTTTTCCTCAAACTTGCCTTTAGATTTGTGGGTGATACTCATTGGCCGCTTAACAGCGCGGACAAGATCTCCCCTTTCTAAAACTCTTTAGTGTATTTTTTTGTTAAATGCACTTGCCATTCGTACTTGATAGATTTCTGTATCCTATCTGGCTATAAGTCGATTCTCATCAAGGGACTCCAACTCTTGTAATCGTAGAGTCACATTGTCTTCATTTGTCATTTCGTTAAGTAACGCAACACGAAGTGATGGGATTTGGATTTCAAGGGGAATGACAGCCTCACAACCATAAACAAGCGAATAAGGTGTGAATTGAGTAGCTCCTTGAACTGTAGTGCGGTAGGCCCACAAGGCTCTGGGAGGCGTTCATGCCAATCCCTTTTGTTCTTAGAAACCATCTTTTTCAACAATTTACATATTGTTTTGTTGAATGCTTCAGCTAACCCATTTGCTGGATAGTAGGCCGTAGAAGATATACTTTTGATGTGATATTTCTCACAAAATTTGTAGAATCGATGATCTCGAAATTGTGGTCCATTATCGTGGACAAGCCTTCTTGGTACCCCAAACCTACAAATGATGTTGGTCTTAAGGAAGTTTAAGACTGCTGTTGTCTTAAGTTCACTTGCAGCGACAACTTCAGCCCATTTGGAAAAGTAATTGGTTACTGTAAATATAAACCGATGCCCTTTAGATGAAGGCGGATTAATTGGGCCAATTATGTCCATTCCCCATGCTTCAAATGGCCATGATGCCATTGATGAATGCAAGGGTTCCAGAGCCTGATGTATGTAGTCAGCATGAAATTGGCAAGTTTGGTAGTGCTTTGCAAATTTATGTGTATCATTGACCATTGTGGGCCAATAATATCCTAATCTTTTGATTTGGTCACAAAGTTTAGAACCCGGCTGATGTGCTCCACAAGTCCCACTATGGGTTTCATACATTACCTTTTCTGCTTCATGATTTGATAAACACCGAAGAAGTACACCATCATACGATTTCCTATATAGCGCTTTTGTCTTCTCATCATGGTAGAATCTAGGTGCTCTCCTCCTGATACTTGCCCGTTCTTTAGGTTCATCCGGAAGAATGCTAAATCGTATATAGGCAATGAATTGATCACGCCAGTCACCAATTTCCACTTCAGACACCGATAGCCTACTTGCTTGGACTTGTTGGCATTCAACAATAGCTTCATGTGTGTCCAATGGTGGTAAGATCCTTCGCTCACACACCACCACATTAAGGATCTCTCCTTTTGGGAGCGCCATCGAGGCTGCCAAACTCACCAAAGAGTCTGCTCGATAGTTTTGACCCCGTGGAATATGCTCAATATTGCAATATGCAAATTTGCTCATAAGCCTACAGGCCATTTTATGATCAAGGTGTAGGTTAGGTTTCTTCACTTCATATACATCATTTATTTGGTTTACGATGAGTTTTGAATCTCCTCGTATTTCCAAATATTCGACTTGTGCTTCAAGAGCCATTTCCATTCCCATGATGAGGGCTTGATATTCTGCAATATTATTTGAGCATGACTTTGTCAATGAAAAGGAGTGCGGGATCATATGTCCATCAGGAGTTACAAAAATAACTCCCACCCCTGATGTTCTTTCTCCATCTTCTTCCATTCGTGTGGCACCATCAAAATATATCTCTCAACTCTTTTCTTAAGACGTCTGAAAAACTTCAACAAAAAACACTGGCTCATCAGGAAGAGTATCATTTAGCTTGGAGTTAGGTGGTAATGGATGTGCAGCTAAGAAGTCAGCTAATGCTTGGCCCTTTACTGCTTGTTGTGGCATATATATGATGTCATATTGGGTGAGGAGAAAGGACCATTTGGCTAATCTTGCATTCAAAGATCTAGCTTTTGTGACTAAGGTTTTCAAGGGATTTATCCTAGACACAAGATGGAGCTTTTGTGATAACAAATAATGTCGCAACTTTTGGACTGCAAACATCAACGTGAGGCATTCTTTCTTAACTGGCGGATAACGGTGTTCTGCACCAACCATCATCCTACTCAAGTAGTAAAGCGCAATTTCGTGTCCTTGATCATTTTTTTGTGCTAACATTGCCCCCAATGAATGGTCAAGTGCTCGTGTGTAGAGAATGAAAGGTTTCCCATGAATTGGTGCGGCTAAGACTGGAGGTTTTATAAGATACTGTTTGATGTCTTCAAAGGCTTCATCACATTCTTTGTTCCATACAAAATTGACTCCCTTCTTCATTAGACGAGAAAAAGGTCGACACCTTCCCGAAAGATTTGAGATGAATCTCCGAATGTAAGCCAATCGTCCTTGTAGTCTCCTTTAAGCTCCTTCAAGTTTCTTGGAGGCTTCATTTCTATGATTGCCTTTTTCTTAGCTGGATCGAGCTCTATTCCATCTTTTCGAATGATAAATCCTAAGAGTTTTCCCGAAGAAACGCCAAAGAAGCATTTCAATGGATTCATGCGGAGCTTATATTGTGTGAGCCTTTCAAATACTTTTCTTAGGTCTCTGAGATGCCCTTCTTTTTGTTTGCTTTTGACAACAAGATCATCCACATAGCATTCCACTGTCTTGTGCTGCATATCTTTGAAGATTCTCATCATTGCCCTTTGATAGGTTGCTCCAGCATTTTCCAAACCGAAAGGCATTACAGTGTAACAATAGACTCCAAATGAAGTTTGAAATGCAGTATGTTTTTCATCATTAGGGTACATTTTAATTTGATTATACCTTGAGAACCCATACATGAAAGACATTCTTTCATAACCGAAAGTATTGTCTATCATGATTTCCGCAATAGGCAACTAGAATTCATCTTTTGGACATGCATAATTTAAATCTCGAAAATCAATGCAAACCCTAATTTGGCCATTTTTCTTTGTGAAAGGCACAATGTTGGCTCGCCAATCTGGGTGTTCTTCTTCTCTAATGAATCCAACATCCTTTAGTTTTTGCACTTCATTTTCAATTTTATCCATTATATTTGGATTAAATCGTCTTTGTGCTTGCTTCACGGGTTTGACATCTTTTCGTAAATCTAGCCTATGCATTGCAACTTATGGATCAAGACAAGGCATCTCGGCATAGGACCATGCAAACACGTCTTTGAATTCTTTCAAGAGACTAGTATATTCAGAAAGTTCTTTTTCATTCAATTCTGCACTTACAGAAATTGGGCAGGGATTTTCCACCGTTCCAAGATTGATTTCTTTAACATTGTCCTATGTTGGAAGATTTGGTTTTATATCATCTTTCTTTTCTCTCTCAAGTTCAAGATACATCTCTTTACCATCATCAAGGTCTTCATCCAAGATAGATGTGCAGTTGATAGAGAATGACTCCCAACTTGGAAAAATGATTTCGAGAACCCAACTTTCATCTTCCAGAGAAGGTATAGGAAGTTTGTCCATGTAAGGAAAAACGTGCTCTTATAGTGGCTTTGGAGGATATCCTGAACCATAAAAGAAGTTATAACTCTTGCCACTCTCATATCTTCTTATTTTCCCATAAAGTGTGCATGGTTCCAAAGGGACTGGAATTCCTCGTCCATAATTTAACCCTTGTTTAGTGGAAAAGTCATATCCCATGCAACACATTATCTTTTTAGCCACATGACTATATCAGGAGAAGTCAGGGATACCGTGCACGGTGATCTTTTCAAAGACCATTCGTGACGGCAAGGAAGCTCTGTAAAACACTATTGAACGTCTATTTTTCATAGGTATGAGATATATTGCTCCTTCGAACTTCTCTAGTGGCGGCTGTAAATATGTTTGTGGAATTGGCAGTTCGCCTGAATATCGGATATCATCGAATGACTTCATTTCTTTGCCTTCATTTTCATCTTCACCCATCTTCGATATGACATTAACCGAATTTTTCTTGGGCTTGGCACTTGGGATTTTGATTTTGTTGCCCCCAATGACAATTTTATCTCTAGGTTTTGAGCGAATGCAAATTTCAAGACATTCAATTTTTTGTTCAGCCGATGCTTTAAATGATTCACCTTTCTTTATCTCAACACCCTCTAATAAACTTGAAGGGGGAGGTATGGCTACTTTAAGGTTTTTCTTTTTATTTATCGCCTTCTTTGTAGCCAATGCTTCTTGTGAATTTCCATTTGCATCATCATCATCATCATCATCATCATCTTTTTCCGACTGATAGATGCTTGCATCTACGCAATAAGCTTCGATGCCTTTAAATGGTTTCTTGTCAGCAAACACTCGACGAACCTCCATGTTTTCATCTACGTATTTAATACATTGGTGCAACATCGAAGGAACCACAAAATTATCATGAATCCATGGTCTTCCTAGAAGTGAGTTGAAAGAAATGTTTGCTTCAATGGCATAGACTGTAACTTGGGACTTCATTTCTCCAATCTGGTAAGGAAGAATAATTTTTTCTATTGCCTTTTCTGTTTGTCCATTGTATGCTGATATGTTGACCTTGGTGTAATTGAGCTTGCTAGTTGGGATTCCTAAATATTTTAAAGCTTGCATGGGGATAAGGTTGATTGCTGACCCTGGATCAATTTGCACCCTTGGTAGCTCAACATCAGTAATGTAGCCTGTGAAATATAATGGACGGTTATGCTTCATTTCCCCGAGTAACATATCCTCCTTTGTAAATATGATAGTGGCAGCTATGGTCGTCTTCAACATGTGACACTCTTTATAATCCAACTCTTTCTCTTTTTTACATCTCACCTCTACTTGATGGACGTGAGGAATATAGTCATTGGCATTCATGAGGGTTGTCGCAGCAGCCTTGCGAATGTCTGGGGACACGCGTAACATATCATTTATACTTACACGGGCAGGTATGCGTGCAAGATGCTTAAGCAAATTAAAATTGAAGGGCTCATTAAGAATTGGTAGACCGCTACTTCGGACATTCTTTTCTACCGGCTTTATGGCTTTCTCTTGACTTATCACGGCATCGTAATTTTTGTGATATTCTAACCCAGAGCGGGTACCTTTGCCACTTCTTGTACCTCTTGAATAGGCTGAAAGTTGTCTTCACTGTTATTAGTTGAAGGCTATGAAGACTCAAAGAATTCCAAGCCAAGACTTTCTGAATTGGACGAGCTCTTTGTGTCTCCATCATTGTCATCTAAATTTCCGTCTTTGTCTTCATCTTCATCAGAGTCCTCATGACTAGTTCCAACCATACTGCAGGATAAGGAGAATGCTTCTTCATTCTCATCCATCATCCCAAGGCATTTCATTATCCCATTTTAAGATTTTAATTTCTTGGGGAGTCCTTAGTCCACTGGTAAAGCACCAAGGAAATAGATCTGAGGGATCTGAGGATTCATCCAAATCATGCTTGTTTTCTTAGATGATTTTCTCATTGCCTAGATCAATAGGTCTTTCATAATCTTCATCTATTATCTTCCCCCATGATAATTATAGGAAGATCTTTCCTTTTCCATTCTAGAGTTAAATTCCATATTGACCCTGAGTAGACTATGATTTTTATCATACCTTCTATCCACCTCATGATGTCACCATCGTCAAGCAACTCATCACTATCCGTGTGATTTGCACTGCTAGATGGACTTGATGGCTGGGATAATTCATTGTGTCTTCTACTTGTGAGAGATCAGGAGCTGATGACATATAGTAGGGCTCACATACTCATGTCTTCGTCAAAGCATATTTCTCCTCATAATGTTGTTGAATGGATGAAAACTTAATTGCATCTTCATCCATCCATTCTGAAGAGTCTCTAGAAGATCTTTCAATATCTTTGCACCCCCATATAGAATCATGATTATCATTATCTCAACCATCATCATCATCATCATGTGGATCTTCATTTGACGCTGTCATTGCGACAGAACCATGAGGAAGTGTCCCATCTTCATCTTCAGAATCTTCTATGATCGTTACATTGCCGCAATAGTTCTTTCATCAACCAATTCAGAACTATTGGATGAACTGACTTCACTCGTTTCTTCGTTTTTATTTTGAGTTACATCCTTCCAAAAATCCTTATCTATGGGGTTTTTAACCACGTTGGTCTTTTCTTTAATGTTGCATCCTTTTTCAAATAATCCTTGTGGCAAAAACTCAGCTAAAGTGAATCAAACACGAGGCTCTTGAATCAATACATCAACAGCTTTAACCATCTTTTTCTTTTTATTAGCCTTTTTCTTATTGTTGGGTTTTCTCTTTTTCATCTGCCTCCTTGTCCGTGGTGCGACATCCCTCAGTGGTTGTCGCTTACTCCAGAAGGGATTTGATAATATTCGTGTGTGTGACTTGTTCTTCATTGTTTCCCACCCTTCATCGGTCATGAGGTTGGGATGGACCCACATGATTGTCCCGTCAAGCATTTTTGTTGGAACCAGACCATCCTTATCCTTTATTGAGTTTACTAATCGAAACTCAACATTTTCTTCTTCTATCAAAGTTGGAATCTCGGTTGGCTTTTCAAAGCTTCCAAAATGGATGGAGATCATATTAGTTGTCACCTTCTTATCTTCTTTTTCCAAGGTGATAATTCCATTGTCCAACAAATCCTGGACTTTGTTTTTAAAGACCCAACAATCTTTTATATTGTGACTCATGACCCTGTGGTATATACAATATTTAGGGTCATTTGTTCGTCCTTCTTCCTCTGGCCTTTTGCATGTTGGAAGTTTGATTTTCTCATTTTATAAGAGAGTGTGAAAGATAGATTCAGAATCTTCCACTGCAAAGTCATAGTCCCGTGACATTCGTTCCTTCAAAGTCTGAGTTTTCTTTGCATTCTTTTGGTTGTCATCATCCCTCTTATATTCGCTTTCGTTTTTCTTTGAATTTGAAGATAAAGCAATTTGGACCGCAAGAGATTCTTTCTTCTTGCCCCTAGGCTTTGATGATTCGACCCGTTTTGAGGACTTTTTCTCATTTTCACGATCCTTGATGATCGTTTCTGCTTCAATTGATGCTTCCAACAACTCACCAAGGTTTTTTTTTATTACCAACTAACTTAGCTCTTATTTTTGAGAGCATATTCATCCTACACATATTTGTCAAACTTTCATGTGAAAGGTTTTCTGGGCATTTAAATGATAAAGCTTGCCACCTTTTGATAAATGCAGCAACCGATTCATCTTTGCCTTGTTTTTCTGAGCATAGGCGAGCTGTAGTCACTGAACTATCAGTATCAAAGAAGTGATCCACAAACTTTTGTTCTAAGTCCTTCCATGAACTTATGGAACCAACTAGTAACATCTTATACCAATCAAATGCGGTTCCTTCCAATTTGCTGGTGAATAACTGGATTTTTAATGCATCATTGTTAACAATTTCTCCAGTCAACACCTTGAAGTGACATAGATGTGGATAAGATGAAGAATTCCATCATTAGACTGTAAGTTGGGTTGTTTGAATTTAGGTGGAAATGGCTCATTGTCCATCCAGGTTGGATAGGGTGGAACCGCTCCTTTTTTTTATGAGGTTGATCCTCCAGTAGCATTTTCAATCATCTTTTGGACCTCTTTTGTTGTTATTTGGTGTTTGCTCGATTCTTCGTCATCATCATTATGGTCATGATCATCTCTTTGATCATGTCTACTATGATCATTTTGAGAGTTTCGTCCAGGCTCCTTCTGGTTTATCTGGGTTTGAAGAGTGACCATCAATGTCATCATCTCTTCAAGGCGTTTGTTTGTGTCTTGGACGTACTGCATGAAACCTGGCGGGGGATTGGACTCCGAGAATTCTTCCCTCCCTGCCGTATAAATAGGATCTATTCTTGACTCTGATGAAAGTAGTTCCATGTGCTTGCTTGATGTCCTCGATGTTCTCGGTGCCTGTTCATTAGATGATCCTTGTGAACTACTTGAGTCAACCACGATATCTTTCTTTCTTGACTCCTTTGCATTAGCGGCCGTGAAACTCCTTGTTTGTGGTTGTTGGGTGTCGAACAACTCGACTGTGTCCTTTACATATCTTGATGATTCTTTCGTTTTCTTTCCTTTCCCCACCATAATAACAGACATGATGGGTCCTTCAGGCTTTTTAGGTATCCATAACGAGGTCACCTTCATCTTCTGCTTTTGGGACTTTTGCGCCAGCTTTCTCTTTCTCCAAAGGGCTTTATGTTGTATCTTCTTTACCGTTTGTGCACCATGAGTACTTTCTTCTTTTACTTGAATCACCAAAGAAGGTGATGGATTCATTTCTAACATATGTCCAACTGGAAAATGGGCCTGGTTGATGGGCTTCTCTAGTATTTCAATTTGAGACGGATCAACTTGTTTTACATGGACTCCAGCTTGTTTGGAATAGGCCTGAGATTGTTGAATTTGAGTCTGGGTCAAATGGGGCTTGGCCCTTAAAGTAATTGGATTGGTATTCATAATCAATGACCCATTTGTAGTAATCCCACCAAGTTGATGTGAAAGTTGTCGCCGTTTCAACCTTTTTTTATGAGCTTTGGATGGAGTACTTATGTGCTTCACCCGATTATTGGTCAAAAGACCATTTTTTTCTTCATTAGTTCTCCTTTGGGGACGAAACTCTGTCGGAGCATGTTTCTTTGTGAGAATTCGCAGCTCATTGGAGATGGGTGAAAATGTCACCATTAATAGATTTTCTTAAGGGGCCGTTGGAGAATTTTCTCTTCATCTTGGATGCTTTTATCTTTTAACATTGCAAGTGGGGCATAAGAATATTTTGTAGGAATTGACAAGCGACCCCACACATTGGAATTTCAGGTAGGGAGCGACAAGCAGTCCCATATTGACATATTCGTAGCCTTCATTGTCACATGGCCATGGAAATTAGCTATTGGGGTGAACTTGCATCCATCAAAAGTATGACATTTGCGTGGGCTTCCTCTATAAATTTGGGATGCTTGCATGTGAGCTTTTAGAAATTCATTGAACTTTGATTCGTCAAAAGTAATGAAAAGTATAGTTGCCATTATTGCTCCTTTGTCAGCTAAGACCTGAAAAGAGGAAAAAGAAGCAGTGAGCAAAATGGTCCCACCGGGTGCGCCGGTTTTTGTATGAACAAAAAACGGAGACCAATTCTTGCATTGAATATTATTGAATCAATATTATAAGAAAATCTCCTTTTTATTTTTGGGGTGGATTACAATGCTCAAAACCAAAAATACAATGTCTTAATCCGAGAAGGTGCTTGCTTCTGGTCCTTGACCTGTTTCATTCTTTACAAGTAAAATGAAAAGAACTCTATAAATGACTAATTTATATTATGACATATTATCTTTTATATCTCTTCAGCAGATTTTCCATCATTGGAATGATGATCCATAGCGATCCATATGTACATTGGGCTCATAACCACATTTTAAGCCACCACGGAAACCACTGTCAAACATATAGAAGTTCATGTGTCATGCTTATAAAATTATAGCCCACATGTCAATTGGTCACACAAATGGCCCGTAGCAGCCCATATGCGTGCTTATAGTTCACTCATATATATCGGGCTTGCAGCCCACATGTTAAGCCTGTAGCGACTTGCACATTAGGCTCATAGAAAACAATGGCCCACATGTCAACCCCATATTTAAAAGGAATCTGTAAGCCATATAAATAGCCCAACATTAGGTAATTCCATAAAATATGTTCGTACATGGGTTCATTTCGTGAACTAGATTCTTATTTGAAATGGGTTCAAACCATGGCCCACTCTTTAAAATGGTTTTATGCATTTTTTTAGAGCCCACTATGACCTATGCATGATCTTTTTGGAAATGGTACTTAGGCTTATTTTCTAAGCAGATATGGACTAATGTAGTGACTTGTTGATACCCATTTTACAGTCATCGTTACTATAATCAATCAGTCCAAATCCTACCATTGTTTGGGCCATGATCCAACCCAATATCAGTCGCTATTTGGGCTGAAATCTAGCCTAATTCGGTATGTATTTGGGTTAGACCCAGCCTAATTCTAGTCGCTAACTGGGCTATCTCTTGACCCATTCAAAACGATCATTTCGATTGAGTTTTCAGTCTACTTTCGGCCACTAAGTGATTTCATGGCATCTAATTTAACCAAATTAAAGTCATTATTTGGGCTGATTTTTCATTTATAATTCTGGCCCAATTTTGACCCAATAGTTTGGTCTGGTTTAGAATTATAGGTCTAGACTGGTTCTGGCATCTATAATTCTGGTTTGACTCCGACTGCAATTATGTCCTGGGTCAGACCCAGAATTATGGCTTGAGTTAGGCCCAAAATCTGTCCTGGATTAGACCCAATATTCTGGCCTGATTTAAACCAAAACCTGACCTGCTTTAGACCAAAAATCTGGCCTGAATTAGACCCGGATCTGGTCTTATTTAGGCCCAAAAATCTGTCTTGAATTGGACCTAAAATCTGGCCTTTTTGAGGTGCAAAACCTGACCTGAATTAGACCCAAAATCTGGTCTTATTTAGGCCCAAAATCTGGTCTTATTTAGGCCCAAAAATCTGTCTTGAATTGGACCTAAAATCTGGCCTTATTTAGGTCCAAAATCTGGCCTGAATTAGACCAAAAATGTGTCCTGGGTCAGACCCAGAATTATGAACTGAGAGACTCTGGCAAATTTCAATCACTTTTGAGCCAATTCTTGAGCCCATTTATATCCACCACTCAGGTTGTTTGAGTTCTGAAAAATTATGCCTATTTGTTTGGGCGGATCCAGGTTGTTTGTGAGCTGTGTTTGAGTTTCTATCTGCCATATGGTCTGGGCTGATCATCTGACGCTGGATCTAATTCTTTTTTCTTTTCCTTTTTTTTTTTTTTTTTTTTTTTTTTTTTTCTCTTCCATTTGAAGTTTGTTATTTTCAGCCCTTTTCAGGAATTTTCCACTTAAAATGTAGCATTTTGGCCTCCACCACCTAGAGTTTGGTCTCATCATAGATATTCAATGAGTGTCTTTTTTTGTAGAGATAACATAATGCTTTGATATATTTAGCATGTTTGAATCATCTCATGCCTCAAGGAAGACACATAGTAGTTGGGTGGCAGAAATCCATGTGTTTTATAGGTTGTTTCCACATGTTTCATGCTCAGTTTCAGTTATTTCAAACACATCATTCATACTGTATTATAGCCACCATTTGGAGAACACATTATCTTGAGATTTTTTCCTGGTTGCATCCCATCTATTAAGTGAATTGGATGACTTTGAAACCTTCCATATCACATATGGGTTCAAGTTTTGCAAAACATTTGTAATCATTTGAGACCTTGATAATCATAGTCTTTAATGGAAAAAAAACTTTGAAGAACAAATCCTCTTAACACAAGGACCTGAATCTTCATTTGAGTGGAGGGCGGAATCCTCCTTAAAAGAGGCTCCAAATCTCCATTTTAATGGTGGCCATGTTGCATTACGCATGGGAGTTTCATGGAGGGCGGAGACCTTTTTAAGTAAGGCTCTGAGTCTCCATTTTAATAGAAATGAAGTGGTAGGAAAGATGAAGATGGGGTGGGTACCCATTTGATAGGAGGGCGGAAACCTTCTTTAAGGATTTGAATCTCCATTTTAATGGGAGGAAAGTTGCAGCATATGAGGATGATGAAATGACTAAGATGAGACGAGGGAGAATGAAATGATGGAGATGGAATGGAGGTGATATGGTGGCTGGAGGGCAGAATCCTTCTTAAGAAGACTCCGAATCTCTAATACATGGTAGTGAGGAAGATGGTGAAATGAGTGTACTACATGGAAAAGATGAGATGGGAAGATGGAGAGGGGATATGATAGAGAAGATAAAAAAAAAAAAAAAAAAAAAAAAAAAAAAAGCAGCTTTATTACCTTCTTCTTCTTCTTTGCTCCTCTTCTCTCTTCTCTCTCTCTTCCTTTTCTTTTGTTCTTCTCCTCTATTAGCAAAACAAACGAACCCCCCTCTCTCTTTATTTTTCCTCCTTTTATTCCCTCTGTTTGAGAAGTTTTGTAACTTCCAAACATGATGAGATCGTGAGAATGGGTGGGAAGTTTTAAAAACTTATATCTTTTAGATGATTGAGTGGGTCAAATGGCCTAGATCATTTTGTGGGGCCTACATTTGAATTTTGAGGAACAAAAAATAGTTTATGCAAGGATTCAAACACCCACCATTTCAAATATTACAAGGACCACTAACCAATTCACCTAATGCCATTGCTTATATAAAATTAGTTAAAAATATCTTTTAATAAGGATTTACTCCATCTTGATTTATTCTCAGGGCTCATAGGTGAAGTCTTGATATTTTTGCTTGTCAATAAGACTTAGGTCCAATTTGTGCCTAGGCGAGCTCAAATGAATTATTGGGTTCGAGCCCATTTGATCATAACCCCAACTGAGTCCACATAGAATAGAACTTTGGCAAGATTTTTTTTTAAATGCAAACAAATCTTTTCTAAAATGAATGAAAAAAAAAAAAAAAGTGGCAATAAACATCATTTCATATATCTATCTCATAGCACATGCTTGGTGAGAGTCTTAGACTTATCATTCATCCGTTACTGAGTCCCATTCAAGGTTTCAAGTATCATGTTGAACGTTGTATACGTTTTTTTCAAAAATAGATATGTATATTGACTCTGGATTGACTTTCTCTATCCGACTTAAACATGGGTCGTAGCCTGAAAAATAAAAATAAAAAAAGTGTTTCTAAGGAATATATGAATGATGAAACTAACGTCTATGGTGTTGATCATAAATTTTAAACCTTACATTTATATATTAATTAATTTTTATTACACTTTTTGAACATCTCAATAAAGATAACATTATTTTTTATTTTTATGAGTTATATCAATATTTTTATAAATATTTAATATTATGAGCTTCATTGCCGGTGCTAAGCATGGGGACTTTTTGCTAGTTATTACATTAAATTGGCACAACAAATTTGTAACTTCTTTTATTTAATGGCTGGTTTCTTCTTTTCTCTTCCATTTTTTCTCATTCTCATATAAATTTGCTTTTACAATGTTACGTCGACTTTCCCCGATTCAGTGGTCTTGTCTCTAAGGTCGAGATCGGGAAGAATCAAAGAGAAGAGGTCATACAAGGATTGTGATCCTAGCTTTGATCCATCAATCTGAGGTTCGGTTATCGATGGTTTTAGGTATCAGAGGATTCGGACTGCAAGTTATGGCTATTCAGTTAATTTTTACCCAAAAAAATGCTATTTAAGCCAACCATGCATCTCGTGATTATGGCCAAGAATCACATGCAAAATAATTCTAATAAAATCACAGGAGCCCTTCATTTTGGGGCCTAACAGTTTGAACTTTTCACGTAGTCATTTCTTTGCACTTTTTTTTTTTTTTTTTTTTCAATTTAATGCTTTATATTAGTCCCTCAAGGAGCAAGTCTTCATGAGTACCATTTTGTTCGATGGTAGGTATATGCGAGGTTCAGATTCATAAGAGGTGGGGACCATTAAATCTTCTCTTATTTTAAAAAAGTTCTTTCTTGGAAGTTTTCTTTTTGTAAAGCACTCCTCTATATTTACTTCATTTGATGTTATACATCCCTAGAAGGCTCAGACCATTATGGAAATTTTACACAAACAAACATTTTCTTTTTGTTTTGTTTAAAGATGATTATAAACTTTATAAATTTATTAATATTTTCTTTTATAATTTTGGCTTTTTAATTTTAGATTTATTTTTTATTTCTAGTTTATGTACATTAGCTATACTTTTTGTTTCTTTTGAGTAAATCTTGATATATGTATATACATATAATTTTAAAAATGATTAGAACTCAAGGTATAAATTTTACTGGGACTCACATGACAATATGACATTATGTTTGTTTTTATTTCCTACATTTAAATATGACATTGCCGGGATTCATATTTCCACAATTTAGAATTATTTTCATTCATTGTACATTTGAATAAATCCATCCTTTTTCAATAATATCAACACATATTACAATTTAAAGAGTTTTACAGAATATAAAATTTATACGTGCATATTTTTGAAAATTGGTGTTATGATTTCTTTAGTGACTTATTAAGAGATGAGATTACAAATGTTTTAACTTAACAAGCTTTTTTCTCTTTTTTCTGTCTTAAAATTAATAGAAAATCTGAATACTTGGAAATCTTATTAATTTAAATAAATTTTTAGTTAATATAATTTTACAACAATTCTTACTTTTTTTTATTGAACTTTCATGTATAGTCTTTTGAATGTTAAATACGATATATATATATATATTTTAGATAAATACCGTATTTCTTCATTTTAGACTCATTTTCTTTCCATCAATATTTTAATGAAAGGCATAAATTTTAATATTATTTTTCACCGGCCTTTGTTGCTTGTGCTTGATGATGAAATTTGATTATGCAAGTGATTAGGATCGTATCTAACGTAACATGTCTAAATATATATTGTTTGGTATTGATGATCAATAGCATTGCCGGTAGATCTTTATGGATGCTCCTTTTTACATGTCATAAACTACTCATGTACATGCTCTCTTGAACTGAAATAATGAGAAAAGAAGGCTCATAGGTAATATAATTAAGGCGCTCCCAGTCTCAATTAATCAACTTGATTTAAGAGGAAATACAAAGCTAAATTTATAGGGGTAATTACAAATTCACAACATGGAAAACTAGAAAGGTTATACACCTTTCGGAACATTAGAAAACTTAGAAGCCATTCCAAGAAACAATGCAAAACAAAAGGAACTTGTACACACTTCAAAAATGCTGGACTTCTAAGACTCGAACTTATTTCAAATACGTATCATAATCCTACAAACAAATGGGATTAACCTTGATATTTAACAATTTACCAACACAGTCAATTTTAGACACATACATTGATTTAAATTAACGAAGATCTAGTTCGGTAATTGATGCATCATTAATAGATCTTAGTGGCAACCTGCTTGGAGAAGGATCCAAACGATTTTCCTGTGAAGCTGATTGAAGAGCAGGCTCCATTGTACTAGTAACGAAAAATGGTGCTGAAGGTGCAGGCAAAGTGAAAGAAAGATTGGTGAGCATCAGAACAACTGAAGACATAATGGGTCTTGAAGTTGCATCTTCTTGAACACACAGTAAACCAATTTGGATGCATCTCACAGCTTCACTTCTCGAGCAATGTGCACTTATAGTTGAGTCAATGACCTCGAAAACAATTCCATCATTCCATGCTTTCCATATCTAAAAATAAGGGAAAGTTAATGCTTGAGTTGTTTATTTCTAGGGTCCAAGATGTGATCTGTAGAACCTAAAGCATATGAAATTTTATTTTAGGAGTTCATACTTACATAGCTGAGAATGTCCCCGCCACGGTCTGATTCATATGCATTCTTTTGACCGCTTATAATTTCTAAGAGTAGCACACCAAAGCTAAACACATCTAATTTAACCGAGAACTGCCCATGTATGACATACTCCGGGGCCATGTATCCACTGGATTTCATTATCATGAAAGCATTAGAGATGTACACCAAGATACATATTGTAACTAAATTGTAAATAATGTAGAAATAAAGTATATGATATTCGTGAACTTTGTTCACATAGCCCAAAAAGTAATTTTGATGTTGATTTAGATGGCCGTATCATTATTAGGATTTTTTCCAAAAAATTCCCGACTGGGTTATTTTATATTATTGCTGGTAAGATGGAGACCATCTTCTCCTTCTTCTCGTCATACATTGGTGCCACTAAATGTTAACCCACTTGGAAAACTTGCACCATCCCTTTTAAGATTCATGGAAATTTAATTATATAGGCCTTTTTAATTAATTTAGAATCTTTTTATTTTGTCTAGTTATTTTAAAGTAGCAAACTATGTGTAGGATTCTTTTGTTGTAGTGGGCTAGGATTAGATATCCATGTGTCAAGACTCAAGACGATTGTTTTAAGCATTTTGTTCCCCAATACTGTTTTTAATACCTAGGTTAGAGGTTTTTTGCCCTTTATTTATTTATTTATTATTATTTTATTTTTTTCGCTAACGGAGAGGGGTTCTCAATCCTTTGGGCTGTACTAATCCTTCAAGGCTAGAGAAAAGCTGGATAAAACCCCAAAGGCCCCCCAGTAGGACTGTCAAAATATCACACGACCTGTTAACATGACACGAACCCACACGATATTAACGGGTTTTGGTTGGCTCTTAATGGGTTCGGGTCATTAACGGGTCAAACCCGTTAAAATGTAAGTTAACGGGTCGGGTACGAATTAAACAAGTAACCCGTTAATAACCCGCTTGACTCGTTAAATTTTTTTTTTACGCACTAAATGTAAATAAATTAATTTATATTCATAAAGAAGAAATTGAGATTTATTGTTTTAAAGTGGGTTTTTAGGTGGGATCCACTCGTGATCCTCACTTATCGTTTCATGTGGCTTATATATTTTTCTTCTTCTATTTTTGTATATATTTTTTTAAATTTCAAAATGACTTAATTACTTAACGGGTTGGGTTGGGTAACCCGTTAAATTAACGGGTTGTGTTCAGGTTAAATTTTTTGACCCGTTAAGTTAACGGGTCGGGTACGGATTGAAGTGATTTTACCCGAATTCGTTAACCCGCAATCCGAATTCGTTAATATGACACGATTGACAGCCATAACCCCAGGTGGTAACACAAGTAAACTCAACATTCAATTCCTGATGAAGGGGGAATCGGGAGTCAATATCAAGACATTTAGCTCCGGAAAAGGGAGGAACTGTGGTCCTGACTACTCGGCCAACCCCTTTGGATTGCCTAAGTCAGAGTTGATAAATGAAGATAAAAAAAAGAACAAAAAAATTTACTTAAGTTTTCTTTAAGAATTAGATCAATTGTATATATGGGGGAGTGAATCCTTCCCCTGTTCTTTCTTCTTATCGGTTTGCACTGTTATTTTTTATTTTTGTTTTTTTGGAATTCTCCACGTCAGAAGGATTTGAGATTAGGCCCCAATACCCATATAATCAGTTCAATGGATCAGCCAACAGCGGGCTAGGATTTAAAAGAGATGGACACACTACTAATAGGGCTGAGAACGAGGGTTTTCAAACGCGCATTCATATCTCGAACTCTGGCGCAAACAGAGATGGGCAGGACCGCGATCCTCTTACTTTCACTAACACTCAACCTCTTCTTGGAGATGGCCCACAGGTATGTAATCTCAACCGATGTCTTCAATTTCCTAGTTGTAGTGGTAGTTTTAGGTCTAAGGAAAATAACCTTAAGAGCAAAATCTGATAGGTCCATTGACAACTACAGTGGAGTTCTCTGGAACTGTAGAGGAGATAGAATACCCGCCACAATTAGAGAGATCATACAATTATGCAAAGATTTTCACCCGGGATTTCTTTTCTTATCAGAAACAAAATCTAATGAACATCAGATTTTAAAGCTTGCCAAAAGGTTGAATTTTAGTACTATGGAGGTGGTTCCAGCAGTAGGAACTGCAGGGGGGCTTTGCTATATTTTGGCAAGATGATATGAACCTACAGGTTATTTGTCAAGGATAGAACATTTTCCCACCGTGTTGTCAATGGAAACGAAATTAATGACAAATGGAATATTACCCTAATCCAAGGGCCTCCTTACCCTGTAGAGAAGAAGAAAATTTGGAATCTTCTTTGTGATACTGGGGATGGGTGTAAGGATCCGTCGATTATTGCAGCAGACTTTAATGAAATTCTTGATAAAGATGAGAAGTATGAGAAGTGGGGCGGGAAAAGTTTTGAGCCAAGGAAGGCTGATCTTTGTCTAGATTTCTTAAGAAAAATGAGAATGTTCGACATTGGTTCTGTTGGTCCTACCTTTACATGGACTAATCGCAGAAAAGGGTTTGCTCTCATTAAAGAAAGTTTAGATAAGGCTGTAAGAAATGTGGAATGGTAGTCCACATTCCCTGAGGCTATGATGAGTGTCCTTACTGTTGGAGGGTCGGATCTCTCCCCAATCCTCTTGACTAGGAATCCTAAAAAACCAGGAATTACCGCGCCCCTTCAGGTTTCACAATACGTGGCTTATGGAGGATGAATGTGGAATGATGATTAAGAAGAAATGGCTTGAATCAAATGGTGTAGATGAGAATTAACGTTACTAAACTTTAACAAAACTTAGGCAGGGATCTAGTTAAATGGAATAAAAAAAAAGATTGGAAAAATATACGAAGTAATAAAATCTATAAAACTTGAATTAGAGAATGTTAGATCAAAACCTATTGATGAGAGTAATGTGGACAAAGAAGCGGAGTTAAGCCACAAATTGGAAGAATATTTTAACTAAAAAAGAAGATATGTGGCGACAAAAATCTAGGAAACTGTGGTTTAAAGAAGGAGATAGGAACACAAAAAAATTTCACACACGCACCATAAAGAGAAGGATAGCTAACAAAATTGTTAGAATCAAGAATGAAGTAGGAAAATGGCTTACGACTGGGGAGGACATAGGTACTGAATTTTGTAAATATTTTCAGAACGTTACGTCCTTGAGAGTATCAAGGGACTTCCATGTTGTTAAAGAAGTTATAAAGCCATCTATTTCAATGGAGGAATATGAAGGTCTACTTGCAATCCCTTCCGAGAGTGAGATTAAAGATGCCGTTTTCCATTTAGGTCCATTGAAATCCCCTGGTCCAGATGGACATCTAGCCAAATTTTACTAGTATAGGTGGGAGGACGTGGGCTCGGATATAATTAAAATAGTTCAAAAATTTTTTAAAAATAAAATCTTTCCTTAAAGATTTTAATAAAACATTCTTAGTTCTTATTCCTAAAAAGAACCAAGCAAACAGAGTCAGTGATTTTAGACCTATTAGCAGAGCCGGCCCTGGGCTAAAGCCCAGGAAGCCCCCGCTTTAGGCCCCCAATTTTTGTCCATATTTTGAGGCCCCAAATTTCTTTAGCTCATATAATATATAGGTCTATAAAAAATAAAAAAAGGCTGCCCAAGACATGAGAAACGGCCCAATTTCTAAACAGCCCATTACAAAAGGGCCCTAAATTAATGATTTTGTGTTATATTTAAAAGTAAAAAAAATGGGAAAAAGAGTATGAAACTTTGGAGATTGGAAAAGATTAGGTCGGCTATTATAGAGTAGTTTTGGATGCTGATTCACTTTCGACTTCGGAGATCAAGTACACCCTGCCTCTCTCTCTCTCTCTCTTCTTATTCACAATCAAAACTGGGTCTCCTTATTCCCAATTAAAATTGGGTTTTTGGACTGGAAAACCGTTTTTGACTTTCTGTTTATGTGTTTCACCGCTTTGTGCCGATGAGCCGAGAAGAGAATCAGGTGATTGAACATTCTCTCATTTCCAAGTTTCAAAGAATATTTTAAAAATGAGCCATTATTTTTTTTTTTATCTGTTCTTTTAATCTTTTTGACTTTTAAAGGGACAAGACTATTGATTAACATATTTTTTTTTGTTATATAAAAATTTGTTGTATATATAAACTCAATATAAAAATAAAAGGATAAGAAAAGGTACCACTAAGTTTAACCACAATATCAATTGAATCAAATGATCTTTCGCTTATTATGAAGAAAAAAAATCAGTTGAATCATCACATTATGAAAATACAATAATTTGTAGATGGGTTATGTTTGGCAAATTTGTTGATTGTTGTTTAGTTGATTTAATGATTTACAGCTACTCTTATGGTGTTGATTGAATTATCGATGCTGGCCTAGCACTCTATTGCTTCGCAGCCTCGGTAATTTTACCTGAATTTGAAGTTTTTGAATTTGGATTGATCGTTGGTTCTTAAGTTCTACATTAGATTATTTCCTAGAATCATGCATCCTAGAAAGTGCCTCTCGGGGTCTGAAAAAAGAAAAAAAAATAAAAATAAAAAGTTGATGCACTTATTCAATCTCAATCAGGAGATCTTGATAAGTTTGTTGTTACTAAGAAACAAACTGATAAGTCCAAAACATCACATATTTAAATAATTAATTCATATAAATTTGTGGACTTAATTAAAATAAAATGCATTGAATTCATAGATTTTCACAAAATCAAGCAATTAGACTTTTTTGGTTGAATTTAAGTAAAATTCTCATAAAAATGCACGTCTTGGTGAAATTATTAAATTCTGCATTTTTGGGCCCCATGCATAACATTAGTCCTTCTAATAAAAGTTGTTGTTCCTGAATTAGTTTTAATTGTTTTGTAGAAATTCAGAAATCAGGGCCCACAAGAAGAGAAAAATTTTCAAAAGACTCGCCATGGGACCTACCCACATTGGGTGAAAATCCTAAGATAGGGACAGCCATGGTGGGACCCAATTGAGAAGAAAAAAAGTTCATAATTTCATTCCAAGTGATGAGAAGATTCCTTGCAAAATTCAAATTCAAAGAAAAAGGAGGAAATAAATAAAGAATGGAAAAGGAAATAAAGAAAAAACCCATGCCAACATGGGACGTCCAAGGTGTTGCACACCCCAAAAGGAGCCCCACATCTATTCAAGTTTGCAACTGAATAAAGTTTCAGAATTCTAAAGATATTTTCAAAGCCAAGATGTGGGGCCAAGTGTGGATATTTGCAAGGTATGAAGAGTTCTAAGGATGGAAGGTGGGTGGACTAAAGAGTTTCAAGTTTCAAAAAAAGACCGCACAAGCAGTCCAAGATCCTATTATCAAGGTGACCATAGGTTGCATCTCAATCGAACAAGTTTTTAAAAGATTTGAAAATTTTCAAATCTTTAAATGATGGCAAGGAGTGCATGGACGTAAACTCCATATCTATTATGGATTATGGACGTGAATCTCTCTTCCTCCCCTATTTTTTCTCTCTTTGTTCTATCCCATTAACTCTTTCTAATAATTCTCTCCCATCCCCACTCTCTCTCATGTCCTTTCCCTTTCCAATTCTTTCTCTCACGTCCCATCTCTTTCTCTCCCTCATTTTACTACTTTCCATCTCTCATTCTTTCTCTCCATCATCTACAACTCTCACTCACCTATTATACGAGGCCAAAGAAAAAAAATTGATGTATGAAGGAAGAAGAAGAAGGATGGAGGGGTAGATTTGCTACTTGTAATCTAAGGAGAAATGGTGTAAGTTGATTTATATTTATTGATTGATTATGGGTGAGCAATTTTAATTCAAAATCTGATTTTAATTTATTAATCTATTTTCTTTATTTATGTCTTTTTTATGCCTTATTTTTTAATGATATATTGCATGCTTAAAGGCCGCTAAATTCTGAAAATATTAGGAGACTAGAGTATTTATGAAATTTTTCAATATTAATAAATCTAATTTTTCAGATTTTGGGTCCTTAATGAAATCACCCATATTTTCAGTATTTAGAAAATAATTGAACCCTTACCCTTAGATTGAAAGGCTCTCTTTCAATCTTGAATTTCAATTTAATTATTTCTGAATTTTTAATCTGTCAAATTGGTTTTCTGATTATTTTATGGTGAATGCAGTTTTTAGCATAGATCTATTAGACTAGGTCTCTCGTTTAGGATTCTTCTTTAATTCATATTGTAATTAATTTTATTCAGATTTGTAATTAATTTTTAATTAGAGTAGGATTTTTTTTATTTTTATAGATTTTTGATGGGCTAGCACTAGTTTTCCAATAGGACAGGTACATTGCGATCATTGGCTCCTTGTGGATCAACCCGGTTTTACCGGTTATTACTACAATCGTGGCGACCCTACACTTGGGGCACGATCACAAATAGATGATTCAGTTCCAGTTGAAAATTTTGAGGATGAAGAATTTATAGATTTAGTAAATGAAGAGCATGAAGAGACACTTGATGAGGAAATTAATCAGTGGATTAATAAAAATGACAATGAGAATGATGGTAGTCAACATGAAGACCAAAATGTAGAATTTCAGCCTTCAAATGTTGATGATCCAAGTAATTGGGATAAGATGGATCAGAATTTACGAGACTTTTTAGTAGAAATGGGTCCTAAAAGAAGAGTTGACGATGTCAATTATCCTAAAGATGATCTTAATAGACACTTCTCTTCCACACACTACATCCGGCATTTATCCAATGAAGAGAAACATGATAGAAAGTGGCTTGTATACTCGAATGTTTTGGATAAAGTATTTTGTTTTTGTTGTAAGTTGTTTAAGGAAGAGGAGAACAAGACTTTATTGGCTAATGATGGATTGAAGATTGGAGAAATATTGGTAAAAGGCTAAAAAATCATGAAAGTAGTAATGAGCATCTCATGTGCATGAGTAAATAGATTGAATTAGATATGAGGTTGCGCAAGAATGAAACCATTGATAAAAGCGTGCAAGAACAAATCAATAGAGAGAAAGAACATTGGAAAAGGGTGTTGCGAAGGATAATGGCTGTGGTGAAAACACTTGTAAAAGTTAATTTAGCTTTTCGTGGGGACAATGAGAAGATTTATCAAGACAGGATTGAGATTTTTTTAAGCATAATTGAAATGATTGCCGACTTTGATCCAACAATGCAAGAGCACATTCGGCGAATTGAAAGTGGTGAGGTTCATTACCATTATCATAGCCACAAAATTCAAAATGAATTGATACAATTGTTAGCGTGTGAGATTAAGAATGCAATCATTGCAAGAATCAAAGAAGCAAAATATTTCTCGATTATACTTGATTGTACTCTGGATGTAAGCCATGAAGAACAAATGTCTCTTATGATTCGTTGTGTGGATGTTTCAACAAGTCCAATAAAGGTGGAAGAATTCTTTTTAGAATTTTTAAAGGTGGAAGATACAACGGGGTTAGGGCTTTTCAATGTACTCCAAGAAGCGTTGAGTACTCTTGAACTTGATTTTGATAATATAAGAGGACAAGGATATGACAATGATCTAATATGAAAGGAAAACACAAGGGTGTATAAAATATGGTACTCAACATAAATCCTAGAGCATTCTATACACCTTGTGGTTGTCATAGTCTTAACATTGCACTTTGTGATATAGCTAACTCTTGTCCTAGGGCTACATCTTTCTTTGGAGTGGTACAACGAATATACTTGTTGTTTTCATCTTCGCCAAAGAGGTGGAAAGTGTTGAAAGATAATGTAGAAGGTCTCATGGTCAAGCCATTGTCGAAAACATGTTGGGAAAGTCATGTGGAAAGTGTTAAAGTTATAAGATACCAAGCCCCACAAATAAGAGATGCTTTAGTTGAATTGGCCCACACAACTGAAGATCCGAAAACAAAGAATGATGCGGAGTCCTTAACAGAACATGGAATTGGCAGTTTTGAGTTTTTAGTTGGGATGATTATTTGGCACGATCATTATTTGTTGTTAATTCCGTTAGGGTTTTTCAAAACGAAGACATGCACATAGATTTTGCTGTTGATCAGTTGAAAGGGCTTATTGCATTTATTGAAAAGTATAGAGAACTGGATTTGTAGAGGCCATGATTGAAGCTAAAAAGTTTGCAGCTAGAATGAATGTTGAGCCGGCATTTCAAGAAAAACGAATCATATATAGAAAGAAGCAATTTGACGAGAACAATAGTGAAGAGGCGACATAGTCAGCTGAAGAATCTTTTAGAGTGAAGTATTTCTTATATATTGTAGAATCTTACAAGAGTGAAGTCCTACCTCGCATGCTTCTACGAGCAGAAAACAAGATTGCGAAAGAGGCCCCTAGTATATCCCATCTTTTGTTCACTGATGACAGCTTTATATTTTGTAGACCGAATTTGGAGGAAGCTAGGGAAATGTGAGATATTATTGACGACTATTGCGAAGTTTTGGGTCAATTAATCACTCTTGTATATTAGTTTTGTCTCACTAATTAATAAGATTCAGAGTAGAATTAGCTTGTGGAAAATTCCACTCTTGTCTCAAGCTGGGAGGAATATCCTCATTAAATCGGTGGCCACAACAATCCCAATCTACAATATGTTTGTGCTCCCCAACAAAACCACTAAAATTATAGATAGGATGTTTACAAAATTTTGCTGGGGAGAAAATGAGGAAAAGAAGAAAATTCATAGGATTAAATGGAGCGAACTTTGCAAACCCATTAATGAAGGAGGGTAAGGGATTAGACACACAAAAAGTAAAAACTTAGCCCTGTTAACCAAAACTTGTTGGAGATGCCTGAATTATAATTATCTTCTTTGCTCAAAAATTTTAAAAACTAAATATATCCCTAACAAATCCCTTTGGGAAGCTATCTATTGAAATGGTAATTCTTGGTTTTGGAAGGGTTTTGTTGAGGGGGTTAATTTCTTTAAGGAAAGGGCATGTTGGATCATAGGGAATGGTGAAAATATTAATGTGTGGGACTGTAAATGGATCCCATGCAAAGATGGGCTAAGGAAACTGTTTTCAAATACGGTTAACCCAAATCTTATTGTTAAAGACTTATGGAACCAAGACAAGAAATGGAATGAAACCATTATTAAAAAAATCTTTGATAATCCGAACAATGTAGAAGATATTTGTAAGATCTATGTTTCTATGCAAAATCATGCAGATATAAGAACTTGGCCATTTTCTATGAATGACCAACTCACCACCAAATCGGCTTTGTAGTGTGATTATTAAAGGAAATGAGATCAATACTTCTCCCCCTATAAATTGGATGGTCTTTTGAAGAATACGTACCCCTTCAGTGAAGAATTCTTCTGTTCGGTTGGAAGTCTCTTAAGAATGCTATTAAGGTAAGATCCTCTCACAACTCTAAACTTAAGTCGGTGGATGCTTTATGCCCTATTTGTGCCAAAGTAGAGGAATTGGTTAGCGATGCTCTTTTCGAATGTGACCATGTCAGAGCAGTTTGGTTTGGGTCTGATTTTAGCCTATTAACCTCTAATCTACTTCCTATGAATGTTCTTAACTGGTGGCTACGTTATTGTGAGTAGGACCACCCAATTTCTATGCTTAATGATGACCATTCTAAAAGGTGGATTTTGGCAACTTGGTGGTTCCTATGGAAGGTAAGGAATGATTTTCCTTTTAAGGGAGTTACTCTAAATCCCACAAACATCATTCATGCTATTGATAGGCTCCTTAAAGGGGCTACCTCTCCTGTCAAAGACATCAACGAAAGAAAGATGAAAAATATTGCTAATCCCCCAGTGATTCTTGATGAGAATGATGTCATAGTCTTCTCAGATGCTGCATTTAGGATAGCTGATGGCATGGCATTTTTTGGTTTCATTTTGATCTCAAAAGGAAATATTATGTGTGCAGGAGCTATTCATAGACCGAAGGTCTCCTCTTCCAGGGAGGCCGAAGTGAGGGTGATCCTTCTTACTTTGAATAAAGCGAAACAAAGAGACTTCTTCAAGGCTTGTATTTTGTTAGATGCCAAAGAGGTGGTTCAAGCTATTAATGGAGCATATGTGTAAGGTCCCCCACCCTAATAGGGTGTTTAATTTCCTAATATTGGCAATTAGCCTAATTAATTATGATTTTATCTAATTAAGCGGGTTTAGTGGCTAAGCGAGTTTCTTTTATTATTAGAAAGTGTCTTGCGAAGTTTAGTTTGATTCCTAGTGCGATTAGTCTTAATAATGGGTTAGGTTGTGATTAATAGGAAAATGAAGTATTTTTCTAGAAAATTTCATTTTCGCCGAATTTGGTTCCATTGGAAAGATCTCGTCGCGTGTCACTTTCCGTTCTTGACTCGTCATGATTCGACACACCGAAGTCATCAAATAATTACATTTATCTTGATTCACTCAAAGAGGGCATTTGAGTCATTTCCCCCTCCATCCCTCATTTTTAAACTCCATTCCAACTATTTCGTTTGTTTCCTACCTCCATTGCAATTGTTGGAACTTTTTCTCCCTCCCTCTTCACTTCTTCTTCTTTCATGTGCCATTGGAGAAAGGATTCAAGGTCAAGTACGCTCACCAATCTCTTCCTCTCTTCTTCCTCTACATCTTGATCTAAATTTGGTGAGTTTTTGTCAACCCTTTCTTCCCTAATTTCCTTTCTCATTTCTGTAGGGATGTTGCATGTTGATAGATTTATTTCTTCTTCTTCCTTGGTGTTCTTTGGGTGTAGGAGAAGGGTTTTTGGGAAGTTATTTTGGCTAGGGTGTGTGAGGGAGCTGTCCTCAAATTTTATCTCAAATTTCCATTTCTTCACTATCTTTGGTGAAGGCAAGTAGATTAGCTTTATCCTCAAGTAGCATAACTCATGCATGTATTTTATCTTCACTCTTGACAATGCAATTGTTTTGCAACCCATAATGCCAAGCTTGTCTATGTTTATTTGAATTTCACATCCTAGATTAGGGAATTAGTGAAATTGGACCCTAATTAAATGGTTGAGTTTGTTGACGGGAGGAATGGAATTAATGTGGAAAGAGCAGGAGGTAATTCTTTTTCTTGCAGGGATGGTCTTGATGGTGAAGGGATTTGATTCCCCAAGGTTTGGACTCAAAATGAATCATTTTCTACAATTCTGGGGCACTTGGCTTGAGCCAACCTTCAGTTCGCTTGAGCCAAGGGGCTTCTGGGAAGGTGGGCTCGAGCAGACCTCAATTCGCTTGAGCCAAAGAGGTTCTGTGAGCAGTTCGCTTGAGCTGACTTTTGTTGGCTCGAGCAAACTGCTCCGGGCTCAGGATGACCATCTTCCGGAAGCCATAACTTTTGACCCGTTTTGTCGAAATTTGGTGTTCTACATATCGTCAAAAAGCCGTCAAGACGTAAAATCCAATAGTTTACTTATCTTGATGATCAGAGATTGGAAAAGGAAGTGGGCATTGGATCAATGGACCATGCCCTTATCTCTTTTGGAAAGAGATTCTAAACCTAGTTTGAACCCTAGCTAGGTTGGAACCTATTGACCCTACCCTTGCATGACCAATTGGTGAAAATGAAAATGGAGCACATTTGGCTTGGTGTGCTTCGTCGGTTGTCCGGGATTTTCCGTATATTGACATAACTTGGACGAATGGGTGTGGAATTGAATTAATTGGTGCCCAACAACTTCCGTACACCATGGGCCCACTAAACTAGGACACCATTGACTCATTCTCCATACATACTCTGTTGGGAATACGTTCGGTACATGGTGGACAACTCTTGACCTAGGATTGGCTAGTTCTTCACTCTTGACTCGTAAGTCTTGTATTCGTAGCTTGCGTACCTTATACACTCTATCTTGTATAATTGTATAACTTGTAACTTAACTTGTAGAATTAGGATTTGACCGGACATAGAGTGTATCCTTAGGTACCTTTGTCTTGTATTGATGAACACGTGTGGATAGACTTGGAAGAGGACTACTCATAGAACTTAAAAACTTGACTTGTATCTTAACTTGACTTGGAGTAGCCCTCAACTTGTTATCTTGTACTGAGGACCCTATCCACGTGTATTCGTCTTGGAACTTGTGTCGTGTACAAACCATCATCATCATCTTGCATTCATGACCAGCTGCAAACTGATGATTATAAAGTAGGGCGGATACCGGACACTAGGGTGGACAGTCGGCTTTGGACGACATCCATGGCGTGAATAGTTGAGAGACGGCTAGACCGTGCTACTATTCCTAAGACCAGGAGCTATAATCCCCCTAGAGTCAGACTTTGAGTATTTGTAGTCGGCTCGGATGTTACTTATACCCCCGTGAGATGGCTAGGACATCAACGGAGTCTCTTCTTGCTTGCATTGCATTTCATAGATGGTTATTCTTGTTTATCTTGATAGGATTTACATTCTCACTTGATTCTTTTAATTGCTCATGCTCTTATGCCTAGCTTGTACCTTGATATCACATAATCATGTACTTGTCTTTATTCTCATTTGGAACATGTTATGAATAATGTATATTGCTTGTCTCCTTACCAACATGTTGTTGATCCTATATTCCATGGTGTGCAGAGGACACCTACTACTATTACACCGACTTGGATGACAAGGCAATCCCAGAGGATCCTCAACAGGGGGAGGAGGACGAGGTACGAGAGTGGGGCGCCGATGACGTAGCTTAGCATCATCACTCCTAGTACTAGTGCATGTTACACGGGGATATCTGCTATCGTGCCATCTCATTTCATCTTTTGGTTTAGTTCTTTTGGACTTGTCTATCTTAGCACTGTATATCTTTTGTACTAGAACTTAGGTTTTTGGGATGGTCTCGATGTGTATAAACTTTATATGTTTTATCTTTCGAAACTTGAATATATATAATGGAATGAAATTCATACTTGGCTTGATATTCTTACATGTTTAATGTTGTGTTTGCAGGACAAGTCCCGTTGATTATTTGTTAATGAGGCTCAACTATACAATCCTCATAGCGGACTTCGATCCTTGGGCATTAAGGGCAAATTTTTTTATTGAGCCCTAAATTCCACACCTCGGATTCGGTTTAATCTTTTATCGGGTTCAGGGTCGTGACAGAGTGGTATCAGAGCAATGGATGGTTTCTCAGGGTAAAAACAGTAGAAACCATAGGACGCATGTAAGGATTTACGTTAGCCTAATGTTCGTAGTATATTCTATGTTCTTATAGCCTTGTGTTGCTAGTTTTGGGTTGCATAAGGCCTAACCCATATTTTCTTGCAGTGACATGGCTAATAGCGGGCCATCAAGATCAAGTTCCACACCTCCCATACCGAACAACCAATTCTAGCAATTCCTCAATGCTTATCTACAATCACAGACTGCGCAGACAGAACGTGATAAGAAACAGAGATAGGACCAAGCCACCTTTCAAGCCCAGATGGTAGAGGTAATGCAAAAGGTGTCTGAATCTAGGGCTAAAAAGGGAGATCTCAATGATATGGTTGAGAAGTTTATGAAGAGATCCCGCAGAGTTCTATGGGGTAAAGGATCCTACAGAGGTAGATGAACGGACCGTATAGATTGAGAAGATCTTCGAAGTGTTCAAATGCACAGGTAAGCAGCAGGTTCAGTTGGTAGCTCACATGTTTCGTGGGACAGCAGGAGGTTGGTGGAAGACCATCAACAGTGCTTATGACACCGTTGCAGATGACAAGGCATGGGAGACCTTTGTAAACAAGTTTCAAGAGAAATTTATCCTTAAGCACTACACAGAGCAGAAGATGGTGGAATTTGAGACGATTATATAAGATACTCTCACAGTTCAGGAGTATGAGATCCAGTTTACCCGTTTGTCCAGATTTGCAGCGGCTTTGATCAAGCCGAATTCTGAGAAGGTTTGAAGGTCTATGAGGGGGCTCAGGCTCGATATTAAATTGCAAGTTTAGCAGAGCAAGTTGACATAGTATGATGCAGTGGTCAAGAAGGCATATTAGGTGGAGGAGTCACTCAAAGATATCATAGTATTGGAGCAACAAAGGATTATGGCTATGTTGCCACAGCTTATTGGATAGTTAATACATACTCCTTCTCCTCTTCATCCTTTTCAATAGTCCAAGAGACCGAGAATGGAACCAAGATTCAAACAGCCGCAACAGAGATTAGAGTGCGCGATTGTGGTAGAGGTCATTACTCCTGTGACTGTGGGAAGCAGTCTGGTGCTTTCTATCATTGTGGAGATCCCGGGCATAAGGTTCGTAGTTGCTCGACAAAGATAGGGTTTGCACCTCTAGCACTTCCAGCTCCGACGCCCAGGCCTCCTTATCATGCACAGCCATTGAGGAAGGCACCTCCAGTACAGATTAGACCACTACAGCAGCAGCAGCAACAAGTTATTGTCCGACCTCTCCAGCCGCCACAACCACGTGCTGTGGCTCCTCAGTATAAAGCTTCGCAGTGACCCCTAGCATTGCAGCGACCTCCGGCATTGCAGCGACCACAATATCATGCGTAGAGACCACATCAGCAGTATCAACATCCGAGGCAGCTGGGCACGGCATATGCGATCACACATGAACAGGCAGAGACAATAGAGAACGTCATTGAATGTACTCTTTCAGTTTGTGAATTTGATGCTAGAGTTTTGTTTGATCCAGGTTCCACACATTCTTTTGTTGCACCAGCATTTGCATTGCATATTGGGAAGGATAGAGAGATATTATTGTTTGTTCTAGTGGTTGTTACCTCGCTAGGCCGATCAGTAGCGTGTGATTTGTTTTTGTCCTAGGTGCACAGTTCAGATTGGAGGTACTCAATTGACCGCTAGTTTGATTTTGTTTGCGATGTCTGACTTTGATGTTATTCTTGGTATGGACTAGTTAGTGGGGACCCACACGGTGTTGAATTGTTTCAAGACTGTAAGGTTGCAGGGTGTAGACCGTAGTGTTGAGTTTGTTGGTGCGAAGAAGCTCACCTCCACTCGGTTGATTTCTGCATTAAAGCCAGACCGCCTGATGAGGAGCGAATGTGAGGGTTACATCGTGTTTATCGCGGAGGACAAGCAATCCAAACCCATAGATGAGATTCCAGTAGTATGCGAGATCCTGGATGTTTTTCCGGAGGAGATCCTAGGTTTGCCATTCGTGCGTGAGTTAGACTTCACGATAGAACTACTACCAGGTACTGCACTGATTTCGAAGGCTCTATACAGAATGGCCCCTGTAGAGTTGAAAGAATTGAAGACTCAGTTAAGAGATCTATTGGATAAGGGCTTCATCAGACCAAGTGTATCACCATGGGGAGCTCCGATTCTAATTGTTAAGAAAAAGGACGGGACTATGAGGATGTGTATCGATTACCGGCAATTGAACCAAGTGACAATCAAGAACAAGTACATGCTTTCGAGAATAGATGAGTTGTTCGATCAGCTACAGGGAGCCCAGTTCTTTTCGAAGATTGATCTACGTTTAGGATATCATCAGCTACGTGTCAAAGGGGAAGATATTCATAAGACAGCGTTCTGGACTAGATATGACCACTTTGATTTTTTAGTGATGCATTTTGGTTTGACGAATGTACCAGCAGTATTCATGGCATTAATGAACAAGATATTTACTCTTTACCTTGATCAGTTCGTAGTTGTATTCATTGATGATGTGTTGGTTTATTCCAAGTCTAAGGAGGAACATGAGCATCAATTGAGGACTTCATTGCAGCTTCTGAGAGACAGCCAGTTGTATGCCAAGCTAAGTAAATGTGAGTTCTGGTTAGAACATGTGTCATTTCTATGTCATGTGATTTCCAAAGAAGGATTGGCAGTGGATTCTAAAAAGATAGAAGCAGTTGTCAATTGGGGTAGTCCACAAAATGCAGCAGAGATTCGCAGTTTCCTAGGACTTGCAGGCTACTATAGAAGATCCGTGAAAGGATTCTCTACTATTGCAGCCCCTCTTACTAAGTTGACCAGAAAGAACATTCCTTCTTTTTTTGGACCGAGGAATGTGAAAAGAGCTTCCAAGAATTGAAGACCAGACTGACCACAACACCCATTCTTGCCTTACCATCTGGCAGTGGAAGATTTGTTGTTTTCACAAACACATCAGGAGTTGGTTTGGGTTGTGTTCTTATGCAAAATGACAAGGTGATATCGTATGGTTCGAGGCAGTTGAAAGAACATGAGAAGAAGTATGGGGCCGTGACAATATGACTCGAGTATAAACTCAATTGTTTTGGATATTAATTAAATCCATAGCTTCTAATTTTGGTTACATCAGCTTTAAACTTGTCCCAAGGTCTTTGAATGGTGCTGCTCTTGTATTGGCAAAAATGAGCTACTCCTTTCACCAAAACTTTTATTGGCATAGGATTTTGGAGGGCTAAGGGGAATGGGGTTTTTTGATGTTATGGTTCGTGGGAGGTTCTTGAGTTTGTATATGTTGTCTTTTTTTCTTTTTTTTCTTTTTTTTTTACTCTGTTAATGAATTAATTCCCTCTTACAAAAAAAAAAAAAAAAAAAGGTCAAGCAGGATCAAGTCTAGACCACCATAAAAAAAAACTTGCTCCAACTCTCACAACTTTATTGTGCAATAGATAATGTTATTCATGCTCCTTGACATATGAACACATCTAAGTAGAAGACTCAATAATATTGTGAACAACAAAAATAAAATCTAAGGTCCAATCTACACCACCATTTACCTTGTTAACAACTTTACTAGCATTAGAACATAAGAAGATTTTAGAAAATCATCGATCTTTGACTGCTACTACAATCAGGACCACCCTCGCTTTGGCCCCTTTGAGGGGAAGACACTAGGGCCTGTGGTTGCACTTGCACTAATAATAGGACCTTTATAAAAAAATACAAAACCAAAAGAAATCCCGTATGGAAGCTCTTTACAAATTCGGAGCCTAGACCAAGGAAGAGAGAAATGTGACTTGGGGGAGGAAGAAGACTCTTGATAAGAAGAGGAAACATTGATACATCTAATTACCTAATAACTTCTTCAATGTCATCTCTTACTTAACCCCCTCAAAACAAGGTCATTATTGGTTTGTACTGCATTAGTTGAGCATGAAATCTTTTTTTTTTTTTTTTTGCTAAAAGGAAAATTGAAGTAGAAAGAGACAGGGAAAAGCTAGCAAAGTTAGCCCCAGATACAAAAGAAGACCAAAAAGGACAACAAAAGAGAAAAGAAGAAAGCCCTACTAGAAATTACAAGGGAATAACCACTCCAAAAAAATGATGAATGATAGTGAGAAGAGGAGAAGTTTTTGAACCAGGTAAGTTAACTATAGAGAAGAGTCCAATGTTTAATCAAGCTCTTTGCTCTAGCAGAAGAAGGAACAACTCTATTGAAGACTGCATCATTTCTTTGGAGCCAATTGCATAGGTTACAACGAAAAAAATGGCAAAGCAGATTGGCTTCTCTAAAGATGTTCTGCCCGATTCTAGAGCCAACCATAACCTTGAAGGTGTTGAGGGGATATGCTGAAAAGGGTAATTTAGCACATAAAGCATCCAGCGCCAGAGATTAGCAGAGAAAGGGCAGAGGAAAAGCGGGTGGAGATCATCTTCAGAACTATTGAGGCATAGGGAGCAACGGGAAGCAATATTGACACCAATTTTTTGAGCGCAATATTCAGTTGGAGTTTTCCAGTGAAGTAGATGCCATACAAAACAGGATAATCTTGGGTTTATGGTAGAATTCCATTTTAGCGGCGACCAAGTGTTTGGAGAGGCTCTTGATCTAACCAGATTCCAACTTTGCTTTGAAGATAGAGAACCAAATGGATGTCTGATCTAGATGAGCCGATTGTCATGAGCCTGGGGAGGATGGACTTGAGATAAATTTCTAGAGAGGAAGTCAACAATATTAGCTAGAAGGCTAGCGGGACTTGCTAGCTGCCATCAGAAGCAAGCTTCAATAGGCAATCATCATATGGGAAGGAGTAGTTGGGGAACAACGGAGCAATTTTGGCTCTTTTCAACCACCGTTCATACCAAATGTCAATCTTCTTTCCATTCCCTACAACCCAAACACAGTTAGGATGTAGAAAACCAGATAGCTGATAGATCTTTTTCCAAATACAGGAACTAGCTTGAATATTAGCCTTATTCCAAATAGAGTTGAGCATGAAATCAAGTTCTGTAAGTTCCTTGTTTAATATCCGTTCATTGATGCATTTGCTCTCAATCTATTCTTTCTCCTCTAGCACTTCCTTTGTTCAAGAAGCCATTAGATGAAATTTACTCCAATATTTAGAATTGTCTACACCCTTCAACCACAAAAAACCTCAAGAAACCTACCAGGAAATATCATTCATCTATTGCATTTGGATTGGGTAGTGGATCTTAATTTTAGCGTAACAAACCCTTTATGGTACCCAACTTTGCAAATGGAACTTCTTTGGTTAAGGACACAAAAATCTAGTGTAGGTATTTTAGAAGCTACATGGATTGAGAAATCTGAGTCTGGCAAATAAGGATGCATTAATCTCTATCTCATGCTATGAAAACATAAAGTAATATTAGCAAATACACTTTGTTTGCAAAAGTGTATCTCCATATCTATTCTAGTACGAAGCTTATACTTGATGCAAATTCATTTCTAATTGGATGTAAAGCGTTCTCCTGACCATTATAAGTAGATGTTTAGTCAAATGGGAAAGGAAACTCTTAGGTGCCAAAAATTTTCAGTATGATGAGTGTGAACGTTCACTTACTAGCTACTAGTTCTACAAACCAATGCACAACGGATATAACCAACCAAATATGATGGAACTAGCAAAACTATCTACCAATCACACACCACAAGGAAGACACAATTTTTAGCGTAGAAACCCCATCCAGGGAGACAAACAACGATTTAAAAAAAAAAAAAAAAAAACAAATCACTATTGAACAGTTACAAGATATAATCACAGCTCATTAATCTTAGTCAGTGCGTCAGCCTAAGGACTGTAGTCATTCTTGCACAACTCCTCGTGTCATGACTACTCGCCGCACACCGCTCTCCGTGTTTGATCCTCCTTTAATCACCTTGAGAACCAAGATGAATCAATCTTCTACAAAGAAGTAAAAGCTTCAAGCCTTATAGAGCAGGCCTTCAGAACAATTTCTCTATGATAGATCTAGAGAAAAATTCTCTCTCTCTTAGACCTCTTGCTCAGAATAGTGAGAGAGGTGGTGTCTGTGTCTCTTTGGGTTGAGAGAAACACCCAATATATAGCCCCGAATATTTGCCATTGACTTCTAATCATAAACTACTAAGAATTGAAGTCAGACTCAAACTCTAAAAAAGAGTTCTAAACGAACTGGGCAATCCTGTCACGCTCACTCATGCTCGCTTGCTGGTTTTTTGCCCTAAAAATCTCCCCCTTGGGCAATTCATGGACAAAACTTCATAGGATAAGACAATTTGATCTACTAAAAAAAAACCCAAAATACATTAAAGTTAAAAAAAATCAGCACAGTAGATCTTGCATTTCCTTTGCTTGAACAACTCCCCCTTGCACTATTCTTCTCTCCCCTATTTTTCTCCATAATTGACAATCATTCAGCTTCTGTCAATCTGGATACAGTAGCACCCCCTCAATTTTGACTCCACCTCAAGATGATCTTCGTATCAGTATCGGGGTGGGGGCTTGATCTTACAGATCAGGGGTGATGAAGCTTTGATATACACAATTGCATATTTAGGCATTTTAGCAAAGTGTGTACGAACATAGAAGAGAAATCTTCTTTCTTGACCCAAACCACTTTGATTTTGATCGTCTGCTCAGTCTTCTGCTTTTTCCATTGCGTTTGATTAGGTGAACTTCGCAGCTTCTTGCAATGGGGTTGAATATGTCATTTAACTCTACAATGATGACAAGTGGGAATACGAGCAGGACATGACAAATTCTTCTTTTTAGCAGCTGTGTGTGTAACATTGACAGCATGATTAGTAATGTCTGAATTTTGAATAAAACAGTTTTTACCCTTGGCAGTTGAAGTGGATGCACCATCAGTATAGCCAATGCCATGCTTGTTAATATGTGCCTTTTGACTGCACAGGATGTTATTAAGCTTTTTTGATCTAGTGTTTATCCTGTTCAATAAAGCTTTAGCAGTATCTAACTCAGATAGAACTATCTTGAGTCTTCCATTCAAATATGCATTCTCTACTTTCAAAGTCTTCATATCAGAATCATGCAAGTCACACTTATATGACTCTGCAATCAATTTTTCAGCCAGCCTATTATTTCCATCTTCCAGTTATTGTACTTTAGTAAGAGGTTCGGCAAGTTCAGCTTTCAAGGAGTAATTCTGCTCTTTGGATGCTTTCCAATTAATAGCCACTTTCTCATTCACCTTAACCATCTTCATAGTCTTCTTGAACAGAGTCTTATACTCAGTTTTCCAATCTAGTTCTTCCTTTGACTCATTATCATCATGATCAATTTCATCATCAAAAGAAACAAGTGGAGTAGCAGAACCAATAGATGCCATAAATACAATGAACTTCCATTTGCCAGTGTCAAACTTGTCGAACTCAGATTTGACATCATTATCATCAAAAGTATCTTCTTCCCAAGTCATATTCAAAGCCTTATTTTTAGATTTTTTGTGACCGCAGTCACTAGCAAGATGTCCATAACCTTGACATTCATAGCATTGAATCCTTATAGAAGATTTCTTCTTACCAGCAATTTTAGGGATTTTTACATTAGTTTGTTTCCCCTTCATAAAGAGTATGAATTGCTTCATGAAATGCATAGCAACTTGGGGATTAATTTCCTCGAAATCTGAATATGAATCACTTGTAGCTTTTTTGAATGATTCTTTGGAAGCTTTCAAATCAATACCTTTAGACTATGATTTCCAATTAGACCTGAGGTTTGCTTCAAAAGTTTGTAGGTTGCCAACCAACTCATCAACTTTCAAAGTATTCAACTTTTTATTTTCCTCTATAGCGACAACCTTTCCATCAAACCTTTCTGGAAGAGATCTGAGTCTTTTTAACAATTCTATTTTCAGGAATTGGTTCACCCAAAGAAAAAGCATCATTAACAATTGCATTCAGCTTAGCATTGAACTTTTTAAAAGTTTCATCATCTTCCATCTTAATGGTTTCAAAGGCTGTATACAATTTCTGAAGTTTTGACTGTTTGACAGTGTCAATACCGTCATGCACAGTTTGCAAAATATCCAATACTTCTTTTGCAGTTGTACAAGTAGAAATTCTACGAAACTCAGACATACAAACTCCATTGTAAATAGCATTTAAAGACCAAGAGTTGTAAGTATTAACCAATTCTTCTTCCTTAGACCACTGTTCCTCAGGTTTTAGACCAGTTACCCCATTAGCAGTAATAGTGGGCAAGGAATAATAATTCACAAGAAGATTCTAAACTTTTATATCAATGGCTTTCAAGAAGGTAACCATCATGGCTTTCTAATAAGCAAAATTGGTACCATCCAACGGAAGTGGCTTATTGGTTGAAATGCTTTCACGGTAGATATTCATTTTAGTAAAATATAGGATCTACACAATAGAATAGTACAACCTGCTCTAATAGCAATTGATATTGCACTTACAAGAATGGCTACTAGTTCCACAAACCAATGCATAGCGGATGTAACTAACCAAATAAGATAGAACTAGCAAAACTATCTTCCAATCACGCACTACAAGAAAGCAGACAAAATTTTTAATTTGGAAACTCTATTTAGGGAGAAAAACCATAATCAGAAAATCCTATCACTATTGAACGGTTACAAGATATACTCACATTTCCTTTATCCCAGTCAGTACGTCAACGTAAGGACTGTAGTTCTTCTTGCGCAACTCCTCGCTACCACGACTATTCGCTGCACACCGCTCCCCGTGCTTGATCCTCCTTCAATCACCTTGAGAATTAAGATGAATCAATCTTCTACAAAGAAGTAGAAGCTTCAAGCCTTCTAAAGTAGCCCTTCAGAACAATCTCTCGATGATAGCTCTAGAGAAAAATTCTCTCTCTTAGATCTCTTGCTCAGAATAATGAGAAAGGTGGTGTTTGTCTCTTTGGGTTGAGAGAAACACCCAATATATAGCCCTAAATCCGTGCCATAGCCTTCTAATCATAAATCACTAAGAATAGAAGTCAGGCTCAAACTCTAAAAAACGGTTCTGAACGAACTGGGCAATCTCGTCACGCTCTCTATAGTGAGCTTCTTTGTTGGTTTTTTAACCTAACAGAGTCAGAGATAATATGGGCCAAATTTTGGCACAACCGATGGAACCTTTCTACTTGATTTCTCCACCATTGATGGAACAATTGACCTTCACCATCACCTCTTCAAATTTGAAACAATGTGCCCTTTGATCATAAAATTTGAGACAATACGCGCCCTTTGATTGGACAATCTGTGGATGTTTAGATAGCCCTGCACTCAACTGGTTCATCAGCTGACCATACTTCACGGGTCCAATTGAAAATCGGTTAATAAAGCATTTCTTCTATGTCTGCCAACCTATATTTCTCAATGATCTCTAACATTATTTTAGAAGCAGATAAACACTTCCGATGACTATTGTGCTTGCTTCTTTGCCTTAGAAACCCACTTAATGAACATGCCAAAAGGAGTGGCCTTTCATGGTATAAATACAACTACTACCAACCCCAGAGAATTTATTTTCAGACCCCATATCGTTTTGCCCACCAAACTGAGATATTTTCGCCAATGCGAAACTCTGGTGAAATATTTCGGAGTAAACTCTTCGAGAAAATATAAAAATAAAAATAAAATAAGATATATGTACGAATGATAAAAATAATAAAAAATTAAAATAACATTTAATTCATTCTACCATATCAATAATGTAATATATTATTTATTTATGGCTAAACATTGTTGGGACAAAGCTTTGTTGATGATGATGTTATTTCTATATGAAAAATGAGTAATTTTTAGTGGTTCAAATCATCCATAAGTGGGGCCTATTACAGGTTACAAGTAAAAGAAAAAAAATTATGATAAAATGTTTCACTCAAAATTCGAAAATTTCGACATTGTTAGAAATAAAAAAATTCCATCAAAATGGATTGTAATTTGGACCGAATTTTTTCAAGTAGTTATTTGATTTGGACCATTGTTCGAACCTGCATTACTTAGTCATTGCAGCCGAAATGAACAAAGAATCACAACTTAATATGCTAGACCACAAATACAAATTACCATCTGAATTTTTTGCTTTAGCAATACATATGCATATATACATGCTAATGCACTACTGTAATATGGGAAACTTGTAGGAGTAATTGAATTTTATAGGTGCTTGTTTTTGTTCTGTCGCTGTCACTTTTATAGGATTTAATTTACTATGATGATAATTGGGTTCCATTTTCTCTTTAAGGAAATTAAAGACTATTTAGTGAGTACTTCTTATTAAGGATCATAATATTTAATCCAATGTTTTATGTCCCTTTAATATATACCCATTGATTGGAAATCTTAGAAACTCAACACTAATTACAAAAAGAGGTGCTGAGGGCCTGTTTCTAACCACTTAGGAATGAGTTCTTGTGTATTCAATTCCTTCATATTTTTGTAAACAAAGTGCCCCTGTGAGTGCATAGATGATATAACTCAACCAATTTCAAGTATGTGCATGAAATCTCGTGCATAGAGTACCCCTCTTTTTGTGAGTGTTATATACACATGCAGCACGTTTGTGTGTGTTTAGGTGGTATTTAAAGAAAAGAACATCAACTTATACAAGCAAGATGAGCAAGTGCTTCAAGGTAGGTAGACTTACAATGTTCCGGCGATTCTCTGTGTATTGCCACGTGTTTCGTCTGCTCCAAATATCTTTGCCATGCCAAAGTCTGAAATTTTGGGGTTCATGTCTGCATCTAATAGAATATTGCTTGGTTTGAGATCACGATGAATAATTCTTAACCGTGAATCTTCATGAAGATACATTAGCCCTCGAGCAATTCCTCTAATAATTTTGAAACAGTGCTTCCAATTTAAATAGGCACGTTTCTCTGGATCTGTACATCCAGAGATAGTAGGATTTTAGAAGGTAATTTATCAAAGTTAAACAACTAAATCACAGCAAAGTAGTAGTAGTAGTAGAATCTTCGATGAATATTGTAACATGGAAAATAAGATTAGGAATTGATTAAGTTGGTCAATTTGTTTTCATTAGAATACATAAGAATTGAATACAAAGGGTGGTTAAAAATGAAGATTAACGGTAGATTTTAAAAATGGCCGTAAAATAACACTTTATCTTTGGAAATATAATCAAAGAAAATGTTATTTGATGGTTATTTTTGGAAATTCACCTTTGAACTTCATTCTTAACCATTCAATGTATTCAATTTTATGCATTTTAATGCAAACAGGGCCTAAAAGATTATGTGTTAAAGAAAGATTTCTTGAGTGCCTTTTATCATTTCTCAATCAGGCATCAAAATAACGCTCAGTAAACATGAGTGCTACCTATGGTTGTTCATGAGATGAGTAGAGCTCGGTTAATGCTTGTCTAGGCCTGGCCTCTTTAGTTGTTAGGCATATAAGACTGATAATTCAGCTAACAGAATTTAAAGGTTAGGCTCAAGTCTACTCATTGTGCAAAATATATCATACTCGAGTCTATCCATCAAAATATACATATGACCCCATCTAATTTTAGGCTATGAAATTAGATCCGAATTCTAGCCATGGGTCTAAAAGAACTATCCTTCAGCCCATTGCAGACTGGCTTGGTTTGGGCGCAGTCTGACTCATCCCATAAGCAAACCCAATCTGACCTAAACCAAGGCTCCAAATAATTGACAGAAAGTAGAATGCAGGATACCACCAAGTGAAATGCTTTTTCAAACGGAAATGAGATAATTAACTTTCAGGCATGTTTCCATGAGGTGGTCTATTATGACTGGGCCTATGCCTGCTTGCTTCCCATCCCAGGCATGCAAGCTGGACCAGCCGATCAGGGATAATAAAACTAAACAGGAAAGAGTGAAAAGACGAATCAAAAATCCTAATTATTGAGTCAGGTTCCGGTTGGCATGGCAGGCTGGATCAGAAGTTTCCATCCCTACTTTAGAAGTGGTCCCTACCGAGGATGTGCACACTTGCAACAAAGAAAGTCAGATGCCCAATGTGCTATAGGGCCTATCAAACAGAAGATCCAGATCATGTGACCTTTCTCCACCATCCAAGTGAAACCAAGTGGATAAGACCCCGTGAAAGTTGTAAATGAGTAAATAGAGCCATACCAAATAGAAAGTAATCAAGGCTTCCGTTTGGCATGTATTCATATATGAGCAACTTTTCTTGTCCTTCCACACAGCATCCATAGAGTCTAACCAAATTCCTATGTTGAAGCTTTGCCACTAATGCAACCTCATTTTTAAATTCTTGCACGCCTTGTCTTGAATTTATGGACAACCTCTTCACAGCTATTTCTCGTCCGTTTGGAAAAGTGCCCTGCAATTGGAAAATAAATGACTTGGAAAACCTCTTTAGATTTAAGAATGAAGGTAAAAAAACAAGGGTAAACCAAAATCCACTTTCAATATCTCTTGTTATTAAAGCCAGTTGTCAATGGAAGGATGATTTAGAGGGTCTTACATTTAAGTGAATGCTTAATCTTCAAAAGTGTCTAATTCCGTTTATACACGTTCATATAGTGCTGAGAATTCACGGATACCATGGAAAAAACCTCAATTTTCTACTAGCACAAAACTTTTGCTGAAAAGAAAAGTTTAAACCAACTTTTCTCAATTCTGTACAAAATTTGTTTCCACAACATCACGGAAATAGGATCAGAAATTTGGATATATTAGATAATCTGGTTAGGTCAAAATCATATTGGATCTGTAAAGATTTTAGGTTGGCTAATTCATTGGGTAATGGACAAAATAGGGATTCTTTAAACTTGTACTTTGCTTAGAATTTGGACTGCCAGAAAATTTGTTTTAAGAAGTTTCTCTAGCTTCAGGAACTGACACGAGGTCCCTCGAGTGAACCTTCATTCGCTCGAGTGAACCCTTCACAGAGGTGTCATCGCTCGACCCATCCATCAGTCCGCTTGAGCTATCAAGCTTCTGGATCGAAAATCTGAAGACAGAATGCAGTTCGCTTAAGAAAACCCAATGACCGCTCGAGCGAACCCCTCATAGAACATTGATCGCTCGACCTACCTTTAAGTTCGCTCGACCCATGTCATCCCTGCGCTGAACGTCTACAAACAGAAAGCAGTTCACTGGAGCGAACTCCCTGTTCTCTCGAGCGAACCTGTGCACAAAATTAGAAACTTGCCTAGAACTTTCTTCTATTTTGTCTCAAGATACAATTACCAATTGTAATCAAACTTGCAACTCTTGAGGCATGAATTGAGATCTATATAAAGCCTTTATCTCTCCATTAAAAGTTACCTCTCCTATAAAGAAAATTCTGAGAGAGAACTTGAGAGATCCATTTTCTCCCAAGGCTATCATCTGATGTGCTGAAGTTTTCAAGCTTTGGATTCATGCTTCATTCTACTCTTCTGAAATAGAGACATCTTGAAGAGGCTTTCAAGGTGGTTGTTTCAAGCACGGTGAAGGTGAACGGCGTGTAGTCGGCAAGATCGCGCAATCCTTAGGTTGAGTTAACAACTGGAAAAGGGTTGTGAGTATATCTTGTAACTTTTATTTAATTAGTGCGTGGTTGTCTGTTGGTATAGACAATAAAGCCCGTGGTTTTTTTCCGAGCATGGTTTTCCACGTAAAAATGCTGCGTCCTTCTCTCTTTGTGGTTGACTGTCTTAAAACTGGATTAGGTTAATTATTAGTTTAATCACTTGTGAATTGATATTCAATGAAGATCAGATTATTGGGACCTTTGTCTGTGTTAAGGTAGAAATATAAGTTTTTCAATTGGTATCAGAGCAGATTGCACTAACCTTTTGTGTGGTCTTTTTACTGATCTCTAATGGATATCAATAGAGAATAAACATCTACCGGCAAGCATCCTCTTCTGGATGGATCAAATTATTCTTACGGGAAAGTAAGGATGATTGCCTTTTTAAAGGCTATTGATGACCAAGTATGGGAAGTTGTGGTGGAAGGATTTACTAAACCCACCATAGTTGTTGATGGGCAGACGAAACCAAAACCCAGAGCTCAATGGTCTACTGATGAGAAAAACAAGTCAAATTTCAATAGTAAGGCCATACATGCTATTTATAATGGAATCACTGCATCTGAGTTCCATAGGGTTTCTGCTTGCCCTACTGCAAAGACTGCCTGGGATCTTCTTCAAACTATTCAATAAAGATCAGATTATTGGGACCTCTACCTGTGTTGAGGTAGAAATATAAGTTTTTCAGTTGGTAGAAATATAAGTTCTTCAAACCGTTCATGAATGAACAGAAATTGTCAAGCAAACAAAACTCCAGAACTTGACGACATCTTTTGAGACGATACATATGAAAGAATCTGAAACTTTCGATAAATTCAATACACAACTTTCAAAGATTGTGAGTTCATCTTTTAATCTGGGATAACCTATTCCTCAACACAAAGTCGTTAAGAAAATTTTGAGGTCTCTCCCAGAACGATTTTGTCCAAAAGTAGTTGCCATCGAAGAGAATAAGGATCTGAATTCCTTGACAGTTGAAGAACTAGTTGGAAATTTGCACACTTTCGAGGCTATTTTTTTTTTTTTTTTTTTGTCATATTGTTCACTTTTTCACTATGTACTTAAGTTTATAAAAAATTTCGACAGTGACTTGTTTTCACTGCTTATGGACAGATTTAATCGAACAATGACTGTTAGAGAATTTTTGCCGCGCTGTGTTCAAAGGATTCAAAACCATTGGCAGTTCGCTCGAGTGAACACTCAAGGTCGCTCGAGCGAGCCCGACGAACATAAATCCGCGCGGGGGCTCATTTTTCTTCCATTCTTCTAGTCTTTTCTTGTTGTATCTGCGAAACCCTAACCCTCTTTTTCAACTTCTTGCTGCTGTGCGTTCATCCTCCTCTAGGTATTTCTTCTTCTTCTTCTCTTCATCACCATCTTCTTCATCTTTTCTCGGTTTACATTTTCATCATCTTTCCCCTTTCTCGTTTCTTTTTCCTATCTTCATATTGTGCATTGTGATTTATTCATAACACATCTCATTCTTCATGCATCTCATTCTTTTCTATTTATATTTGATTCTCAATAGTTTGCATTTCATCTTTCTATTCATTTCATTCTTTGCATTGGATATATTGGAAATGGAAATATGCCAATGTTGATTGCTTCTCTTCTGATTTTGTGTTTGGTAAATGGCTGATACAAAATTTTGATGAGATTTTCCTTGAATGGGCTTTGCATCTGTGTGATTCTTCGTGGTTATGGTAATTTTGGATGAATGGAAGTTAGAGATGTGGTTTTGAGAAGCTTGTGTGAAGAATTGCAATTGAGAAGTTTTTATGTTGGGATTTTTTTTGGAGAAGTTGTAATGTGAGGAGATTGTTTGTTTGGGTGGATGTGTATAACTGTGTGGATTATAGAGTTGGGTGGTATACCCACTTTTTGTCTGCAGGTTAATGATTATTTACAGCTCTTTCTGATGGCTCCAAAGAAGAGAACCCACGCTGAGTCTTCCTCCTCTCAATCTTAATATGATTGTCATCGGTTCCCTTCTACTAACAAATCCATTTTTTTTCTTGAACAATTTGTAAATCAGACAGTTGAATCAGAAAGAGTAATTGATGATACACTTCTTGGGAAAGCTGTTTGTCGATCCATCATCAATAGGAACTGGGATTCTCTTTTAAAATTCAATATCAGAGAGGTTTACCCTGATTGGGTTGAAGACTTTTGTTAGAGGAAAATGGCTTAACATTACCACAACTGAGATCTTGAAATTTCTGAATATTCCGATACCAGACAGAGCTGATTATCCTCTTTCTGATGAAAGTCAATTCCCAGTTAATTTTGATGAGATTGGAACTCTTCTGTGTGGAGAAGAAACTCCTTGGCATTCGGGTCTTATTCCTCATGGCAATCTTACTGAAGAATATCGATTTCTTAATCGATTTGTTTGCCATAATCTAGAGCCACGTGGGCACACATCTGATGTAAGTCACAAGAATGGATATTTGCTCTATTGCATTGGCACAGGGAAGCAACTGAATATTCCTTAAGTGATTCTAAATTTCTTTTTCAAGATGCTGTCAGCCAAGAGAAATGCAATTCTTCCTTTTGCAGCACTCATCAGTGAATTTCTTCTGTGGAAAGAAGTTCCAAAAAGACAGAATGACCCAACTCAAAGGTTCTGGAATCCGATAAATGCTTGCACTCTTACTCTATCTTCTGCCCATGTTCAGCAAAATATTCAAGGAGAAGATATTGCAATGGAAGAAGAGGTTGCACCTGCACATAGACAGGGGGAGCAACAACAACGGCCTGACAAAATAGCTCTTCTAGAAGCTCAAGTCCGGGGGTTGAATGTGTGAATTGATGAAGGCTTTACTGCCATGACTGGGAGATTCAACTCCGTCGATTAAGCTCTTGCTGAGATCCTTGTTAGACTGGACCAAGGAAATCAGTGACAATCTTTTCGCTTGTCTTGACTTTCATTCTGTTTAAATTGTTGCTAACTTTTGATGACTTTATCGTACTTTTTAAATACTGTCTTTTTGAATTGTTGTTAACTTTTGATGACTTTATAGTACTTCTGCTGATGTTTAAATCTGTTATTTCTGGTGATGTTTTCCGGTTTCTTTTCCCTTTTTTTTCATGTTTTCTCTTTGACAATTTATGTCCAAAAAGGGGGAGATTCATTAGATATGCAGACTTAGTCATTACTTCATTCTACTTTATTGAGTAAATGTCTTGGCAGGTGTTCAACAAGGATCAACATTATTTGAGCAGAATTTTTTGCTCTGGTTGAGTCTTTTGTGTTGAATGGGTATGGGTAAATTTTTCATGTATTACGTGTTTTGTCCATGAATTGTCAAAGGGGGAGATTGTAAAGATATTAGGTTGGCTAATTCATTAGGTAATGGACAAAGTAGGGATTCTTTAAACTTGTATTTTGTTTAGAATTTGGACTGCTAGAAAATTCGTTTTAAGAAGAGTTTCTCTAGCTTCAGGAACTGACAAGAGGTTGCTTGAGCGAACCTCCATTCGCTCGAGCAAACCTTTCATAGAGGTGTCATCGCTCGACCCATCCATCAGTCCGCTCGAGCCATCAAGCTTCTGGATCGAAAATCTAAAGGCAGAATGCAGTTCGCTCGAGCAAACCCAATGACCATTTGAGCGAACCCCTCATAGAACATTGATTGCTCGACCTATCTTTAAGTTCGCTTGACCCATGTCGTCCCTGCGCTGAACATCTACAGACAGAGAGCAGTTCGCTCGAGCGAACTCCCTCTTCGCTGGAGCGAACCTGGGCGCAAAAACAGAAACCTGCCTGAAACTTTCTTCTATTTTGTCTCAAGATACAATTACCAATTTTAATCAAACTTGCAACTCTTGAGGCACGAATTGAGATCTATATAAAGCCTTTATCTCTCTATTAAAAGTTACCTCTCCCATAAAGAAATTTCTGAGAGAGAACTTGAGAGATCCATCTTCCCCCAAGGCTATCATTTGATGTGCTGAAGTTTTCAAGCTTTGGATTCATGCTTCATTCTACTCTTCTGAAATAGAGACATCTTGAAGAGGCTTTCAAGGCAGTTGTTTCAAGCATGGTGAAGGTGAACGGCGTGTAGTCAGCAAGATCGAGCAATCATTAGGTTGAGTTAACAACTAGGAAAGGGTTGTGAGTATATCTTGTAACTTTTATTCAAATAGTGTTTGGTTGTCTGTTGGCCTAGAAGATAAGGCCCGTGGTTTTTTCCCGAACAGGGCTTTCCACGAAAAAATGCTACGTCCTTCTCTCTTTGTGGTTGATTGTTTTAAAACTGGATTAGGGTTAATTATTAGTTTAATCACTTGTGAATTGATATTCAATAAATATCAGATTATTGGGACCTCTGCCTGTGTTAAAGTAGAAATATATCTTTTTCTAGATCAATACCCCTTCCATGTTACCCATAATATATAGATTAAATCACTTTAATGTAGGCATTCCACATGTTAGATACCAAGTATTTTGCTAAGAAGTTCATGATTTTTGGTTGTATTGCAATTTTCTACACATGATCAATCCAACATTATATTAAACTCCTACTGGAGCGAAATTCAGGCTTGCTTAATTGTAAGATACAAGCAAGTTGTACCAAACAACAGTAGGAGCATAGATGTCAAATGCCATAAGCACCATACTCCTAGCATCACAAGATCATTTCCTATTTTAATACAATAGTTAGTTATTACCTTGTAAACAGGCCCAAATCCACCTTCTCCGAGTTTATTCTCATCTGAAAAGTCATTAGTAGCAACTCTAATCATCTCAAAATCAATTTGTAAGAGTACGTCACTTCCATCAAGTTGATCTACAAAAATAATAAGCATTTGAGTCAAAATTCATGATTATTTTCAAGAGCTTGAGGAAGTAAATTTTATTCTTACAGTAGAGGAGTATGAGATGGAGAGTTACCCATGGCTGAAGTGCTTGTCTTCTTCTTTCGCAAGTTGGTCTTTTTCTTCATAATTCGTAAAAGAGCAACAATAACAAGCAAGATAATAGGAATAACAATTGCTGGAATCAAGATAATGACGATTCTAGATAAATTATGATCTCTTCCTACACAAATTAGAAACATTTAAGTAACATTGTAAAAAAAAAAATGTTAGATTAGAAAAATTGTAAGATAAACACAACCAAATAAATGGAAAAGACTACACTTTCGAAGAACTTTTATTTTTATTTTTATTTTTTTTTAAATAAAGAAAATGATCCTATGTTGATGTCCATCTTACAATTACAGTATTCGTATAGTTATTCTAGTTAGAGAAGGGAGGGACATAAGCACCAATGTAAGGATATCATCAGGGATATCTTATCCATCCATCATATAGATCTTCGATCAAGGTAATCATCCTATCCCTTAGATCGTGCCAAGTGAACTAGACAAAATTGAGTTCTCAGAGACAAATTTAGGTCTTCATTTTGTTACAGATCTATTTCAACTAATCTAAACCCTCCAAAATGCCAGAGGCTGATACAAACATTAACATTTGGTTCTTCCAAGTCATTCAATGAAGCAAGAAAATAAATGATGATTATTAAATAAAAAGGATTTTACCGGGAAATTTCCCTTAGATTCATTGAAGATCAAAAACAGCTCAGAAAGTCTTCATGCACCGTAGCGGTCCTAGAGGCTTGATTTGGTTTAATTTTTCCCAATTTTCCTTGAGAGGGAATATTGCCGCTCCTCTTGTCCTTTTACAATCAATCTTTTTTTCCATTTTTTCCCTTTTTCATCTTCCTCCTTTCCCTCACCTCCTCCATCGATCTGAACCCAATTGGTCCTAGGTGCTCCCCATTGATTGCAATGCTTCCTCTTGCACCTCTTTTACCTTTTAGAAACCACGCGGAGCTCCTAGTTGTCTTTTTCCTCTTTCTGGCAAACAACTTGTTGGAGATCAAAGAGCGTTTGTGCAGAACTCGAAACCAAGCCCCTATTCCACCATTGTGACATTTAATATGTGAGGTTTGGGTTTGAGCTTGAGTTGGAGTTAGAGGAAAACGGAGGAGGAAGATGAAAAAACGAGCAAAGGAGAAATAAAAAGGAGGAAGAAGAAGGAAAATGAGAGAGGAAAATCGAGGGTGAGCGGCGATATCCTTGGTTATAAAAGGTGCAGCTCTCAGATGGGTGTGTTCATCCATAAGAAAAATTATGTCATGGGCGGGGATATCGCCGCTCAATCCTTATAAACTTCATATATTAAGCGGGGACATCTCCTCACGTAAAAGATTAAGCTTTCAGCTCATCCCTTAGAAAAATCTATCATGAGAGAGGATATCATCATTTATCACATATAAACTTCATATATTGAGTAGGAGTATCCCCTTACATAAAAGGTTAAGCTCACATAAAAGGTTAAGCTCCCATATAGGTGTGTTCATCCCTAGGAAAAAAATCTTTCATAAGTGGGGATATTGTCGCTCATCACATATAAATGTCACATTATGAGCGGGTATATTCCTGCTCACCCGCGATTGTCCCCGCTCATTTTTCTCCTTCTTCCTCATCTTCCGCTCATTTTTTCATCTTCCTCCTCCTTCTTCTTCCAACTCTAACTCAAGCTCAAACCCAAACCTCACATATTAAATGTCACAATAGCGAAATAAGGCTGGATTTCGAGTCCTATATAAGCCCTCCTTGATCTCCAACGAATTGGAAAAAAAGCTAAGACCCCCTTTCATGTACATTCAAGAAGAGGAAGGAGACAATTGGAAAAAAAACCTCGTACTTGCACGGATGTAAAAAAAAAAGGTGGAAGAGGAAGCATTGCAATTGATGGGGAGTGCCTTGGACCAGTTGGATTGAGATCGATGGAGGAGATGAGGGAAAGGAGGAAGATGAAAAGGGAAAAAATGATCGATTGTAAAAGGAAAAGAAGAGCAGCTATATCCACCCTAAGGAAAAACTGAGAAACTTAAATCAAATCAGGCCTTTAGGACCACTGTGGTGCATGGAGACTTTATGTGGGCCATTTTTTATCTTCAATGAGCGTAAGGGGATTTTTTTTTTATATAAAATCCTCTTAAATAAATTAAAAAAATAGAAATAATTAATGGATATGGACTCACCCGGATATTGCAAAGGTCAGACTAAATGTAAAGTCATTGGGATGGGCTCCCATGCAGCGTCGCTGCACTTATAATATAGTGTAGCAACCTGCTTTGTCGAATGAGGACAACCCATGTCAGGCCTTGGTAAGAGGAGTTTAAAACCAAGGACCCCCTTTCATGTACATTCACAAAGTCACACCAATCTCCTTAAGTACCCTTTTAAAAGCACACTATCCAACCATCCTTATGAACTTTCATTTACTTACAAAAATATCCTTTTGCAAGCACTTCCCAAAATTACCCAATAAACTTAATAGCAAATCAATCAATTTGTGGGACCCAATATTTACTAGATCAAATCAATTTATCGATCTACATAGGACCCACTTGATGAAATATTCAACCATATATCCATCAAGTGGGTCCCATGCATAAGATCGGATAAGTGAAATATTGTGGGCCCCACTTAGATAAGAAAAGAAGGATAGGGTGGGTAAATTAGTTGGATATAGTTGGTCTCATTAAAAATAATTATGCGGAGGATATTTATCTAATGGCCCATACGTAGATGGCTATTTGGGTGGATTTGCATGTTTCGTCTATAAATAGGTAGGTTGGTCAGATCAAATGATTTGAGGTAGGTAGGCATGATGGTTATAATTGGTCGATGGTAGGATGATTTTACTTTGGGAAATTCTATATGCACCCGTATTTTTGTTGAGCACACCCACCTTTAGAAGAAAAAAATTTTCAAATGAAGAATGAATGTGGGTGTGCACAGCAAAATTGATGGGTGCATATAGAATTTCCCATTTCCTTTTCATCCAATTAGTGTACATATTATTTTGACAAGATCCGACAAACTATGTGCTACCGGTTGGAGTTCAGTCCCTATCAAATTGATAATACTTTATTTTTTAAAATTATTGATCTACCAATACACCTAACTGTAAAAGATAATAAGAATGAGTAAAAAAGTGACATCACACATTAATTTTTACAATATCTATTTCAATATATCAAAAATTATCATCCAATTCTTTATATATTATTTTTAATAAAAACAATAGTAATTAAAAATGCTAATGAAGAAATATAGGATGAGCTCAGAATTAGGCATAAAATACATCTTATAATGAAAATAATAAAAATACCAAAAAGAAAAATACTAAGTGATTATTTGAAATCGAGAGTAGCACTAGCTTGAGTGATTGTTAAAATCATGCTTAATGTTTACAGATATTACATTTGGGCTTGGCATGTACGATTGTTTGTCCAGGCTAGTTCCAGATTTCAAATCCAAACACATACAAGCCAGAATTATGGCCCATCTTCGAATCACATGTAACTAATTAATGAATTTTCATTAATCAATAGCAAGTGGATTGATTTACAAGTGATCAATCCAACATGGGGTCATACTTCGATTATAGTAAGATACAACTCTCAATGTTAAAATCAAAGTAAAATGATTATTTTGAGTGGTCTGGATTCATTATAGTTCACACTATTATTTTCATATTTTAACTGCTCTCATAAGGACTTTATAAACTTAGTCTTGAAGAATATTTAGGTATTTTCAAATTTAGAATTTTGTATCTGATGTTATTAAAAAAATATGCAGAAAAGTTAATCTTAAATGATTAATAAAAATTTATTTATGTAAAGTCTTATGGGTGGGCCCACTTTATGCCTATGTAGATGGATATATTGGTTTGATCTAGTAAATATTGGTTCCCACAAATTGATTGATTTGCTATTAAGTTAATTGGGTAATTTTGGGAATTGCTTGCAAAAGGATAATTTTGTAAATAAATGAAAGTTTTTAAGGATAGTTGGAGAGTGTGCTTTAAACAGGGTACTTTAGGAAATGGGTGTGATTTTGTGAATGTACATTAAACGGGTTTTAAACTCCTTTTTTCAAGGCCTGATGTGGGTTGTCTTCATTGTTACAAAGCAGGTTGTTGCAGTGTTGCACTATCACATAGTGCAGGACGCTGCATGGGTTCGCAGCCCAAGTCATGATATTTAAATAAACTCGAAAAAAGAGAAGAAGACAGAAAGACAGTGAGGTCTTCTAGAATCAGCCCAAGTCATGATATTTAAACTCGAAAAACAGAGAAGAAGACAGAAAGACATTGAGGTCTTCTAGAATCAGCCCAAGTCATGATATTTAAACTCGAAAAAAGAGAAGAAGACAGAAAGACATTGAGGTCTTCTAGAATCACCGGGAAATTGCATAGGGTTCTGGCCACATGCAATAATCACCGTGATTTTAGAGCTTTTGAAATGCATGGAGTTCGGGCCACCCTAAACCCCCATCAATCCATTCATACAAGATGTCAAATGATTTTCTCATGACGAGTGGCGAAACTTCAATGCGGTCACAAGTCACGACTGTGAGTGCTGTTGAAACGGGTAGAAAGCCCGGCTCGGTATGTCCCAGGCTAAAAAATATATGACAGTTTAAAGAAATTTTGAGCCTGATGGGCTGGGCTTGGATAATACATTTTAAAGCTCGACCAAAAAGGGACTGAGACTGGGCAGAAACAACCCAGCCTGTTCAAACCCGGCTCGGTTCGCTGCAAAGTCATTTAATAATAATTATTTACATATATTACTGAACTGCCCCTCACTAACAATAAAAAACGGCTAATTATGAGGGGCGGTTCTGTAACTTCGCTTCCCTCTATAATCGCTAATAAAACCCAGCCCGTTCAGTGCTCAAAAAACCCTAGCTCTTTTCTTCCTCAGCTCTCTCTTCTCGTTCTTAGCTCTCAGCCTCAGCTATGCCTCTTCTCGTTCTCATCTGCCCTCCTCTCACTCACAGCTCCCACTCTCCTAGGCTCTCAGTGCTCATTTGAATCATCTTAGGATCCAAGCTCCCTGCTCTGTTCTCGCCGTCTCATCTAAATCATTTTAGCATCCAAGCTCTCTGCTCTGTTCTCACTGTCAAGGCGAACCATCGCACCGACGCATGCAGCACACACATCATGGCTCTCAGCACTCTTCCTTTGAATCATCAATCGCTTTGCTCAGCTCTCAACTCTCTGCGCTCTGCTTTTGAGTCTTTACTCTCGCTCAGCTCTCTACTCTCGCTTAGTCACGACGCACACAGCACACGCAGCACGCCTCTCGCACCATCGCACCGAGGCATGCACGCAGCACAGTGACCCTGCCTTCTCCCTCTTTTCCCTAGCCCTCTCTCCCTACCTCCCTCGCCTCGCCCAGTCTCCCTCTCTCACCCTCTTTCTCTCTTGCCCTAGCCCTCTGCCCTCTCTCACCCTTGCCCTCCCTCCATCTCCCATCTTTTCTATCCCTCTCTATTTCTAATCCCATTTTTCCTCTCCCGCTTCCTCTCTCTGTCTCTCAGTCTATGCTCAGAGATATTGCTCAGTGCCCACGGCTCAGAGATATTGCTCAGCAGCGCGCTCAAGGTAAATCAAGTTATTCTTTGCATCTGTTGCTTTGTTAATTTGTGATTTGTTGAGCAGCGAATTTAGTTTCCGAATTATATGACTTATATTTTTTTATGAGTGCATGATTATGAGTATATGAGTAGTGATTTCTTGCAACACTATTTGTGATTTGTTGAGCAGTGATTATGAGTATATGAGTAGTGATTTTCTGATTGCATGATTATGAGTATATGAGTAGCGAATTTTGCTTTGTTAATTTGTGACTTGTTGAGCAATGATTTCCTGCAGCACCATTTGATATTTATATGACTTATATTTTTTATATGACTTATATTTTTTCTGATTGCATGATTATGAGTATATGAGTATTGATTTCCTGCAACACCATTTGTGACTTGTTGAGCAGTAATTATGAGTATATGAGTAGTGATTTTCTGATTGCATGATTATGTGTATATGAGTAGTGAATTTTGCTTTGTTAATTTGTGATTTGTTGAGCAGTGATTTCCTGCAATACCATTTGACATTTATATGATTTATATTTTTTCTATTAATTTTTATTGATCTCTGCACCTTAATTATATATGTTCTTTTGTTAGGTTTTTTCTTTTTAAGGAATCTTAGAGTCCATCGAGTGGCAGGCATTCATAAGTTCGGGATTGCCGGATACTAAAATACATCTCTTGACTCTTTCTCTTTTAAATTTGTTTACTTGTTTAGTTGTGGATAATAGACACTGCTTACTTGTTTAGTTGTGGATTGTAGCTGATTGATAACTTCTTAGCTGTGGATAGTAGACACTACTTTACTTGTTTAGTTGTGGATAACTGCTTTACTTGTTTAATAGCTTATTTTTCATTTGACTAGTTAAATATGTCTTCTGGTACACCTTCTAGTAGTGTTGGTAGCATTCTCATTCCTGCACATGTCCCCATCCCCATTGATGATAAGATGGGTGGTGGTGGTATATAATGAGTAAGTGCCTCCCATCCCCTCTCCCATTGATGAAGTAATTTCAAATGAAACTAATGCAAGAAGGCTCAAATCAGTGGTTTGGGAACACTTTGAAAACATGAAAATGTTTGTGAAAGTTAATGGGAAGGACGTCCCTAAAGTTAAAGCGCTGTACAAATATTGCAAGAAATCTCTAGTCAGTAGACCTGAGGATGGAACTTCACACCTGCAAAGACACTTGAAATCGTGTCTTATGAAACCAAGCACTGGTAAGTCAAAAAAACAACAACTTTTAAGGACTGATGCTCAAGCAAAAACCGGTGTTGGTGTTTTTAAATTTGAACAAAAAAAGAGTCGATAAGCCCTTACAAAAATGTTGTTATTACATGATCTTCCTTTTAACGTTGTTGAACAACGAAGTTTTAAAGAGTTTTGTGTGACTCTACGACCCGAATTCAAGATTGTATCACATAACACTATGAAGGCAGATTGTATGGAAATGTACAAAGGAAAAAAGAATGGGATCTTTAAAGAATTCAAGGATCTCACTAGCAGGATTGCTCTCACAACAGATATGTGGATATCCAACCACCATTTTGGTTATATGGCTATTATAGCACATTATATTGACTCTGATTGGGTTCTTAGATCGCGTATGATTAACTTTCATAATGTTGATCCTCCCCACACTGGCCAAATGCTAGCTGATAATATTACTCTAAGTATACTTAATTGGAATATTGAGAATAAATTATCATGTTTGACATTAAATAATTGTTCTACAAATAATTGTATTGTAAGAACACTTAAAAATCAACTTATGAAAACCAATGCTCTCATCTTAAATGGTAAATTTTTTCATATGCGTTGTACTGCACATATTCTTAATCTTATAGTGAAAGATGGACTTAAAGATATTAGCCCAATTATTGAGAACAGAAGGGAGGTAGTTAAATACATTAAGAATAGATCGAATCGTATACATCAGTTTTGTGATATTGTAAGCGCGAAAGGGCTAAGATCTACAAAAGGATTGCCTCTTGATGTTCAAACTAGATGGAACTCCACATATCTTATGATATCTTCAGCATTGTATTTTCGAGATGTTTTTCTTATCTATCTTTAACAAATGGCTTACACTATAAGACTTTGATTCCTTTGGATGAGGAATGGGACTGGGTTGCTACTCTTAATGATTTTTTTTTGAAAGGTTCTATGAAGCTACAAATAGATTCTCTACTAGAAAGTAATCCACTATATATACTTATTTACCTGAAGTTTGTACAATACATAATGAGTTGGTACAAAAATTAGGTGATTTTGATTTTGTTTTTGCAGGAATGGCTAAAGTGATAATGGAAAATTTTGATAAATATTGGAAGAATTATAATCAAATGTTTGAAATAGCCATATTGCTTGATCCCTCCTCTAAGATAGTGTATTTGGAATGGGTTTTTAAGATATCATATGAAACAACAGAATATAGAAATAATCGAATGATTAAAGCTCGTAATCTATTTAAAAAGATTTATGAAGAGTATCGTGTGAGATTTGGTACTAAACAAAGTAATCAGATAGTAAATAAAAATGATGCAACTAGTAGGCCATTTAAAAGAAAGGCTGGTGATGATGAACACGGAAAGGCTCGTTCTCTTTTTTTGAAGAATCGAAATGAAATCACCAATAAGGCAATTATGGAAGAAAAAATAGAATTAGATCGTTATTTTGATGAGAAGTCTGCAGAAAGAAGATGACACGATAGATATATTACGATGGTGGAAATTAAATTCAACTAAGTATCCTATTTTATCTCGAATGGCTCGTAATATTTTAGCTATTCTAATTTCTACCGTTGCTTCAAAGTCAACATTTAGAACAGGAGGGAGGGTATTTAACCCACATAGTACTTCTTTGAAACCAGATACGGTAGAAGCATTAGTTTGTGCTCAAGATTGGTTTAGTCATGACCCAACTAATGGTAGTGATTTAGACAATGATGGGAATGCACTAACTAATATTTGAGACATATTGAAAGAAAAATAATTTCTGATGATTTCTTTTTTATATTACTTGACCCATTTATGATACTCATTCTCATTCATTTTATTGATTTTTCTGATTTTCTATTTTCACCGGCCAAAAAAAAAAAAAAAAATAGTTTTTAACCGATCATACATTACTTTAACTTGACTCATATATGATACTCATTCTCATTCATTCCTATTGATTTTTCGATTTTCTACTTTTACCGAAAAAAAAAAAGGTTTTAATTGTTCCTATATTACTTGACCCATATAGCCTATATGATACTCATTCATTTCTATTGATTTTCTACTATCACCAGCAAAAAAAAAAAAAAAAAAAGAAAAAAAAAAAAAAAAAAAACCTCCGCCATGTTACTTGTTCCATTGCATTGCAGGTCTCAAGTCATGAAAAAGGAGGAGGGTTTAAAGTCTGGTTCACACCAGATGTCTGGTGACAGTATGAATAATTAGAGAATGTTCTGCTTATCTCTAAGATCAGGCTAAGCCCAGGCTTGGCCTTGTCCCAGCCCGGGCCCGTATGGGACAAGATTAGATGTAGGCCCGTTCAATTTAGGGCTAGAATTGGATAACACCTGACAGGCCCGTCCTATTTTCTATATGGGATTGAACAACCCAAACCCAAGCCCAAGCCCAGGCCCAGGCCCAGCACGTCCATTGACAGGCCTAATGTCTGGATGATAAGTTAGACACGCGGATTGACAAATAGGACAGGGGAACACGTAGCAGTAGGTCGTCACTAACCACGAATGTTCCAGTCTGGATCCTGATCCTCCGCGACTCAGTCCCTGGAGATCAGTTGTACTTAATCGGTAGAGTGCACATTTTAAAAATCCAATTTAGAATAAGTCTCTCTCTCTCATAAGAATTTGGTTAAAGTTTGTATCTTTAAAAAAGTCTCAAAGCACGTTAGTGAATAGGAAACATGCTAAATATAAAGATAAAAAAGGAAAACGCGGATCTCCTGTTTGAACCAGGGAATCCTGCTTTCCTTCAATAAAAAAAAATTAATTTCCTTTCCCCATGTGGCACCTGATTGGTCCAGACAGGGATCCGGATCCGATAAAAAGGGTATAACTGTAGATGTCCAGATGCCCTTACCTCTAGTTGTTTCATCGGTGGAAGGAGCAGCGGAAGGAGCAGGAGCAGGAGCAGGGGCAGGGGAAGGAGCCGGTACTTCAATAGTCGAGGCCCCGTAGAAACTGTAACTGGAAATCTCAAACCATATTATACAAACAGGCCCCCTCACTCTTCCCCCTTCTTTGTTAACACAGCATTTTGGAAGTTGAGAAATAGCGTCTCCCAAGCAACTGTAGCAATCTCCTGGAGTTATATCCCTTATGCACTGCACAAGACCATACAAAGTAGAAGGGCTCGAGATATTGGCCTCTCCCGTGGCAAACATGCCCGTTCGCGGCTCAAATGCCGCCCTAGTAGAAAGATTATTCATCAGATTCCCCAGAATCTTCTCAAGCTGAGCTGGGTTTGTTGCATTGTTAGGATTAGGCACATAATCCCATGCCTGAGTTCTCGAAGAGCCCAAGAAATTGATCAAGGAATAGCGAATCATGCAATGGTCATCCCATTTTGTGCTACTTATGTCAGGGCATTGGCTGAGGATCTCACCAACCGCCGTTTCGATGCAGCCATAGCACATGTCGGGGGTGGCATCGCCGCGGCAGAGGGCGAGGCCGTAGGCCTTGTTGGGGTCTTGTCCGACCGTGTTAGTGTAGAAGCCGTTGTGGAGAGAGGTATTCGAGGAGAGAGAAGAGAGGAGAATTTCGAGGTTGGTGTGGAATGTGCTGGTGTTGTCGCATCGAGCTGGGGGACTCTCGGCTGTAATAGTGGGGATGCAAAAGAGGATGAGCATGAGAAATAGAGAGAAGAAGATGGGTAGGGAGAAGGAGAATATTTTCATGGCTGGCTTCTGTGTGATCAGGGATTCTTCATTTTAGATGACACTTGAACCTTTTCTTTCTCTACCACATGGAGTGGGATCCCGCGAGGCTTTGACTTGTACCGTGTAAGTTGGAGTAGACCAATTGAAAGTTTAAGTCCGCCAAATTGAATAATATGCCAGTGGGTGGAGCCTACCTTTAAAAAATCAAATCCTTCATCTTTTAGACACACTTTATTATGCGCGCATATATATATATATATATATATATGAGAATATTCATGTGCATCTATTCCTAATCATAGGGTGATGAGCACTTTCCCTTTTTGCACATGAAGACAAAAAAGTATACCTCATCCTATGTACTTGAAAATTCACTTTTGTAATTGAAAATCTCAATTTATGGAAGTGTCCCTCACCCTATGGAAATGTCCCTCACCCTATGGTGAGGGATAGATGCATATGAATGTTTCTCATATATATATATATATATATATATTACTTTAAAGTGTATTTCGTAGAACCTACCGTTAGATTAATATGTTGATAAATTTATTACCGGAAAAAAAGAGAGTAAATAAAGTTAAATCATGTGTTCATAATTTAGTTAATTCAACGGTGTGCATGTTGTTGATTTGAACAATATTTTATATGTATGTCCCACAGTGGGTGTTAAAACTAATGAATGAATTGACTCTTTTAAAAGTGGGTCCACCCACTTGCATATGCCAGGTGCTTGCTTTATGGTAGCTTTGCCCTTACCTAAAAATAAGGTAAGGGCAAAAATGAAATATTAATGAAGTTTTCAAGTGCTCCATCCACTTGATCAAATCGAATTCCCACTCACCAAACCAGTGTGCACTTATTGCCCGCTTGAATTTCGGCGGTCCCTTTCTAAGTTGCGGGGGTGGTACGGTATCACACCATTTACCGAGTGCTCCACACAAGCACACGTTCACTAGAAGGCTGGAAGGAGTCCGGATCCTCTGTCGGGCTTTCAAGGTCCGCCACATCAGTATGGATGCCTGCCATTTGCTCGGGCAGTGAGTTCGAATCCAGTGTATATAGCCACATGCCGACCAGTGATCGTTGGTGGACCTCTGCCATGTCACCATGGGAAGTTTGTCATACACGTGGGGAGCTTGCCCTGTCCGAGACAAGAGATGTTTATATTGAGGTGGCAGATTATGATTGATCCACTCACAATCACCATAGATAAAACCCCTCGTACGATTCCGAATCTAGGGCAGTGCTTGCCTCATTCAAAGTAGGCGTCACATGGGGATGTGATAAACTGTTATTGTTCTGCTTATAGTCACCTTAAGTCAAAAGCCTAAAAAGGATCCCAATTCATCATAACAACACACTCATCCACGTGTGTAGCCACACCATGTGTGCACCCACTCATCCACTTCATCATCCTCATCAGATTTTTCATCAAATAAGGAGCTACTTAATTGGGGGAGCACGGTTTCGTGGGAATCGAATGGGAAGTTGTTCTTAATGTGAAGTACTCATGAATATGAAAATTTGTATTTCCTTTTCAACAATGACTGTGTGTGGAAGTAGGAACCCTTTAACCCAATTTTCAATGGGTGATGATGCATTGGGAATTCACTTGGTGCCGAGATCGAATGGTTTGGGCAGTAGGCAGGAACCTTAACCCAGGGTGCATTCCACAACGAGAGTTAGAAACTCACGAAGGAGATACCTATCCTCCAAAGTAATTGTTAATTCACAAGAAAAATAACAATCCTTTCATCTCTAAAAAATAAATCGTAGATATCGGCTACTTGAAGTAATCTTGATGCCCCTCTAATAATCATCATCCATATCCGGATCCATCACTGTTTCATCCCACTCTTTTTAGATCAAATCTGTCATGATCTCTTCCAAATTTTTTTCGATTATGTAGGTTGACGAAAATAATGAGATCGATTGTGATCCTTAGGTCATTGACTAGATAAGAAAAAATGCTCAAATTTTATTGTACTAGAAAAGTGATGTTGATTATCTCAGAGGAGTAAAGTACATGAATGTGGCTGGCTTGATTGCAACATAACCACCGGGTCCTTGGATTTGTAACTATATTAAATTTCCTCCCTAACCTTTCCTACCAAAACCTTGAGGAGTAAGTATAGAGGAAGCACAAGTAATTCAATACTACCCTCGAGTCGAACCTCATTTTTCTCAACACTCCCCCTTGCATGGAACTCGGTCGATGCACATTTCATAATAAGCACATTTCAATATTGAGTCCTTCCTGCTCTAATACCATGTTAAATATCATCCACTAACCGTTTATACCAAAACCTCAAAGTGTTAGTAGAGGCGACATAAAATATATTTCAATCCTCCCCTTAAGGTGGAGCTCACTCCTTAACACTCCCCCCTTATGTGGACTTGGTTAGCGCATTTCTTTTCACAAATGGCTCCACTACACTCCTCCTCAGGTGGAACCTAGTTAGTGCACTTTTTGTGACATGCGCATTTTCGTGCAGAGTCATTCCTCTTAAAATTCGAGCACACTACTGATCCGCTCAGATACCATAACGACTTTCACATAAATAAATTCATTGCATAAAATTCACCTCGATATTCATTGAAGAATCAACTCCATTTATACAACTAGGTAGCAAAGTGTCGTAGAACCAAACCCAAAGACCTCGTGTTTGGAGGCGTGAGGGCCTTACATAAGTGAGCAAGGGTAACTTAGATAATCATATGGCAAGGCATAAAAATATACCAAGGGAAAATATATTGAATATTTACTAAATTTTGGGAACAAAATAGTCCAAAAGTGCTAGGGAGAATTCAACACTAATGGAGTAAAACTCCTTATTACATCAAACAGTTATTCCAACAAAAGAAAATTAATAAATTTTATAATTTCTAAAACATCTTCAAGAAATCCTCCTCTTCCATTTATTCCCAGACTTAACGCGTTCATGACGAAGCATCTGAAACATGTTAATAAAGAGGTGAGCAAAGCTAGCTCAATAAGTGGAGAGACCTAGTCGTCTCATCCAACTCTAAGCTTAGGGAGAGATTTGTTTTCATATAATTATTCAATCAATAATGTAAAATAATACAATATTTTAAATAAATAAATCATTAACATGAATTATAATATAAAATTTTATGAAAGAAATTTAGAAATCATAAAATAGGAACAAAATTAATAATAATTGAGGAGAACATAGCAATAATAAAATTTAATTCACATTAACTTAATTCAGATTAGGCTTTACAAAACACGTAGCGTCCCACGATCAAAACACCACGATTGCATAACCATCACATATACGTTACAAAGTTTTTAACTCACATCAATCATCAATGTATTGAATTTGACATATGAATATAAGATAAAACTTTAATTTGCATGGTCATAAAGACAAGAGAGTTTATAAATCTCATAAAGAACCGATAAGCATATAATCATAAAATTATAATTTATTAATTCAATTTTTAATATTGCTAAAGCAAAATCCCATCCGTTAATAATGTATTCTAAAATAAATGGGTTCTAATCGTGAAAACAGATTGAAGACCCGACATAAAACGGGCTTGGATTTATCAAAACAACATCCACCAGAAAGGGTTTCAGGCATATTCTTACATATACGTACTTTACTTTGATTGTGTAAGTTTCTTCAGTGGGATGGATCAATCTAAATGTTTAACTTATAATAAGAATTTATATTTTTCTTCAATTATTAAATGATCAAAATCACATGATCTTTCATAGATTGGGTCATATTTGAACCTGGTCTAATGCAATTGATACCATTAATAGGTACTAGCATGAAGCTTCTATGCATCGCACATATTAAGTTCTGAATAATGTATTAAAATTAGTATCCCATTCTTATAAATCTATTTATAACAAACTAATTAAAAAAATTCAAATCAACGAAAAAATTATGAAAACCAAACATTTCATTGTTTAATTCACGCCAGCATACACAAAATAAAGGATTCATATGCATTTATGCTCATTTTGCATGCTAAATAAAAACTTTAAAAATAACCTTAATTTATAGAGTTGGAAGGCATCCCTTTGTTGGGTTACATCCACACAAATGGGCCCAAGAGACATTTTATTCAAAAGGTACATATTTAGCCTAAGAGACACCTTTTATTGAAAATGCACATATTATGTATTTTTGAAATGACACATCCACAAATGGACGCTAATAAGCTGATGTGGCTTCTTCTAAGGCCAAAATTAAAGGTTTTTTTAGGGTTTTTTTTGCAATAAACATTCAGTATTAAGGAGAAAGAATGGTTTAATGGGCAGGATCATCTTTAAATGTGACAAAAAAAAAAAAAAAAATGAAAAATGAACTGGGTTCTTGAGTTGGTAATAAGTTATGCCAACTCTCACCCGATTCTTGAGTTGGTAATAAGTTATGCCAACTCTCACCCGATCCGAAATACGTCTAGGATAGCTGTCCGGGTCAATAACAGGTTGACCCAACCCGAACTTATTCCAGCCAAGACCCAACCAGGCCAAGCCCTCATGCGGGTCTGCCTAAACTGACCTGACCTGGCATGGTCCATTCGGGGTGGGGAGGGTGGCGCGGGGACAATAGATCTACTATTAACATTCGTTTTGTTTATTTGAAGATCTAGGAAAAAGAAATAAATATAACAAACTTATATCATGTAGATCTGCATAGATTATTTTAATTAAACCTATATCCAAATCAAATAGAGATATTGCAATATTATACTTTGTCGAATCAGATGGAGATGAAACCAAATACAACCAGAAACCTAAAAATCGAAAGAGAAGGTTAAGAACCCCACTTACCTGATATGGTGAAGCTCTAAGTTAGAAAGAGAGATAGAGATCGAGCTAAGAGAAAACTTCTTGTTTTACAAGGAAATTGAAGTAGGGAAATGTGTCTTTTAAAAACCTTTGAGACTCCGGTTGCATTGATATCCATTGAAGGAATATCAATGCAGACTCCCTTGCATTGATATCCATAAAATGAATATCAATGCAAAGATCACCCAAAACGTGCACACGTATCTACTCCTTTAATTTCATCAAAAGATAGGGTCCATTAATCCCAACTTAAGATTCTAATTAATGGATTAAATTCAAGATTGCACAAGTGGGACCAAATCATGGATCAAACATCTGGGCCCACACAAAAAGTTTGAGTTGTTACACAAGTCCATTCAACCCATTATTCAAATTCAAACAAATATTATATATCTAACAAGACTCAACCCTGTAACTCAATCCTAACTACTCAATACTATAGCCAAAAAGACTGACGACTGTAACTTGGGAGTTGGTACTAACTCTGGTTGGACACAAATTTTAATGAGATCATAGAGCAATTTGAATTCAAAGGTAGACTCAATTGACACATTTATAGTGGTAAAGTTCATATTCAAACCCAAACTCCTTACCACTCCCTTCGTTTGTTTGGATTTATAGAGCAACCGTAGGAGCAGGCGATGGAGCAGGCCCTCCAACAAGCGTTTCTCCAAAGAAATTAGTCACCTCAAACCTGAGATTACAAACCTCCCCAATCACTCTCCCCCCTATCTTCCAATCACAGCATTCCGGAAGCTTACTTATAGCATCTTCCAAACACTTGTGGCAAGCATCCCCAGATATAACAGGCTTGCATTGCACAAGACCATACACTTTATTAGATGCCGAGTAGTTCCTCTCTCCCGTCGCAAACATCCCACGCCATGGCTCATACGCAGCTCTATTAGCAAGATCAGTCATCAAGTTCCCCAAAGCCCTCTTGAACGGTTCTGGGTCAGTCACATTATACATGCTCCACGCCCAGAACCACCATGGAGTGGTCGAAGAGAGGAAGAAGTTGGTGTCTGAGTACTGCAGTTGGCAGTAATCATACCAAATGACTGAACTCCTGCTTTGGCACCGACTCAGGATGCCATCACTGGCAAAGTTGGTGCAGTTTCTACAGATGTCGGGCGTGGCGTCGCCACGACAAAGGACGAGCCCGTAGACCTTGTTGGGGTCTTGTCCGATCGAGGTGTTGTAGAATCCTCTGTTGAGAGCGGCATTGGAGGAGAGAGAAGGGAGGAGGAGTTTTAGGTTGGTGTGGAACGTGCTATTGAGGGTGTAATTTGTTACGGGTTTGCCATCATGTGTGTTGTTGCATTCAAATCTGAGAGGCTCGGTGTAAGAAGTGGGGATGTGGAAGAAGAGGTGGAGGAGAAGGAGAAGGGATAAGTAGAGGTGGAATGGGCTCATGGCTTTACTGTTTTTAAGTGTAGGAAGAGGTTTTCTCTTACCTAATGGTTTGGTTGGATGGTATGAGAGGAGAGGGGTGTCATTTTTATCTTTGGGTTCTTTTGAATTTTTCTTTCTTACATTTGAGGATAGAGTTGTTGACTTGTCTACGAGGGTTTCACTTAACTACCCAGGCTGCCATGACTAATAAGGGAATTCAGCCGGCCTAACCCAGTGACCCATCACTTGTGTCATTTCAATTACATAAGTAGTACTTAATAGTATTCTATATTTATTAGGTATATTGTATTTATTGTCATTTCAGTTACATAAAGAATAACTCATTTTTGTGGGATTTTCTGACATAGTAGAGAATCCCATGTTTAAAATTAATCTCAACAATTTCTCTAAATAATCTTTCTTACATTGCCCAACAAAATATGTCCAAAGTACTTTTTTTAAAATGAGAATTTCTTGAATTGCTAAAAGGCAAAAGCTGTTACGATTTTTAAAGAAATAAGCTTATAATAAAACCAACAGAAAGAAACAACAATAAAAGAATACATGCAACAAGGGTAAAAGAAACAAGGGGAAAAAACAAAGAAAAAGCAAAATCAACCCCCCACAACCCCTAGTTGTAAAGCAGAGTTTGGCAAGCTTAGAGTTGCCAGGCAACGATTTGAGCTATTTTAGTTTGTTGTCGCATTTCTTCCTCTATGGAATAGAATGCCAGGGAACGATTCAAATTTAGAGCTTGCTTGTGTAATATATATCAAGTCAACATAAGCCGTGGAAAAGAAATGAATTCTCTAATGCTCTACTTTTCAAAAGTTTGGTGCAATGTCTATGAGAAAAATGGACACAAAATTTAAAGGGTTGGAGTCAAATTTAATACATGGATGGTCCCACATAGATCTTTTCCATCTATCCCAATCCCATTCACATGTGGGCCCATAATTGGCCCCACAAAGGTCCTCATGAAAAATTCTCACATGAATAAATCTTACATGTATATATTTCCTTCTGGAAGACCCATGGATCAATCTCTAGACATGTATAAAAAACGAAGAAAGAAAACCCAACGATGATTTAAAACCCAACAATGATTTCAATTGTTAATGAAATACTTAAAAAAACAAAAAACTCTTTAAAGAAAGAAACTTTAGTCAAATTCATACGAGAGAGAGAGAGAGAGAGAGAGAGAGAGAGAGAGAGATTTTTCTGGATTGGATTTTAATAAGGACACCCCACCAACTACAACTAGCCTCATGAATGTCTCAAGGGACCGAGTCACGGAGGATCAAACGGGCACATTCGTGGTAAGCCACGACCTACTGGTCGTTCCCCTGTCCCCTTAGTCAAGCTTCTTGACTAACTCATCATCCAGAAGCATTCATAGTCGTGACTTGTGACAACAGTGAAATTTCGCGGCTAGTCATGAGAAAGGCACTAGACTGTCGGTTTTCTTTTTTTTTTTTTGGTAAATACTTGACATGTCTTGTACGAAGGATTGATGGGGTTCTTTTAGGGTGGCATTTGACATGTCAAGAGAGCTCTAATATCATGATCATTACTACTTTTAACCAGTACTCTATGCAATTTCCCGGTGATGCTGGAAGACTCCAATGTCTTTCTATCTTCTTTTTTTCCAGTCTAATATCATGACTTCTACTTTTTCTTTTTTTCCCAGTCTAGCCTCTGCAATTTCCGAATGAGTGCAGATCCATAACTTGTTTCTGCAGTTCTAGCCTCTGCCACTAAGCCATTGAGCTGTCCCTACCCTTTTTTTCAACATTCCCTACCTCCTTTTTCTCTCTTTACGTGTTCCCTTTCCTCCACCTTCCACTCCATAAAAATCAATTCAATCAAGGATAAAATACGTGAGTCACTTTGTTTGGCCTTGAATTCTATGCACGCGGTAGACACAAGATCAATCTGAGGTAGCTTCTTGTTTGAAGTAAGACTTGGCCAATATCAATGGAATATCAGTTCTTTTGAGCCGCTTCTAATTTTTGAAATTATTAATTGAAATCTGAGCTATCTATTAAAATTACAATTGTAACTAAAGAGAGAAATCTGGTAACATACAGGTGATGCAGTAATCAGGTAGCTGGGATTAATTTGTTTTGCAATAATCAGGTAGCTGGGATCTGTTTTGCCCAGTCAACATACAACAAATGGGCCAAAGTTTAAAAATTTAGAAATGAAAAGCATTGTGTAGCAACAGCAAAGCTCGGAAAATAGAAGGCCACAAAAACAAGCATGGTACAATGGTTCTGTCCCGGTGGGTACGCTGGGCACAGCTCCTGTATTAAAAAGTAAAACAAAACAAAATACTAGTAACCATACTTAACCAAACAAGGTGATGTCATGAGTCAAAAGTAGAGAGACTCAATCCACTTTCCGTTTCCCCCTTTCTACATCTATGAGCAATTTGATGCTTAACCAATCAAAACATGACATGTAACATGTAATACAACAATAACAAATAAGCTCAGAATTGTAGTATTCACCATTGTGCCTTTTAAAGCTTATGTAACTTTGCAGTCTGAATTCTGAAAAGTACTTTCCTAATTGCATCTATTGAAGCTAAAGAGTGTCATTTCCTAACCATGTCAATTGTAAAAGCAAGAGAGGGCGGGCCTTTGTCTGAAAAAATAAATAAATAAATAAAAATACGTAGGAGTTGTAGTGTTAAATACACTAAAATTAATGCCATTAGTGGTTAAAAAAGAAGACAAAAGGTGAATATGCAAGAATGACCAACCAATAACCTCCCCTTTAATATAAATAGAATTTAGGGAAGATTGAAAAATAATACTCAACCATCACCCTAATAATTCAAATCCTAAGGAAGTCAAGGGAACTTCTATGTTGCTTTCTTACATCATTCACCTCACACCTAATATCATTCACACCTCGCCTTTATAATAATCCTTCGGTGGAGCTAATTTGACCATGAATTCCTATGTAATATAATGCAAACAAACATGCTCTAACGAAGACTCCTAACAGAACACGTGCTACATAATGTTTTATTAGGACTGTTAGAAGGTCACGCCCGAGACAGCGAGGTGTCTCGCTATAGCGAGACTCATTCTCACAAGGGCAGGTGTCCCGGTTGGTTCTGGACTCTATTTTAAGAGTTTGCAAAGGGACTTCTTTTCTAATTAGATTGTTATTATGAGTCTTAAGCACGATTTTGGCCTGTAAATTGGGTGATTCTCTCAACCCAAATAGACAAGATAGAAAGTTAATTTTCTCCCTTAATCTGAGGTTAGAATACCCTAATAGAGACTTCCTTGTTTCTCTAGAGCCATTGAGAGATTGTTCTGAAAGGATGCTCTAGAAGGTTATGTTGCTTCTACTCTCTTATAAAAAATTGATCATCTTGGTTGGCAATGTACGAGGAGATCAAGTGAGGAGAACGGTGCACGGTTGAAGTCGTGTTAGTGGTTCTGTGCAAAAACAATTATGGTCTTTAAGTCGAGGTACAGACAGAGGTAAAGGAGCCTGTGAGTATATCTTGTAACTGTTCGTGAAATCTTGATTTTTAGATCGTGGTTTTTCTCCCTAAAAACGATTTTCACGTTATATTTGTATTTGCCTTCTTGTGGTGATTGCTTGGTAGATTTATTTGTTAGTTCTATCTTGTTTGATTGGTTACATTCGCTGCATTGATTTGATTAATTAGACTAGCATCCATTCTAGTGGGTCCTGTAAAATCTTCAATCGGTGTTAGAGCGAGTTACACTATTTTACTATGTTGATCCAAATATTGCTAGAATGGATAGCTACCGCGAAAGCACTTCAACTAATAAGTCTCCTTTGTTGGATGGTAACAATTATGCTTATTGGAAAACCAAGATGGTTGCCTTTTAGAAAGTCATAGATCTGAACGTTTGGAACTCTGCTATGAATGGTTATTCCTTGCCCACTATTACTACTGATAGGGTAACTAGTCACAAGCTTGAAAATAAGTGGACTAATGAAGAAGAGTTGGCAGCCACTTGTAACTCTAGGGCTTTGAATGCTTTTTATAATGGAGTGAATATGTCTGAGTTTTAAAGAATTTCTACATACAATACTGCAAAAGAAGCTTGAGATATCTTGCAGACTATGTGTGAAGGGACCGACACTATCAAACAGTCGAAACTTCATAAACTGTATATAGCCTTTGAAACTATAAAGATGGTAAAAGATGAGTCTTTCAATGAATTTAATGGTAGGCTGAATTATATTGTCAATGATACCTTTACCTTGGGAGAATCAATTCCTGAAAACAGAATTGTTAAAAAGATTTTGAGGTCTCTGCCAGAAAGGTTTGAAGGAAAGGTTGTGGCCATAGAAGAAAATAAAATCTAAATACGCTCAAAGTTGATGTGCTGATTGGCAACCTACAAACTTTTGAAGCAAGCTTTAAGTCAAATGGGAAGACACAATCTAAAGGTATTACTTTGAAAGCATCCAAGGAATTATACAAGAATGTTGCCAGTGATTCAGATTCAAATTCTGAGAAAATTGATCCCCAAGTTGCTATACAGTTCATGAAGCAATTCAAGCTTTTTATAAATGGGCAGAAAATCAATGTGAGGATCTCTAAAAATTATGGATAAAAGAAATCTTTTAAAGAGATTCAATGTTATGAGTGCCAAGGCTATGTACACATTGCTAATGACTGCAGAAACAAAAAATCTAAAAAGAAGGCTTTGAATACTACTTGGGAAGATAAAACTTCTGATGAGAATGATGAAAATCCTGAGTCTAACAAACCTAATACTGGCAAGGGGAAGTTTATTGCTTTTATGACAACTTCTGGTTCTGCTGCTTCTCATATTTCTTCTGAAGTTGAGACTAATCAAGATACTGAATCAAAGGAAAAACCAGATTGGAAAGCTGAATATGAAACACTTTTCAAGAAAAACATGAAGATGGTTAAAGTGAATGAAAATGTTGCTATCAACTAGAAAGTGTCTGAAGAGCAGAATTCCTCCTTGAAAGCTGAACTTGCATATTCACTTGCTAAAGTACAAAAACTGGAGGATAAAAATAACAAGTTGGCTGACAAATTGACTGCAGAATCACAAAATTGTGACTTATTTGATTCTGATATGAAGACTTTGAAAGGAGAGAATTCTGATCTGAATGGAAGACTCCAGATGGTTTAATCAGAGTTAAATACTGTTAAAACTTCATTGAATAGAATGAACACTGGATCGAGAAAATTAGATGACATCCTGTGCAATCAAAAGGTACACACTAACAAGCATGGCATTGGCTACGCTGATAGAGCATCCACTTCAAATGCCAAAGGTACAAACTGTTTTAATTTGTTAAAAATTCAGTTATTACTAATCATGTTGTTAGTGTTCTAAAGAAAGCTCCAAAGAAGTTTAATGTGTCACGTCTTGAACAAATTCTCACTTGTCATCATTGTGGAATTAAAGGACACGTTCGACCCCATTGCAATAAGCTACGATCTTTACCGAATCAAGCAATGGAAAACGCAGAAGGTTGAACTGAACAAAAAAAAAGAATAACAAAGTTGTTTGGGTCAAGAAAGAAGACATCTCTTTTGTATTGGTTCACAGTTTGCTGAAATATTTAAATTTGCAAGTGTGTATGCCTAAGCTTCATCACCCCTGATCTACAAGATCAAGCCCCCACCTCAGTGCTGATACGAATATTGTATTGAAGGGGAGTCAATTTTGAGGGGGAGCTACTGCATCCAAATTGACCGAAACTGCATGATAGTATTTGTTTGTCAATTATGGACAAAAACAGGGGGAGAAAAATGAAGCTCGGGGGAGCTTTACAGGCTAAGGTAATTCAAGATCTAGAAGTTCGAGCAAAGGCAATACAAGATTTGCAGTGCTGAACTTTTTGTTTTAAAATTCAATGTAT
>QPKB01000008.1:21586533-21662805 GCA_003546025.1 Camphora micrantha | reverse complement strand
ACTAACAAAAGCTGGCAAATCTTCTGAAGTCCCATTGTAGCTACGCAGTCTAGTAAGAGCAGTTCTCCCCACGATGCATAGATCTCCGTATAGCTCGCGAATTCTCTTATACTTTGCAACCAACAAATCATATGTCTTGCGTTTGACTTCCACGAGCTGTTGGTCCATCGTCTCTTCAAACTGGAATACGCAGTTATAGGTACTAGGCATAGATAACCCATGTTCAAGGTAGAACTCAGCTCGCTCCTCAGAATCATAGTAGCCAATTCTCTCATCACCAGGGGACCAGTACTCATCCCTTGGCTTGTAAGGTTTACAAATGCCAGGGCCCACACCGCCATCAATGGTGAAAGAGAAGACTGGAAAATTGGCCATCAAGCAAATTCGAACCTGCAAAACAAATACACACAGCCTTAGAAATTCTCTAATAATATAAGGTTGATTTTGTTAGAAAAAAAAAAAAAAAAAAAGGGGGATCACTTGGGCGCACCAGGGGTGGCGCCCAAGTCTATTCCAGGGATTTCATCCCGAATGGGTCCGCTTCAGCCTAAAATTATTTGCCATTCAACCTAAAATCCATGAGGCAAGTCCCCCAGAGGTGTTGACAGGTCATTCTAAGCTTTTTTTAGGAAACGAAAAAAAAAAATTTACAATGCAATATCCTGACAACAAATAAGCGCCATATAAAAAAAAAAAATTGGCAAAAGAAACTATCAATTTAAGGGAGAGACATCATAAAACATTCATTAACAAGATATGAACATGAAAGAGCACTATAACATCGAAACAAGAAAGAAACATCTTCAAAAAAAAAAAAAAAAAAAAACAACAAACAGAGAGAAAAGAAAAAAAAAAGGGCATGAAGAGAATTGTTTAGACAAGAAAAAAAAAATGGTCTAACTAGAATTAAGATTGGTCTGAGAATTATACATAAAAGAGAAGCATCATGCCTAGTGGAGAGCAAAACAACTAGAAAAGCCTATTGCATGTCTTATGACTAGAAGAGGAGAAAAGTACTTACTTAGAGACAGAAAAGAGAAACCAAAGACTCTGATTCGAAGTCTGGATAGTAAAAAGTATGAAAAAAAACCAAGGGCAAGCCTTTCTTATATAATCTTCAGTCCTAGTCTCAAAAGAGGACGGATTGTCACTTGGGCGCACTCCTAGTGGCGCCCAAGTTCCCATCACTTTACACTTCCGTCACGCTTGAAATCTTGAACGAAGTAGAAGAGGCTACTTGGGTGCACTCCTAGTGGCGCCCAAGTTCCCCTCACTTTCCGCTTCCGTCACGCCTGAGACTGCCTCGCACAACCAATCATAAACCAAGTAGAAGAGGCTACTTGGGCGCATTAAGTACGCCAAAACACATGGGCGCCCCTCCATGTGCGCCCAACTTCCTTTTGTGGCCCGGAGGACTCCGTGATGCATGGATTCAAGACCAAAACAACTCTTAAACAGCTAGTCATTAAAAAAAAAAAAAGTAAACGATAATCATAAAAAAAGTAATAATAATAAAAAATAAAAGCCCACCAAATATTGTCCCATCACAGGAGGTCCAGTCACGTCATGTACATTTTAGTCCCATCACGCATACATCTAACATTGTTCATTATATTCCATGTCATTTCTGTCAATGCAATTATAATTATTACTTCTACAAATTACCAAACTGAGTACTAATAGACAAAAGCGCAGAATCTTTTAGTGTTTGTTCACTGCAGATTTCCAATCCAGAAATGATAACATCAAAGGTGATTCAAGCACGTTGATGGAGATGAAAGGCATTAACTTCGAAAGAACAAACAATGGAATAAAGCAATAGTGATCCCCATTGTCAAATTTACGGAAAGCTCTTAAGGTAAGTACACCAAACTATGGATTTTTATGATTTCACGTCACGTCTGGAAATTGAGTCACCGTAGGCCTCCCTTAAGTGCTTATAATCGGTATGGCGACCATAATACTGTGTTATCACGAATCGTGGTGTTTGCCGACTCAAATCTTGGCATTGGAGGATGGAATCCGTGTAACTCAAAACTCTCCATGAAAAGCACGAAATGATGATCGAATCTATCCCAGGTTCTCATCTAAGCTTGGGTGAAGACCAAGATCCCTAGAGAGTGACAGTTATTCTGGTGACCATCTTCCATTGATTTGGTTTTTTCTTTCGATGCATACCTGAGTTTAAAAAAAAACTAATAATAAAAGAAAAAAAAAACTTTGCAAAAGAAAATGCATCTCATTCTCACATGCACCTCACTCCGTTACTTGAATTATGTTTGTGATTGCCTTCAAGATCTCCATTATTGTTATTTAGCTTTAACTATGCCTTGAGCATTCAACTGTGGAAGAAAGTCAAAAGACATTATATATGACTAATTGAATCAAACTCTATTGCAAGAACAAATGAAACTTTAATGGTGACTTAGGCAATCGAAAGATCAACTTCTGATTCAGACCACCAGGGCACAGTTCCCACCATCATTTCAAATTAAACAATCGGGGCACAGTCCCCAACCCGCCACGTGGCAATACCACGGGCACCGAGGCACAGATCTCGGCTTTTCAATTAAATCAGTAGGCACGTAACTTCTTCTTTTTTCTTTTTTCCCCTGAACCAGAATTGATCCTAGAAAAGTGAACCTCACTTTTAGAACGAATTTGCAATTGCATAAATCCGTAGGTGGCCACTTCCGTGAGCTCAAAAGCTCACATGAGTCATGAGTGGCGTGTCTACTTTCTTTGGAGCACAACTCTCCACGTGTTGTTCTCCAAAGAGGGGCATACCTACGATAGCATTAAACACTTGTCATATATAATGGTGCCCCCATTTCACCCATAATTGAATGGTTAATGGCATAATTCAAATTAATTAATGATGATGAAGATGCTTGTTGAAAATTTTAGACTTAGTTCAACAATCTCTAGAAATTCGTGAGGGAAAAAGCCAAATAGTGTCAAGATCTCTTGTCCAACCCACTACTCATACAAGAAATGAACTATAACACTATTCAAGTCCATTCCAGACTACATAGAACACACTCAGGCTGTTCCTAGAGGCATTACGCTTAGTTTGCCTAAGTACGATGCGATTAGCATGAGTTAAGAAGTTAGAATCATTGATCCAAATATCCCTACTCTATTCCAATTTCTAATCATTATGACATATGGACCAAAAGATTCTACGTTCCGAGAGCTTTCCGATGATATGTAGAACGTCCAATTCCGACAAACGGATTAAAAGATATGGCCCGCGGAAGATTCCCCCACCAAAATCCACTTGGGCGCACACACAGGTGCGCCCATGTACCAAAAACCCCTTGGGCGCACACACAGGTGCGCCCATGTCCTAGAAAGGCACTTGGGCGCACACACAGTTGCGCCTAGGTCCTGGGTTGCCCTTATAAGGCACTTGAGTGCATACTTAGGTGAGTTTCGCTTTATTTTTCATAGTTCCGGCCTAACCTTGACCCGAAAATGGAGCGAAACCAAACCTTAAACCTATTTGACCCAAAGGATGGCATGGGCGCACCTGTGTGTGCGCCCAAGTCCTAAAATCCACTTGGGCGCCACCCTAGGTGCGCCTAAGTCCCCAGTCGTCTTGAAAAATGCACATGGGCTCCCCCACTGATGTGCCTAAGCCCAATCTCTATCATTTAGTCTAAATTCGATCCAAAAGCAACCAAAGCCGAACCATTAAACCCATTTAACCCAAAGGGTGACATGGGCGCGCACACAAGTGCGCCCAAGTCCTAAAAGCCACTTGGGCGCCACCCTAGGTGTGCCCAAGTCCCCAATCATCTTGAAATTGTACAAAGGTGCCCCCACAGGTGCTCCCAAATCTAACCTTCATCGTTTTAGTCCGAATCTAATCCGAAAGTAATCCGAGCCAAACTCTAAACCCACTCGACCACTAAAGGAGACATGGGCGCACCTGTGTGTGCGCCCAAGTCCCCCAGACCCACTTGGGCGCACCTGTGTGTGCGCCCAAGTAAAAAAAAAACCCTAAAGTCACCTAGGTTTGCGTGAGGTCTCTAGAAACTCGTACACACAGCAACCCTAATCCCTCTTCCACGCCAAAAACCCTATAAAAACCATCTTATACCATTTTTACAAGAGAGGCTACAAGATAGAAGAAAAAGAGAGGTAAAAAAAAAGAGAGGAAAAAAGAGAGTTCACAAGAGAGACCCTTAGAGCTAGGAGGAAGGAGAAAGAAAAGCGCTTTGGTTCTCCAAGATCAGCAATGGAGAAGGCCTCCCAAAGCCATGGATGTTCACAAAAGGCTTCGATCTAGGACTCAAAAACACTAACCAGTATTTCTAGATCCATTTCCTTTTATTAGTATAATTATTCGTAGAAACATGCTTAGGATCATCTATTCATCATAGATCTGCATTTATAGCAATATTTTACAGTAGATCTGATATTTAGCATTCATCATATTTAGTAACATGCTTAGGATAATCTATAGGTTGTAGATCTACATCGTTCTCATCATCCCGAATTTGTGATTAGATTAGATCTTGCATACATATCATTTTCGTTGGAAAGATTTCAAATTTGAGAAAGAAAAGTGCAACAGATCACTTGGGCGCAACTGTGGGTGCGCCCAAGTCCCCGCATAGGGTTTTAACCCCAATTCTCATATCGTGTGCACTTCATTTCTTAGATCTGAATTCATTCTCATACACATTAATATCAGGACCTCGGATCCGCAACTTTGTGTTCAAAATCATGCGAAAAGTGTTGGAAAGAAGAAGCAAAAAAAAAAAACAAGAGAAGAAAACACAGAAAAAAGAACACTTGGGCGCCACTGTGTGTGCGCCCAAGTCCAGAGTTAGAAATTAAACTCTGATTTTCCATTTCGCGTGCATTTTGCTTCACAGATCCGAGTCTATCCTCGTATAATTTGATATCAAAGCCTTCGGATTTATAAAGACCATTGAAAGAATCCAGAGAGGACAAAATATTATTGCTTGAAAAGAAGGAAAAGAAAAGAAAAAAAAATAGAGGTACTTGGGCGCCACTGTGAGTGCACCCAAGTCCCTGCAAAGGGAACCACCCTTCGAAACTTAGTTCTCGTATTATTATCTTCAAATCCAGAAGATTTGATATTAATATTTAGTATTAGGATCGTATATTTAATTGCAAATTGTTGGAAAATTACATCGGAATATCACCAGAGATCATAGATACATCACAACCAGCAGAAAGTAACTTGGGCGCCACTATGTGTGCGCCTAAGTATTGCAGACACACTTGGGCGCCCCTATAGGTGCGCCCAAGTCCCTAGTTTGCTTTCTGGCCCGCATTTCCTACAATTTTCATTTCGTTTAGCTTGTTGTTCCATATTTGTGATAATTTCGATTGATCATTGAATTTTAGATTCCGAATCATCAATACTTTAGGTTAGGTTATATTGCATAAAATACTAAAAAAAAAAAATTATAAAAATCATGAAACTCTTCCCTTCTCATCTTGCTCTTTAGTAATTAGAGAAGAGAACAAAAAAAAAAAAATTAAAAGAAATAGAAAAGCCCATAAAAAAAAGAAATAGAGTAGACATTAAGTAGAGGACCTTAGGTTATTGCTTAGTTTAGGTTGCATTGCTTCTGCATAAAACACCAAAAAAAATAGAAAAAAGAAAAATCACAAAATTATAAAACACTTCTCCTCTCATCTTACTCTCTAGTAATTAGAAGAAAAAAAAAAGTAATTAAAAGAAGTAGTAGAATTATCCTAGGTTTTTCCATTCACGCCTAAGTAAATTAGTAAACTTGACCAATTCCAATTTAAAACACTTAATTAATTTAAAACACCTAATTAAAATAGCTAATTAAAATCGATAGACTTAATTAATTGATTAAATCCTTAAAACTGATTATCAACTTCTAATAAAACCCCTAGTTGAATAAAACCTTAATCAACAAGTTCCAATTAAAGTCCTAATTAATAAACCTAATTAATAAGCTCTAATTTATTAAGACCATAATCAACGAGATCCAATTAACAACACTAAATTCAGACATTAACCAAGCTTTAATCAAATCTTGATCACCAATTCCTAGTTTCAATCCTCATCAAGACGATATATCAATCAAATCCCAAAAAAAATAAAAACATCTCCCAACAGAAACTAAAGTCGAATACCCGAAACTGACTTAAAACACCCTAGAGACAACAAGTTAGTAGACTGACACTTGGGCGCCACCACAGGTGCGCCCAAGTCAAAGAACACACATAGGCGACCCCACAAGTGCGCCCAAGTCCCTAGTCCAATCTTGAGACGCATTTCGGTTACGTTTCAACTCATGAATTCAAACCATTACCATACTTAAGATTTAGAAACTTGAAACCAACCTAGGATCCAAGATTTATTGACATAGGTCACCTAAAAGTCCAAATTTAGGTGAACGAATCTAAGAAATAACTGAAACTCACAGACTGACCACTTGGGCGCCACTGTAGGTGCGCCCAAGTCACCCAGAAGGACTAAGGTGCCACCACAGGTGCGCCCAAGTCCATTTCTAGCTCCGGGATCACCGAGTCCTAATTCGCTTCAAATCTTGACCCAAATCAACATCTCAAAACCTTCACCGAACCAACAACAGCCTTGAAATTTAAAATTTCATTAATATAAATCCATTCGGAGTCTCGAACCAAAGTCAGAAGATCAAAAAGTATCAAATTGAGACTTGGGCGCCACTGCTGGTGCGCTCAAGTGCCTAGAAACACTTAAGTGCATACATATGTGCGCCCAAGTCCTCTGTCAAATCTAAGTGGTGAATTCCGATTGTGTTTCGAGTTCCGGACTTAAGATTATTAAAATAAAGTAACTCAAAACCTAAAACAACATCAGAACAGAAGCTTACACTTAACAAAACTATCCGATTCCCGAAATTAACATCAATACCTTCGTCACTAGCCAAGTTACATAGAACCTGGTACTTCGGCGCCACTGCCTGTGCGCCCAAGTCATCCAGAGGACCTAGGCGCCACCACAGATGCGCCCAAGTCCTCCATTAACCCAGTTTCGCTGGTTTTGACATGTTTTTCATTATTTGAATTAAAACCCGAAACTTCAGAACCTTCCACAATTAAAACAGAACCTTAAGACAGCTACCCCTAAATAATTCTTAATCAAAACCATAACTTAAAATAAACCAAACCAATTAAGATCATAATTAACAAGCTACTTAGGCATAGAAACTATTAAGCTTAGCTATTTGCACCCTAGGATTTGATCAGTTTCACTCATTAGGTAGAGTAGAGCATTAGGCTTCGTCCCATCACTTTTCCTGTTCCTTTAGGGGACCGGGAAAGCTGATGTGGGCGGTCTAGGACCGTAGGTTTGGGTTAATCCGATGATCAATAATAAAGCATTAATTATGTAGATCTAAGTAAAAATTCCCTAGTTAGGCCCTTCTAGCCCCAATTTCAAAAATCCATAAAAACTACAAAACCAACAAAATAAACCCAAAAAGATTTTTCCTTTATTTCTTCCTCCACGTTAGGTGCCAAATATTTAATCAAACTTAATGATAAAAGGGAATGAAGAACTGATTTCTAAAATTGAATAAATGAGAATGACGAGATGAGATGAGTGATTTCACACACACTTTTAAACAATCACGGCCCATCGGCTACCCTAAAATAAGCACCGGCCCATCGGCCACCTTCAATCAATTACGGCCCATCGGCCACCTCTAATCAATTACGGCCCATCGGCCACCTCCAATCAATTACGGCCCATCGGCCTTTCACTTTTATCACTCGTGTATCGCACACGAAAAACACAGAAATCACAAGTCGAAGTCTCATTTGCATCAACATTTTGATTTCAAAAGTCAGCCTTTAAACCGTGTTTTGCCAAGGAATTAGAAGGGGGTACCCGGGAATGGGGCCGATCCTCTTCTTAAATATTTGGCACCTCCCCCTTTTATTTTTCTTTACTTTAATTACTTTATTTTACTTGGATATACTATGATTTGGCTATGTGAGGATTAACCTTTATTTGGACTTTAACTCATGACCCTGAATTGACCCTATATTAAAGAGACCCAAAGAGACCCAAATCCATGTGACAAGACAACCATCGTGTGTTGCCGACAGCACATTAGACGAAAAGAAGAACCCACCCACTTATCTTCTCCCATTCATTTTTCTTCGGCTTTCGTCGAAGAACGGTGTTACGGCTGTTACCGTAACTGGCGATCGTGATCCTTCGATTTTGAGGGTAGTCGGAATCCTCATTTTCGATGTAAAAATTTAAATAGCATATATAATTGAATGGCGATTTCCCTCCCCGGGGGGATCAAAATTCACATCCGACAGTCATGTTATTGCATTCTGTGCGAAAACAACTACGGTCCTTAGGTTGAGGTGCAAACTGAGGTAAAGGAGCCTGTAAGTATATCTTGTAACTATTCGTGAAATCTTGATTTCTAGAGCAAAGAGTTTTCACGTTATATTTGTGCTTGCCTTCGTGTGGTGATTGCTTGGTAGATTTATTTACTAGTTCTATCTTGTTTGATTGGTTACATCCGCTGTATTAATTTGATTAATTAGACTAGCATTAATTCTAGTGGGTCCTGCAAAATCTTCATGTTCTAAGGACCTTAGAACAAGAAAACAGCTTGAGAGACCACGTGTTTCTATTATTTGTTCCTTCGTTGAATATTGTTTCTAGAAAAGAGTTATTCAAAACAATTGTAATAGAAGATTAAATTGAAGCATAGTGATACGAAATGACCTTTAAGAGATTGGGATTTCTATCCTCTAAAGAGAACAAAGTAATTTAACAAAATCCATTCAAAAAGATGCTTCCTCTAAATAAATAAATAAATACACGTTGTCAAAATTTGATCAGCCAAAACCTCAAAGTTTTGCAAGTATGGGAAATAATCAGATTCTAAAGAAACAAATAACCAGGAGTCATTCTTCTGGTTTTCAATTCCTTGTTACAATTTTAGTCACTAACTAGGTGACCACCAAGTTAGTTATGACTCAGCTGCTCCATTAAAACATGAGAATTGACGAAGACCAAGCAACTTGGTGGGTACAGAGTACGATATAAATCAGTAAGCCAACTTGGATTCTACTAACTTACGAAACCATGTTCCCCATTACAAAGGACTAGAACCAAAACAGATTGAACTTGCACAATTCCTCCACAAACAAGCACAAGAACAACATTGATATTTGATTATTCCCCCCCAAAAAAGGAGTGAAGTTCCACAGAACTTTTTTTTACTATATTGGAAAGAGAAGTGTACAAAATTAGAACAATCAATGATGAAAAGCATTCACACAGCTAGGAGAGCACTATCCATCCTATTTCAAGTCTTTCACTGATAATTATTTAAAATAATTCCAGTTGTATCTCACTTTTTTAATGCATTGATTTAAGTTACTGATAAAAAAATAAAACAAGCTTTGATGTTGATTAATCGACACTTATATGTGCAATATTTAACTGTAAGACTATAGTGTCGCCAAGTAACAAAGGACCAAAACGTCTGGATTATCGATCCCACGGAGAAAGAATGGAACAAGTGATGAATCCAATTAGAGTAGAATTAAACTAAGATATAGCTAATGAAGACTATTAAAGTAAGCAATTAAAACTATTAAACTATGCAATGTAAATAATTAATTAACAATTTAAGATGTGAAATTAATTAGATCTAAGCTAATCTAATAAGCTACACTAAACTAGTGGATGAATGGTGGTGGAATTGGAAGATTTAAGGTGAAGATGTGGTGTGAAATGTGTAGGATTTTAAAACAAGTAATGTGAAATGTAGATCTAACAATCTAGAAGTGAAAATAACAAATCAAATAAAGATTAAAATTAATAATAAAAATAAGAGATTAGGCAATCCAAAATCTACTAAGTATGTAATTAATTCAAACAATACATGTTCTAATTCAACTCCCAAATCTACAATCCAATTAGCAATCTCTTGCCTAATTGGATTGGATGATATAGCAACAAAAATCAAAGTAAAGAAAATAAAAGGCCAAGATCTTAGACCATCATCTAGCTACCCTAACAATAAATCATCAAAATCAAGCTACAAAATATCAAAGATAATGGCTCTAGAGCATGCTATATGAGAGAACTTAATCAAACTATAAAGCATCAATTGAGATTATCTAAGCATCAAGTATAGACATAGAGCATGAGAAATGAGAGAGATTAGCATAATTAGATCTAAAATCTACTAATCAATCAAGGCACAAGTAGAAAATTTAAACTAAAACATGCATGTAATTGAACTAATCACATTACTTAGCTTCAAAATGAGAGCCTAATCCAAGAGCTTTAGCCACTAAACATTAAGAAAGAGCTCCAAATCTTCTTTAATTATCTTCAATTACACACTCTTTCTAGATTAGTTACAAAGAAGCTCCTAATTACAATCTACAAGTAAAAATAAAATTGCAAAAAGATTAACATGCCAAAAGATTTTTTTATTTCTACAAATACATTCCAATTTGTAGAAACATTGATGTACAAGACTCACGTCCCTAGATCCTCTAATGGCTGCCCTCACTTCCTCTTTTTCCTCTTCCTTCCCATCCCCAAATGTTCAACACTCCCTTAGCATCAAGCTTGATCAACACAACTACTTGCTATGGAAATCATAGTTGCTGCCCATTCTTAAAAGATATGATCTTATTGGTTATATCGATGGCATGAATCCTTGCCCACCAAACATGATCTCGGATTTTGAAACTCCTGGCAAAACAAAGCCAAACCCAGCCTATATTAGTTGGCAAAAACAGGATCAACTTCTCTTGAGTTGGCTCATCACTTCTCTCACAGAAAGTGTCCATACCAAGGTCATTGGCATCTCAACATCCAAGAATGTTTGGACTGCCCTTGAGAAGTACTTTTCCTCTCAATCACGAGCACGCCTTCTGCAACTAAGGCTGCAACTCTAGACGATTAAGAAAGGGGCACTTTCAATCAGTGATTATCTCCAAAAGATCAAGGTTATCACAAATAACCTTCCTGTTATTGGTCATGCGGTCCAGATGATGAAATTCTACTCTACATATTGTGGGGTTTAGGCCCTGACTATGACTCTCTAGTCACCTCAGTCACTACCCGCATGGAACCCACCAACATGGATGAACTTCATGGCTATCGTCTCAGCCATCAACTGCGCATTAAAAACACCCATGCGCAGCAGCTAGAAAGTCCTCAACCTGCAGCAAACGCTGTTCAACATGGTCGTGGTCGAGGACCTAACCACGGCTGTGGCCGAGGTCGAAGTAGCCAGCAAACTCAGCCGCCCAACTCTGCATTACCTAGGATTGGCAGAGCCCAATCCAACCAATCAGCACACCTCGGGCCACCTATTCATCCAATCGCGTTCCTTGTTAGATTTGTGGCCACAAGAATCACATTGCCATGACTTGCTACAACAGATTTGATTATGCTGTCCAAGGTGACCAAAATGCTCAAGCCTTTATTGCATCTCATCAATCCAGTCAGGTTGCCCCATTTGATCAAGCCTAGTATCCAGACTCCAACACAACAAATCATGTCACTACAGATCTTGGAAATCTCTCTTTTCACTCTGAATATCAAGGCAATGATCAGTTCTAAGTCGGAAATGGAACAGCTTTGAAAATAACCAATATTGGTTCCTGTTTTTTGAAAACTACTTCTTTTTCTTCTTTAAAACTAAAAGATATTCTTCATGTGCCTCACATCACAAAGATTTTATTGTCTATTTCTCAACTCACCAAGGATAATGATGTCATTTGTGAATTTAATATGAATGATTTTTTTATCAAGGAACAAGCCACGGGGTAGATTCTGGCACAGGGCAAAACTAAAGATGGACTCTACCAACTTCTAGCAATAATCTCAACGAAAGTAGCTCTAGTTGGAGAAAAGGCATCCGTTGAAAAATGGCATTAACAGCTAGGACATCCATTTGAACGTATAGTTCATTCCATTATTGCCAAAAATGAGTTACCATTAGTGCAACAAAATAAAAATTGTTCTATTTGTTCCCCTTGTCAACTTGGAAAAGGCCATAAATCATCCTTTGGCTTAGCTTCTTTTATTTCTACTGCACTATTAGAACTTGTGCACTCAGATTTATGGGGACTTGCTCCTGTGACATCCTCCCATAGTCATTGTTTGTATATTCATTTCATAGGTGATTTCAGCAAGTTTTCATGGCTTTACCCATTGGTTCACAAATTAGATACTTATAAGACATTTTTGAAGTTCAAACTAAGGGTTGAAAAACTATTTGGTTTAAAGACTAGAAACCTCCAAACAGATGCAGGTACAGAATACTTGCCTCTTAAACATGTTCTAGAGGCCAACGGTATTATTCATCGGATTTCATGCCCTTATACACCCGAACAAAACGGGACTCCTGAACGAAAGCATCATGTTGTTGAAATAGGGCTCACCCTTATAGTCCATGCCTCTATGGCCTATGCCATCATCTTATTGGGATGACGCTTTTCAAACTCTTTTGTTTCTTATAAATAGACTGCCATCAGCCAATACAAACAACAAGAGTCCATATCAAATTGTTTATAATTGTTCTCCTGATTACAACATTCTAAAAATATTTGGGTGTCTATGCTATCCCTTTTTGAGACCATACACAAATCACAAATTACAGTATAGGTATGCAAAATGCATATTAATGGGTTATAGTACTTCACACCATGGGTATAGGTGCTTGGATTTGCAAACTGGGCACACATAGAATCCCCATCATCACAAGTCCCACAGCTCATAAATGAAAAATCCATGACCCACTTTTTACACCTCATTTCAATCACTCGTTATCCGGCCCCAATAATCCCTTGCACCACATAACCAAACCCGACACTCCAGGCCCAAATAAACCCAGTAGTTCAGGCCCAGCCAACACCATCACTTCAAGCCCATTACCACCCACCACTTCAGGCCTAGCCACACCCATTATTTCAGCCCCAATTGAACCCACTACAATAAAACCCCTAGTATCTTCTCATCCCAGCCAATTAGCCATTTACCAACAAATTGATTCTTCATACACTCATCAAATGACTACTCGTCCAAATACCAGAATAGCCAAGCCTCGCACTCTGCTAGCCACCAAACACCCATTACCAACAACACTCTTGGTCTCAAATGAACCCATTGAACCAACTTGCTTAACAAAAGCTAACAAACACCCACAATGGCGTCATGCAATTGCAGAAGAATACAATGCTCTCATAAAGAATGGAACATGGACTCTTCAACCGCGTCACCCTTCAATGAACATTGTTGGAAGCAAATGGGTCTTCCGTATAAAAACAGGCAGATGGCTCCATTTATAGATTCACTTTAAGATATGGAGTGTATATTGGTCCAAACCTCACTTCTTGGAGCTCAAAGAAACAATCTACAGTTGTACGATCAAGCACTGAGGCTAAATACAAGGGTTTAGCTAATGCCACTGCAGAAGTCCTCCCATTCTACAAGAACTTCACTATCATGTAAAGAGTGCTTCAACTTTGTGGTGTGATAATTTAAGTACAATCTATCTCACAGCAAATCCAGTATTTCACTTAAGAATGAAGCATGTAGAAATTTATTTTCATTTTTTATGAGAACTCATTGCTCTGAAATCCATACAAGTAAAGTATTTATTTACTGTAGACCAGGTTGCAGATATCTTCACTAAAGGGTTGTCATCTCAAAAACATATAGTTCTAACATCCAAGCTGAAGGTTCTCAATAGACCATCATCTTGATTGGGGGTATTAGAGAATAAAGATCATAAGATCCAGACAGCTCACAGATCCAGTCATCACTGCCAAAATTCTCTCCTCCTGGTCAACTACCAGATCACAGATCCTACATTATCTCTATCACACCCAAGCAAATCCACAATTGTCTCAATCCCAGCATGTACAAAAGAATCCTTGAGATTCTCTCTTGCAATAATGTGCAATATAATAAAGGGCAGCACACACATTTGAGTGTGTGAAAAACTTCCATCGTGGACGTAGGCCAATAAGCCGAACCACGTTAAACCTTGAGCACTATCTGTTTCAAAGGAGTAACATACTACAAACAATGAACTTCATCATGCCTTCTATGATGAAGTTATGGATAATGCTTTCACAATTAGAGGTTATTCTTACCAAGCTTCCATTAAATACTTTATTTTTTGTTCCCCATTGACTGAAACCCACCTTGATCCATTATCTTACATATGTATGACTTTTTCTTGTTATTCCTCTCTTTCCAAATCTCACAAAGGAAGCAAGTACAAGGAGTTTATAGGATCTTGCCTTCCTCTTCGAAGGGACTTTATATCCATTCATCCATCACATGTGGTCAAGAGATTTAGAACTCATTTGAAAAGCGAAAGAAGTGGTTCAAAATTTTTTCAGCGTTACTACTAAAAAAGAAATTTGTATTTCCTTTAAATGGGTCATCTGGCCCCTCCATCTTGTGAACATTATTTAATGGATGGCCCGACCATTATTAGTAAATTAATAACAAAAATAGTATAATTCTGGATTCCCAAATAGAAAGGAAACAAAATAGTAGCTGATTTAGGATAAACCAAATTGGAATGAAAGAAAAAAGAAAAAGAAGGAAGGAAGAAAGAAAAAGAAAAAGGAAGGGATAGATTAGAAACCATTTACCAGATTCAGACCCTTCGTCATGACCTACATACCTTAATTTGATATCTTGATGCTCATTGGAGAGAGGGAGAGAGCATGTGTCATTGGAGTCTTAGAGATTTTGTAAAAGCCTTTGGAGTTCTAGTTGTTTCATGTTCAGGTATGAAAAAATAGTTGAAGAAAGCAACCCATCATCTAAATATTACTCTTACTTTATGTTTTTACAATTGTAAATGTACTAATCCTCCATACATCATTTTTTTTTTTTTTTTTCAAATCATGGAGCTCATATTTGAAATTTAACCCATTCAAAATACCCTTCTACTCTTGTTCTTCAAGTATGAGAATTTTAATATAATCATAATTATATCGACCATAGATAAAAAATTTATTTTTCAATGTTTAATTAAGGTTAAACTTTTCTGGATCCGCCCTCTATTTAATTATGTTTAATTTACAAGAGTATCTTTAGGTGCTCTGTTACTTTAGCCCCATTACAAAAAAATTCCTGGTTCCACCCCTAGGTGGTTATATATAAACTTTCTTATGTGGCTGGCCATTAATTGGTTTGATTGATGATAACTTTAGCAACATGCACTTAAAAATAAATGGGACACATAGGGATAGTCGTTGCCAACGAGAAAAGAGAAAGACCCAAGATAATAAAATTTATAAAATATCAAAGAAGATGAAAATGATCAACGTTTAGAGACACCTCCTAATGGTTGATAACGACCAATTTGTCAGTCAAATTTTCAACAACCTATAATAACTTATTTGCTAAATAAGACAGAATGGTCAATATCGACCATCACTACTTAGTCCTAATGGTCAATATCGACCAATCTGTCAGTCAGACTTTCTCCAACTTGTAACTGTCTTATTTGCTAAACAAGACAAAATGGTTGATATCGACTATTACTACTTAGCCCTAATGGTCAATATCGACCAATCTGTCAGTTAGAGTTTTTTCCAACTTGTAACTGTCTTATTTGTTGAACACTACAGAATGTTCGATATCAACCATATCACAAAACAACAAAAAAAAGGACTAAAAAGGAACTTGAGGATCCCTCCCGTCTCCAACATGCTACTAGATTGTTGTTGGTCCTATAGGGTCCTATGGGGATTTTTCCTCTAAATTCCTTTATATATGATACCGGAAGGTTCAATTCAGTTGATAGTCTCCCACTTTTGAGTATTGAAATATTTATCTTTATCTTTTAAGAGTAATACTAATTCACTATTTTTAATAGTTTCTACTCTTATGAGATCTAGATTAATTTTTAAGCTTTTGTAGAAATCTTTTCCCAACCCTTAAATCTTAAAATAAGTATATATATCTTTAATACGAATAACTATTAATCTTAAGATCTCAATATTATAGAATACTTTCCTCAATCCTTAAGATTAAAATAAGAGGAATTTACGGGAAAAGTCCTCGTAGGACTTTATGCGTCTTATCAGGTCCCTGTATCATGTTGGACATGGGAGGGGTCCTCATGTGGCCCTTTTGATTTTTTTTTTTTTTATCATTTAGCAATACAGTCGATATCAACCATTCCGTCAATCAGATTTTCTTCAACATGTAACTGTCTTATTTGCTGAACACAACAGAATTTGCAAGTCCATCTGCACATCCTCTGCCCTCGCCTCCTCTCAGTCCCCTTGGATTTGTAGGTCTTTGGCCCCCATCCCCTCCCTCCCCCACTACCAGCAAGCCTAGCCCTCTTCCTCATCTCCACCTACAACCTCACCTCCGTCTCCCCTCCCCTCTTCTCCCTCCTTCCCTCCGTCCACAGCGATCCTCCTTCCTCCTCTGTAAAGATTATAATTCTATTATAATTAGTATTGGCAAATTCATTGGGTATTGGACAAAACTTAGGTTTTATTTACAATTGTAATTTTAGTGGGACCCAAGAAAGATGGTTACATGGTTCACCGTGCACAAGTTAGTGCTGTGGGTTTCATTGTAGCATCATACGGGAGCTTTCTTCATGGTGACATCACATGAGGACTTTGTCATCAAATGGAGACTTTTGTCATGATGACATGGGAAACAAAAAAGTCAAAGAAAACAAACATCATGCCTTGTCTCCTATGTGTCTCAGTGTACAATAAAGTTAAGGGAGTGCCTTTGCCTTGGAAAGTGTCAAGAAGTTTGAATTGTAATAGCACACTTATGGGCGTTCGAAATAGAGCCTTCGTCGCTTGAGCGCGCATGCCTGCGCTCGAGCGCCTGGATCGCTGTATTTCGGATTATTTTAAGATTCTGTTTCCTGATTTGTCTCAAAACACTAATTTGAGTTTTACTTGCTCTACAAAGATTGAGGCACGAATTAAAGCCTATATATTGCCTTCCTCTCTCAACTCTAATATACCACTCTCCCATCCTAAATTCTAGAGATCTATTGAGAGACTATTTTTCACTCCAAAGCTTCAAGTTGCTGTGCTGAGGTTCAAGTCTTTGGAGGTTCTTTCTGCTACTTTTTTTGTAGTGGATTCATCTTGAAGAAGCTTTCAAGGTGGTTGTTTCAAGCACGGTGAAGGTGAACGGCGTGTAGTCGGCAAGATCGCGCAGTCCTTAGGTTGAGTCAACAACTGGGAAAAGGTTGTGAGTATATCTTATAACTTTTATTCAAATAGTGCTTGGTTGTCTGTTGGCCTAGACGATAAGGCCCGCGGTTTTTTCCCGAGTAGGGTTTTCCACATAAAAATCCTGCGTCTCTTTCTCTTTGTGGTTGATTATTTTTAATTCGGATTAGGGTTAATTACCTGTGGATTGATATTCAATAAAGAATCAGATTATTGGGACCTCTGCCTGTGTTAAGGTAAAAATCTAAGTTTTTTCAATTGGTATCAGAGCAGGTTACACTAATCTTTTGTGTGAACTTTTTACTGATCTCTAATGGATATCAATAGAGAAGGAACATCTACCAGCAAGCCTCCTCTTTTGGATGGATCTAATTACTCTTACTGGAAAGTAAGGATGATTGCATTTTTAAAGGCTATTGATGACCAAGTCTGGGAAGTTGTGGTGGAAGGATTTACTGAACCCACCATAGTTGTTGATGGGCAAACGAGACCAAAACCCAAAGCCCAATGGACTCCTGATGAGAAAAACAAATCAAACTTCAATAATAAGGCCATACATGCTATTTATAATGGAATCACAGCATCTGAGTTCCATAGGGTGTCTGCTTGCCCTACTGCAAAGGCTACTTGGGATCTTCTTCAAACTTGTTCATGAAGGAACAGAAATTGTCAAGCAAACAAAACTCCAGAACTTGACAACTGCCTTTGAGACGATTCGCATGAAAGAATCTGAAACTTTCGATGACTTCAATACAAAATTGTCTAAAATTGTAAGTTCATCTTTTAATCTAGGAGAACCTATTCCTCAACACAAAGTCGTTAAGAAAATCCTGAGGTCTCTCCCAAAACGATTTCGTCCAAAAGTAGTTGCCATTGAGGAGAATAAGGATTTGAATTCCTTGTCAGTTGAAGAACTTGTTGGAAATTTACAAACTTTCGAGGCTAATCACTGTCAAGTAAAAAAGGGAAAGGACATTGCCCTAGTATCCTCCAGTTCAGTGGATGATCATGAAATTTGTAATCCGGATAGTGATACAGATGATGAACAGTTTGAGGCATATCTTGCGAGAAAATTGAAAAAGATTTGGATAAATAGAAAGACTTTTAACAAGAAGGACTCATCAAATTCCAAGCCACCTTCTAAAGGAAAATTTGTACCCAAAACTGAACAGAATCGATCAAAGGGTACAACAAAGCCAATTAAATATTTTGAATGTCAAGGATATGGACACACTGCTTCTAAGTGTGCGAATCGCAAAGAAAAGAATAAAAGCAAGGCTTTAAATGTTGCTTGGGATGAGGATTCTGATGAGGATGTATCAGAACCTGATTCACCTTCGAGCGAGTCTGGAAAATGTGTTACTTTCATGGCTTTGTCTAGTGTCTCTTCTATGCAGGGTTCATTTGACAGGGAGTCCAAATCCGATGAAAATTCAGATTCTAATGACTTCTCTGAAGATGACAAGGACTGGGAAACTGCGTACAAGAAATTGCTGCAAGATTCCATACGCATGTCGAAGATCAATAAGAAAAGAGCATTAAAGCTGAAAGAAATGGAATCTCAAAATTCTTCTCTAATTGCACAATTGGAAGAATCACGTGCTAAGGTAAGCCAGTTAGGAGATCAACATATAATATTGACTAATAATCTTATTGCTTCAGGTAAGGAGAATGAATTGTTGAAGCATCAAGAACTGAAAGGAAAATCTGAGATGGACAATTTGAAGAAAGAGTTGAGTCACTGTAAAGCTGAAAATGTTGATTTAATTGGAAAGCTCATGTTGACAACCTCTGAATTGTCAACTGCAAAGGCCACTTTGGACCGCATGAACAAAGGGTCTATGAAGCTTGACAAAATACTTGGAAGCCAAAAGACTGACAAGTCGAAATCTGGAATTGGTTACACTCATGGAGCTTCGTCTTCAAATAATGAAGGTAAATCTGTATTTGTTCAAGGGCCTACTGTGTACTCCATGACAACCTTAATTCATAAGGCTCCACCTTTATCGGTGAATACTAAGAATGTGCATAAGCCTAAATTCACCCCTACATGTTACTTTTGTGGAATTAAAGGACACATTAGACCACACTGCAATAAAAGAAGAAATCATATCAGAAATCAGATGAGGAAGAAACCTTCTTCTCCTCAACAGGTCAAGACTAAGGCTGTTTTTGGATTCGTAAGACTGACCTAAGCTGTAGTGTGGTCTACATTGCACTGTCTAAATCAATTGAGAATGCTAAAGTTGATCCTCCTCTCCATACGCCACTAGGCAGTGGCCTAAACCCCTAACCCTGAACCATGTTTTGTATAGCACATACATACTTTTTCGGGCTAATTTTGAGATTATCTGGCATGTGATAGGGATTTTGAACAAACAAACCATGATTTGTTGGATTTTCGAATTTTTTTTCACGATTTAAGGATTTTGATCATGTCCACAAGTACACGATGATTCACTTGGAAACTCACTTAGGGTCAATGAGACACTAGGATTGACAAGATTCACGGTCTTAGTGGTTTTGTACCTATTCAGAGCATCGATTTTAATTTTCCCACTTTCCTATGCTCTCTTCTTAATGTCTATATTATATAAGTGATCCAAAGTGCGTAGAGATTTCTGTAGACCGACGCAATGGAACTGTATCCTATAGGGTTCAGAAATTTCTACAAAAAATGAGTACTCGAACTTGTGCATGATTTTATGCCAAGAAGTTCATAAGAAAATCTTGAGTTGAGCTTTAAAAAAATAAAAATACAAAAAAAAAAGAAAAAAAAAACAGTGTGTGACATTAAGGGGGAGCTTCACACCTCATTATTGATCGGATCGATTACTTTTGAAAGGTGTGCAATTCGCTATGTATCTGATGATTGTTGATTTGTGGTTGATCTACGATTTCTATATATTTTTCATTTGAGATTATCTTACTCACAATTTACACACATGATAAATTTCCCAAAATTGTGTTGCCTCATTACTTGCAAATTATAGTGTTTGATCATTGAAGGTTTTCGATTGTTGGCCTGTTTGATTTTTTCAATTGTGCATTTTTTATTGAGGATATAGATTATCTGATTTAGGGGGAGAATAAGCTTTGTCAATTATGAAGAAAAAGGGGGAGAAGATGAGATAGCTCATGTGATTTCACGTGCTGATTAGTGTTTTGTTAAATTTATTTTATTGTTAGAATTAATTTTGATTTTCAAGATTTCACGCTTGATCTTGTGTCAAACTTTCATGAATAGGAATTACAGGGATGAACTGAAGAGGAGTTTCTTAATACTTATCTTATTTTTTTTTTGGTAGAATTTTTCTTGTATTTAGGTGTTTTGTCCATGAATTGCCAAAGGGGGAGATTGTAAGGATTATAATCCTATTATAATTAGTATTGGCAAATTCATTGGGTATTGGACAAAACTTAGGTTTTATTTACAATTGTAATTTTAGTGGGACCCAAGAAAGATGGTTACATGGTTCACCGTGCACAAGTTAGGGCTGTGGGTTTCATTGTAGTATCATATGGGAGCTTTCTTCATGGTGACATCACATGAGGACTTTGTCATCAAATGGAGACTTTTGTCATGATGACATGGGAAACACAAAAGTCAAAGAAAACAAACATCATGCCTTGTCTCCTATGTGTATCGGTGTACAATAAAGTTAAGGGAGTGCCTTTGCCTTGGAAAGTGTCAAGAAGTTTGAATTGTAATAGCACACTGATGGGCGTTCGAAATAAAGCCTTCATCGCTCGAGCGCGCATACCTGCGCTCGAGCGCCTAGATCGCTGTATTTCGGATTATTTTAAGATTCCATTTCTTGATTTGTCTTAAAACACTAATTTGAGTTTTACTTGCTCTACAAAGATTGATGCACGAATTAAAGCCTATATATTGCCTTCCTCTCTCAACTCTAATATACCACTCTCCCATCCTAAATTCTAGAGATCTATTGAGAGATTATTTTTCACTCCAAAGCTTCAAGTTGCTGTGCTGAGGTTCAAGTCTTTGGAGGTTCTTTCTGCTACTTTTCTATAGTGGATTCATTTTGAAGAAGCTTTCAAGGTGGTTGTTTCAAGCAAGGTGAAGGTGAACGGCGTGTAGTCGGCAAGATCGTGCAGTCCTTAGGTTGAGTTAACAACTGAGAAAAGGTTGTAAGTATATCTTGTAACTTTTATTAAAATAGTGCTTGGTTGTCTATTGGCCTAGACGATAAGGCCCGTGGTTTTTCTCGAGCAGGGTTTTCCACGTAAAAATCCTGCGTCTCTTTCTCTTTGTGGTTGATTGTTTTTAATTCGGATTAGGGTTAATTACTAGTTTAATTATTTGTGGATTGATATTCAATAAAGATCAGAGTATTGGGACCTCTGCCTGTGTTAAGGTAGAAATCTAAGTTTTTTCATCCTTCGATGAAGATGACCCCATGCTTGCCGACCTCCATTTCTTCGTATCCTCCCTCTCCCTGCCTCCCTTGGCCCCATCCACCGCTCTGGAGCAGCACCAACAACCAAGAGAGAAAAACCCCATTTCTATTTGGGTTCTACAAATCGAGAGCAACCACTGCAGAATAGTCGGTATCGACCATATCACTAAATGACAAAAGAGAAATTCAAAGGGCCACATGAGGACCCCTCCCATGTCCAATATGATACGGGGAACTAGTAAGACGTATGAGGTCCTACAAGGACTTTTCTTGTAAATTCCTCTTAAAATAATAATAGATGCTCTTTTTTAAAAAAAGAATAACTATTGATCTTAAGATTTAAGTATATTACATAGTGTTTATAACTCATCACCAAAATTATAAAATAATATACCAAGATTCATCATAATTTATTTCTCCGTTAAAAAAAGATCAAAGAGTTAAAATAATTCAGGGTTAAAAATATATTTTAAATAAAGTATTTATATTAATATTAAAAATAAAAAATGCTCATTTAGGATTGTTGCTTTTTACCTGAAATTGCTTTGAGCCAGCCCTGTGTGATAAGGTGAGGGTAAGAGAAGCCAACGCAACCGTGAGCTGAATAACTCACAATTTTGGGAGATGAATGACCACAAGAAGCTGTCTTTAAGAATTCATAAGACTCAGATATTGGGATGCCTCATGTCAAGGTATATATATGAGGCCACAGGGCAACCATGATTTGAATGACTCACTTGATGAAGTGAGGTAAGAGAGGCCATGGGCAACCGTGATAAGAAAGGGCCATGAGTGGCCGCAACCCTTATTAGAGCTGTGATAAAAAGCCGCCAGAAATGGTGAACCAGATATTTGCAGTATTTGCTTATTTGTTTAAAACCTAATCTTTATGAGTAAGCTTCAATTTTGTGATCAATGAATGATATTGATGTTTTTATCCTTGCTCTGTTTAACTTACATGATATATTTGTCCCATTTTATTATGGATTAGGGATAATATCTTGATTCTTAGTGACTGCTGAACTCAGTAAGGTTTCAATCATAAACAACTCCATTGAGGTAATTACTCGAACCCGCTTGAACATAGTTTCAGTTAGTCAATTTTCTTTGATAACTCTAAGCTTTGATTTGAACAATTCATGGTGCTTAAGAGCACCCTAAACTCTACGGCGTGGAATTTCAAATCTTAAATCGTTATGGATTTTGAGAATTCTTTGTAAAACACAGCCCATCAAGATTTTCATTTTCTTCATCTTATATAAGCCTCCCATGGGTGATCCAATCTGTTCACTATGTTTGGGACATGTCCTTTCCAGAAAAACAAGACACTATTATTAGGAGCCACCAAATTTCACAAAAAAGAAGAAGATGTAGAGTTTGGTTCTTGACTAGGTTTTTGGTCGGGTGGGGCAAGGTCCGTGTATGACCATATCTTTGCATGACATTCATAGGCTCTTCAAATATGCTTAGGTAGACTTAAAGTGATGGCCTAATATTTCCATTTCATGCTCCATTCGTTTTTAGCTCATTTGTGATTGTTTTCATAATAATTTCAGGGACAAATAATGCAATTGTGAACTGTGCTCTGTTTGTCCAACTATGTAGTACATGGAATGATAAAATTCCACTGTTAGAGTGGGCCCTTTTAGGCATTTTCAGTTTTGTGGCTTAGACTGACTAGAGCATCTCTGGATAAAGGGGTAACCTTTGTTAACCCATCTTATGTTGACTTAGATTTTGACCTACTTGAATAAATTGAATCCTAGCACAAATCATCATACACTGGGGAGATCATGTACACGTAACACCCAGACAATCAAACTTTGAATATTGACCATTTTACGGCCAAACGTGTTTGGGTCAACTGATAAAGTTTGGGGGTGTTAAATCAATTTCACATGCAAATAAGAAGTAGAGAATGATCAACCCACACAAATTGCCAAGAAAAGAACTATCAGCAACATAAGAGTACAGAATACGCTAAAGGTTGTAAACCAGGTGTTTATTAAGGGCCCATTTGTTTCGATGCAATTGAATTCGTATCAATTCATTGTAAAATTGAATTCTAACGAAGGAAATATTAAACAGGGGAAAGGCCAAAGCTATTAGCTGGAGATCGAGATATAGATGGTAGGTACCCTGCTTTTCCTAGGATTTTATTTAGTACGATGATAACCGAGAATTCATTTATCATCTCCCCTACTTAATTTTCAACCAAAGGGGAGCCTATATCATGGCCATTTGTGGCTCTTTAACTTTCAATCTTCAATTGCGGCCACTTTGATAAAAATACATTATCAATTCCATGCAAACAAACAGGTTCTAGTTGTAGAGAAATTGCTTTGATGTGATCAATAGAATGTCAGGAAATTAAGGATAAAAATACCCCATTTCTCGAGTACCAATTGAATGATATGAAGAACGGGTCGGTTGCATCTGTAGACTTTCAATGATGTTTGGATCCAAACAGTGGTAGAAACTATAATAATTTTTCAGTCTTTTATCAAATAGATTGATTTTGGGGTTGTTTTCTCTTTTATATATAACCACTAAAAGTTACCTCAGCATCTAAATCCACTATGGGATTCTCCACGTCCAAAACAAATTAGGCATCCAGCCAATTGCCATCAGGATACAATAATGAGGAAATATGCACATTTCAAACATATCAAGATAGAATTCTCACCCATAACAGTTCTCTCTGTCTCTTTTATAATATTAAATTAACAAATCACATGAGATCCTTGGTCTTGAATGATTTAGCAACACATTTAACTTTAGATACACTTATCAATAAATTAATGAGGTTCTAGTTCGGTAATTGACACGTCATTTTGGGAAGTTGTTGATAATAATTTTTGTGATGGATCTGAATGACTTGCCTGTGAAGAATGGTCTATATGGAAACTTGGTTCCATTACACTCCCGATGAAAAATGCAGGCGTTGTAGGTGCTGGCAGAGTTAGAGAGAAACTATTAAGCATGAGAACAACTGAAGACATAATGGGTCTTGCTGCTGCGTCTTCTTGAGCACATAATAAACCGATGTGGATGCATCTCATAGCTTCGCTCGTTGAACAATGCTCCCTTATAGTTGAGTCAATGATCTCTAAAATATTTCCATCATTCCATACTTTCCATACCTGCAATAGAACATCAGTGCTTTTGTTATTTATAAATTTATTGTGTTTCTATGTGCTCTCTAGATGCTAAAGCATTATAAGAATTTGTTCAAGAGTTCATACTTACATAGCTTACAAGGTCTCGGCCATAGGAAGATTGGTAGAAAGTGCTATTCTTTTTACCACTAATAATTTCTAAGAGTAATACGCCAAAGCTAAACACATCTGATTTGACAGAGAATTGCCCATGCATAGCATATTCCGGAGACATGTATCCACTGAATTTCGTCATCATGAGAAGAACATTAGAGATGTATAACAAGATAAACATTGGGAATTCATTGTAATTGATATACCAAAAGTGCTTACTGTTTGATCATATTTTCTACACGACTCACAAGTAAAATCTAAGGTAATTCTGATGATTGTAAACATTCAGACAATAGATCTTATCATTGAGGGCAGTCCCCCAAAAGTCACCTAGATTGGATTATTTTATATTTATCACTTGGAAAATGTTCACCAATTTTATTTCCCAATTCACTGAGGGCCTGCTTGTTTGCATAGAATATATAAGAACTGTATGCATAGTAATTTATGCCCTAAGTGGTTGAAAATAAAGATCAAAGGTGAATATCCAAATATAAATATCAAATAACCTTTCCCTTTATGGAAGTAAAATCAATGGAAGATGAGAAACGAATACCTAGTTATCACCTTGGTAATTCAAATCGGAGGAAAGTCAAAGTTCCCATCAACATTGCACCTTATGTCCTTCACTCCTTGCACCTCTTTTTTAAAGATGGACCTCATTTAATCCTATGGATCCAATTCCTATATATTATAAGTAAACAAGTAGGCACTAAGTGTGTTGTTAATAACATCTAATAGGGGAAATATAACATGTCTCATAGTAAGATGGCTTAACCCTTGTTTTACGGCTCAAACTCGATGGCTACAAATCACAAGGGTAGGGGTATTGAAAGATTGTTACATGTGGGCAAATGTTAGTATTATCTAATAATATAACCATCTATTTATGGAAAAATGAAAACCATAGCCTTTCACATGGTTATGATTATTAGATTGTTACAACATTTGGCGTACCTATATTTCAATGGGAGCCCTTCCAATGCCACCATACCCCTATAGTCATTATGTTGGGCCTTTGGACTATCACAAACTCCACATTGGTATGATATTGTCCACTTTGGGCCTAAGCCCTCATGGATTTGCTCTTGGACTCTACCAAAAAGGGGGTTCAGAGGCGTCTTCCCCATGGTCTGGAGGGGGAGATTGTAGGCCTAGTGGGTCCAGACCAATTGGGTAAGGGTCATAGGTATTTTGATGATTGTACCAGGACTTTCTTATTGACTAAGATAGGGTTTCTTGAGGGATAAGAAAGAGAGATATATGATGTAATGTGTAGTCCATGAGTAGACTGTATCAGAACAAGCAAGATAGGGTTTCTTGAGGGATAAGAAAGAGAGTATTATATATATGATGTAATGTATAGCCCATGAGTAGACTGTTTGGATTCAGAGGTGTCTTCCCCATGGTCTGGAGGGGGAGATTGTTGGCCTAGTGGGTCCAGACCAATTGGGTTTAGGGTCATGGGTATTTTGGTAATTGTACCATGACTTTCTTATCGACTAAGATGGGGTTTCTTGAGGGATAAGAAAGAAAGCATTATATATATGATGTAATGTGTAGCTCATGAGTAGAATGTATCAGAACAAGCAAGATAGGGTTTCTTGAGGGATAAGAAAAAGAGCATTATATATATGATGTAATATGTAGCCCATGAGTAGACTGTATCAGAACAAGTAAGATAGGGTTTCTTGAGGGATAAGAAATAGAGCATTATATATACGATGTAATGTGTAGCCCATGAGTAGACTGTATCAGAACATATCATACAGAGAGTGAATCCAAAGGAGAGTCGACTTTCTTTCCCGTGGACGTAGGCAAGATTGCCGAACCACATAATTCTCTTGTATATGATTGCTTCTTCTTGTGTGGTTAATTGTTTGCTCGATTGCACTAATTCACATTTCCGCATTCACGCGCACAACAAGTGGTATCAGAGCGCCCAGGCCCAGACCTAGCCAAAAGAGTCCTCGGATTGCCGAACAAAGGTGGTGGGCCTCGGTGATGCGCAGGAAAAGCTCGGTACTCATGATTGATGGATCCGTGGTGAAGCTCTCGAGTTGGCTCTCCTCGATGGAGCGGACGAATGGATGATCGTTTGAGGGGAGGCCCGGTAAAAAATATCCAAAGAGATATGGTCCTTTGTTTGAGGGGAGGATTGTTGGGGATGTGCAACCAAAGTCCCACATCGGCTAAAAATGGGAAAGATCATGGGCATATAAGTTGGATTAAGTACTCCATTGGCATGAGGCTTTTTGGGTAGAGTCCAAGAGCAAATCTATGAGAGCTTAGGCCCAAAGTGGACAATATCATACCAATGTGGAGTTTGTGATAGTCCATAGTCCCAACACATTAAGCATCAAGGTGAGCCTCGTAGGATTCACAATAATGTTACTTTATGACAGTTTTGTCTAAGAATTCTTCCCTTAAGTTATTCGCTCCATCTTAAAACCAATATAGCCATGGAATTAATCTTAGTCCAATTTGAATTGAAGACTTGGCATGGTTCTTGTCTTAGGCAAGTACATTTGAGATTCCCAGAATAAAAGCAGTGGGAGAACTTGAGAGAACTATGGGATGTGGGCAAAAGATGGGGAAGTTATCCACATCCAAATGAAACTTGGTGGTTTTACAAAGGAAAGACCTGATAACTTTTACTAGGTTGCTTACTAAGACTCTTTCCACAATGGTGAAAGAGAAATGGTTTATTGAGGAGTCTGTGACTTTTAGAATTCATGCCAATGGTTGATATGCAAGAAATTATTAATGTAGTTTAGATAAACAAGATAAGATTGGCAATTGAGAAGTTTTGAAATTAATAAATGTAGTTAATAGAAATCAATTAGCATATAAATGATCCTCCTCACTTAATAAGGGTGAGGGCCAGGAAGTGGGGTTGAAGTACTAGATTCAAAAGAAGGGGGTTGAAGTACTAGATTCAAAAGATCTTCCCATACAATCTTTGTTGATAAATGGGAACCACCTTATCCAGGGAGTGCCATTATTGTGGCATCGAAGTTTTCTAAATCCTATTATTAGATGAAGTTGGATGAGTGCCAAATGTGAATGATCAATCCCAAGCTCTACTAATCTCGTATGATTGTCATATAAGGTGGAGGAGAGAGTAGTGAGTTTAAAAGGCCTTCTCATGACCTGCCTATGTGCAAAAAGAAGAAAACCATCTAATAATGAGATTTACTATTTTGAGGGCATTAAATTCCCCCAAGTCCTTGTTAGATAAAGTGGGATGAGTACTATGTTTGCATAATCAGTTAAAGGGCATAGAAAACTCAGATTAGTGGGTGAGTGTAAATTCATAGGAGGCCATGAGTAAGAGGGGTTTGGATTGATAGTAAAATAGAGGGAGACATAGATGAACCCAACAGGCCTAGCCCTTCCATGCTTACATAGTAACTGAAACTATTTTGAATTAGGTGGTGCAAGCAATCAATGGAAATTTTGATTGGTCCATTGATCCTATTTTGTGGGATATTAAACATCTTTCAAATAGTTTAGACTCTATAGTCGTCTCTTATATCCCTAGGGCTTGTAATGCGGTAGCTCATGATCGAATATGCTAGGTTTGCTTCTCGTAGGGATGTTAAGTCTTCGATAGGGTGCTACTTGGACGAGGATAGGGTCCTTGATTGGCTTTTTGTTCTTTGGTTTGCTGTTGTTCCTTTTAATGATACTTTATTCTACCAAAAAAAAAGAAACTATTTTTGAATGTGCATGTTAGTGCAAAAATGTAATGACACACCACAAAAGAAAATGTGGAACTATTGATTTCTAGGAGATTTTAATTTGTCCTTTCAATTGGATGTGATTCCTGTTGGATACTTAGTTGCTTCTCGTCTAGATGACAGCACTTTCCTCTAATTTGATCTCCTAGGGTGATCAATGGGTATCCATTTTCTATCAAATGAGAGACTATTTGATGACCCCTTATCCATCTTCACCTTCAATCCTCCACTTTTAGCCCTTTGATAGAAAAAAGTTAAATAGAGATCTCAGGAAATCAAAATTGATCAATTAAACAGGTCCTAAAGAGTCCATCGAGGATATAGCTCAATGTAAAATATACACAAATGTCTGTGTGTACTTAAGTTCTCACATGAAGCTAATATGTGTGTGCACGTGCGTACATTCAGAGTAGAGTCAGCTTAGATAAAGAAGATATAAAGGTGATTTAAGGTAGGGAAACTTACTATGTTCCAGCAATTCTACTTGTGTTGCCTTGAGTTTGATCCACTCCAAATATCTTTGCCATTCCAAAGTCTGAAATTTTAGGGGTCATGTCTGTATCTAATAAAATATTACTAGCTTTGAGGTCACGATGAATAATTCTTAGCCGTGAGTCTTCGTGAAGATAAAGCAGCCCTCGAGCGATTCCTCCGATAATTTTATAACGTCGTTCCCAATTTAAAAGAATACGTTTTGCTTGATCTATAAATCCAAGAACACATGATTTTAGAAAGTAATTCATCAGAACAAAATACCTAAAATATGTAATATGGCACTTGGGATAACATAAATCTCTCTCTTCTACTTAAGAAATTATCTGATTCATAATTTCGTAGTAAAATGGAAAGGAATAGTAATTCATTCAGAGAAAACCACAAAAGAAGAAATTTCATCTGCCTTCCTGTTTCCTTGAAAAAAACTTAATTTTGAGTGACAATCATCAGTAAACAAGAATCCTACCCAGAGCAGTTCATGGGATGGGCTGGGCCCAGCTGAAGCTTGTCCAAGACCACACTGTCTATTTACAGGGCCTAATACCATGCACAAGTTCAGCCCATAGGCTTGAAAACTACAACCAACTTGGCCATATACAAAATATATATATATATATATATATATCTTAGTGAAAAAACTTATCAGGTCAGATGGGCCGCTAAGCAAAGACCTACTTCTGCCTGTAAATATCGTGCTAAAAAAAATAGAACCAAGCCAACCAAACATGCCTTCAAACATGTATAATTCAACCCATTGCAGATGAGGATATACGGGTCAGCGTAGGTTGGCCCAGCCCATGAGCATCCATCACATCTAAGGTCCATCATCTTATCCAACCATGCTAGCTATGTGGCAGGTTGCAAGTGGACCGGGCCGGCCTAAACTAACACTTCATGAATTGAATTAATGATGAGTTTTTTAGGCATTTAGGCTGATCCATTATTAAATATATGGACTAATGGCTAAACACAGTGATCTTGAACAAATATTTAAACAATGACCCAACTAGGTTGCCTGGCCTGGACTATCGAACAAGAATGGGCCCTATGAATTCGTAAAAAAAGCTTGGCCCATTATTGCTTCCCAGGGATATATGCCTGATCAAGGAATGGGTATTTAATTTGCACATGAGATAAACCGGACTTAAATTGCCTATAGTTAAGGGTGGGAATGGGTGGTACGAGTCAGGTTGAGTCTGTCTTGACCACTGCAGGCAACATTTATAGGCTCAACTAAAACCAGAAAAACTTGTTGATTGGTTGAAAATATTAACATGAGCCTCTAACAAGTCAGAACACCCGATCCCAACCTGTTCACTAATCCAGCTGAAAAATGTAAACCCTAATCCCACCCAAAGTGACAAGGGTCATCCCAAACCCTGAATTACCGAGTAGGGTTTGGATTGGGTTGACGGGTCGAGTCATGAAGCCAGCCCTGTATATAAGTGGTACCTATACAGTGGATGTGAACACTTGCAACTATCAAATCGCTTTATATTCTATCTTATCAAACAAAAAAAAAAAAATCATTTTGTATTCCTATTAGTCTGTTGTTGCTAATTTGACATGGTTGACAAGAGATCTCATAAATGGTCCACTTTCAACAAAGAAATCAGGTGGCCCATGAATGTCAGGGCCCACTGGACAGGAGATCTAAACAATTTGACGCAAGACCAACCCATGCATGATGTGTATGTGTAAATAATTAAGGCCATACCAAATAGAAAGTAGTCCAGGCTTCTATTTGGAACGTATTCATAAATGAGCAACTTCTCCTCTCCTTCCACACAGCATCCAAACAGTCTAACAAGATTCCTGTGCTGAAGCTTTGCTACTAATGCTACCTCATTCCTGAATTCCTCTGCACCTTGTCCAGAATTTATAGACAACCTCTTCACAGCTATTTCTCGTCCATCTGGAAGACTACCCTGCAATTAAAAACAAACAGCTTAAGAAACTTCTTTAAATTCAAAGAGGTTGATAAAGTAAACAAAAGGGAATTAGATTCCACTACCAAGATTTCTTGATATTATAGCTAGTTGTCATTGGAAAGATTTATTAATTTTAGGACCTTAGGCTATTGTGATTTGATGGGACCCACAATCGAGGAATTAAAGGTTCAAAATCTCACAAACTAAAACACTCTAATTACCTGATTAATGAGTTAAGTCATAAAAATCATCCATAACATCCCGTAAACAAGACTCTCATGGAATTAGAAAAGGGGAATTTATTTACCCTGTAGCGACTAGGTTAAACAGCAATTAGTAATTTGTCTGTGAATTTTTTTTAGGCACAAAATTGTCTGTGAATTGAAGATTCATTAGGAATTGTAATATTTGCTTAAGGCGTGTTTGTTTCGTTTAATTGTGTTCCTAGGATATAAGTTATTAAAAAATGAAGAATGAAAGGTGAATATCCAAAAATGATCTTCAAATGAGCTCCCATTCTATGGAAATTGAATCAAGGGAACATAGAAAACCAATACCAGCCATCACCCTAATAATTCAAATCCTAAAAAAACATAAGGTCCCATCTATATTGCTACCTTTTATAATTCCACCCCTCTTCTTGGATCCTTCACTTCCCACTCTTTAATACGCCATTGGTGGAAATTGTTTGACCATAAACTCGTGTGTGTTTAGTTCATATGTATTCTATAGAAGCATATCGTTTAGCTATCAACCAGTCGAATGCATGTGCACTCCAGCTCTATTGTGGCCGGGGCCACCTTTGCTCAGTGCAGTCGCTTTCACACTCTTGTCATCCCATGATCAGGTACAAAGCCCAATTTTACTCTCATCAGACTTCTACTTACTGCTGGTTCGAATCTCAACATAGTCAATGACTGAAATACCACTAAACTTTCAAGGCTTTTAAATCAAGTGCTAAGATAATCTACTGGAGTTGATCTTGGCTGACCCTTTTGTATAAGATGACCTTCCCATCTACTCTATCCCTCTTTGATAGGCATGCTTTAAGTGGGGCCCACGAACTGTATATGAACAACATGCAGTCTCTTGGAAGGAGAAAGTTCTCTTTTTATAGAAACAAAGGTACATTTACTCACCAAGTTCCAAATGGCCTCTAGTCTTGTCAATAATTGATGTAGAACGCAGCTGATTTAGTATGAAACTAGATTAAAGGAAATGGACTGTATAATAAATTTCCTTTACAATAGAGGCATATATTCATAGGCCCTGCAACATGGATATGGATGCATATAGAATTATGGATAAGATGAGAAATCAATTTGTGAAAATGAGTTTTTTCTTTTCTTTTCTTTTCTTTTCCTTTTTTTTTTTTTTTTTTTGTGTGTGTGTGTGTGTGCGCGGGTGTTTGTCTTTAATGATTTACTAACCTGAATCTTCAATGATTTACACTTTTTCTAGCCTGAATTTTTAATAATTTACAATTGTCAAACATGTTGTAATACGCCTGGGGAGAAAATCGGTGTGGAATTTCGGAGGATTTGATTGCCAAAACCTTAAAAAAATTCTAGTTTTTTTTTTTTTTTTGTTAAAAAATTCACAATTCATATGCTCTTAAATCAATGATTATGGTCATCAAGTCAACTTGCATTCAGGTGATCATATGCAACAATATTGTTCCAATATAGCAATAGACAAGTGATATAGTTGGCTACATTGTGCACCATAGGTAGGTTGTACTGCAATCCATTTGGGAAACCACCATGATTTCATAGTACGACCCATTTGTAACGTAATATTTGGCATTTGGGGACCATCGTGATCCCTTAACTTAGTGAGTCAATCTGGTATTTATTATGACTTGGCCCCACCCACCCAAATGAAAGAATCATGTTAAGGCGCTCCACTCATATGATAATGAAATCATGTAGGACTCACCTACATAATTGTCAAATCATGTAAGCAGCTTGTGCCCAATGATAAAATTGTGGGACCCTGTCAAGAAATGGTAGATTTTCTTGATGGTAGCCACTCGCCTAAAAATTATGAAACCACAGTGGGATAGACTGATCTGAATGATAGTGGGTGTCGTCCACTAATATAATAAAGTTATGGCAAACCCTTTTTTGAAAGTTAGTTATGGCTAACCTGACCTGCTTAAAGGATGGACTAAAACCACCTTCAACTCACCCAACCTAAATGATGAATAATAATGGCCCTAAGCAATCAAAATCATGAGGGATCGGCCTGCTTAATGATGAAATCACGGGGGATTTAACCCCAAAAGAAAATTCTTCTATAGCCCTTAATCCTTCTAAACCCTTATCAAGCTGGATTTAAATCAATCCCATATAAAATTGTAAATCATAGGGACAGTTATAGTAGCCAAGGGAGAGCAAAATAATTTCACAAAGCAGAAAACCAATATAATCAATTTTAAAAAACCCACCCCAGTTTTGGCCGTGTTTGTTTGTGTGGGGCTTAGTGGGTGCCACTTGTGAGAATAGTCATGTTAGGTCAAAGACCCCAGAGATGCCCACATCATCAAAATAATAATAATAATAATAATAATAATAATAATAATAATAAACAACGATCAATTCAATCACCTAGAAAAGAAAAATGAACACGAATATGAAATCAATTCTTCACATTAAAATGCCATCTGATGACAATGGCCCATGTTTACCACCAACCCAACGACCTATTCAGTAATAATCAGTACAGGTCAAAATTCAATTGAACCCATACCTACCAGCTGGTTACCTAACAAAGGAATGAATGTATGATATAAGACTCTATGTATCAATTCCCACATGCTAAACACCAAAATATATTTTACCAAGACAGAAATTGTTGGTTCTTTATTGATGGAAGTAATTAGTGATTAACTTGTAACAGGATCAAACCTAAAGCTTATTTTTACCAAAGAAATCATTAATCATAAGTCTACCATATGAGAGACCCTAGGTTTTTCCTTGAAAGGGAGTATTAATTTTTGTCAAGTGATAGTTAGTTAATACATACCTTGTAAACGGAACCAAAACCACCTTGTCCAAGCTTATTTTCATCCGAGAAGTCATTAGTGGCTGCTCTAATTGTGTCAAGATCAATCCAAAAGGATTCTTCACTCCCATCCAGCCCACCTACATAATTAATAGGCATTTGAATTAAAATTCATGAGTAATTTCAAGAACTTGAGAAATTAATTTGATCAAAAAGTCTACTTGGACCGAATTTTGGGACCGATCTTTGGACCGGTCCAAAGATCGGTCCCAAAATTCGGTCCAAGTAGCAGGACTCTAATTTGATTTTACAGCATGAAGATGGATAGTTACCAATTAATGAAGTGTGAGTCTTCTTCCTTTTTGAACTAGTCTTCTTAACCAGTAAAAGAGCAACAATAATGGAGAGGATGACTGCACCAGCAATTGTTGGAACCAGAATAGGAATGAGTTTCGATGAACTACCCCCTGTTCCTGTATGAATTTGAAACATTTAATTAATAATGTCCAAGTTTTTGTTAGAATAAAATATTAGCCAAGACAATTACCGAATAGAAGTAAGAGTTTAACTGTGTCAAAACAATGTCATTTTTATTTTAAAATGATCTTATCCAGAGGTTCCCGTTGGGGTAGATAGGAGAGTGTATAGGAGGAAATTAGCTCTTCAAGTGTATTATAATTACAGTAGAGTGTATGTCTTTGTGATAGCTGTCATATACTCATGATTTGGATTACAGAACATGGGAGTTTCCATCCATTTGACCCGCATAATCTCATTTTTGCTTGATCCAAGTCATTGACATGCTTACACATTTGCTCCGCCTTCTTCCGCTGCGTCCCGGTGAAATAGTAGGCAACCCCCTATTTCACTTTGATTGAAGTCATATTAGGGCATTTTATTATTTGATCTAATTCCATTATAATGGATTGTTAAAACATGGCTATTTATATCATATCCTTATATCAGATTGTTAGCAATTCCTAATAAATAAATGACTAATCTACAAAATCCTACTCGAATCTGATTAGCCGATGGGTCGCTAAAGCATTCCAGATATCACTATTTTAGGTATACTAAAGAGATAAAAGGTTAAGGCACTGCTGCAACATGGTTGGGTTGATTCAAGTGCCCACGGAAACCTCAAAACAAGGGATGGCTTAAACGACTGATGTAACCCTACCCACTTTTAGTCAAAGAAGGTTATAGTAGCAGTTTCTTTCTTTTTTTTTTTCGAGTTCACTGCAGCTTTGGATTCATCGACTTAAATTGGATTGGGTTTAGGACGTGTCGGGGTGGGTTCGTGTTTCAATTATGTTTTTTTACTAGAATTTCTAACAGAAATTTAGGATATTGGGGTTTTTGACATCTTGTCCCTTTGGCATTTACAAATGCCTTGATTCTTATCAACCATTTCAAAATTTCAGTCACTTGAAATATCTCAAATGACCTTTCAAAATTTAGAAATTCCAGCCCCTTTGCATTTTAGTGGAATTTTTGGATACTTAAGTCCAATGGAGCATCTAGGAATTCCACCCTGTTTGGGAATTCAGAAATTCCTTAGACAGCCTGGCGAGCCTGGCGCGACCCTTATGGATGGGTCGGGCCGTAGGGTGTCGTGTCTAAACAGGCCTGCCGTACCCCATTCCCTCGGCCTAGCACGTCCATGGCATGGGCCATGCCTGGTGGGCCTTGCCATGTCGTGCCGTGGGCCGTTGACTGGCGAGCCGGGCCATGCCGAAACTGGCTGGCCTAGACCATTTGACATCTCTTTATAAGACCCATACCTTGACCAAGGACTCACTAAGATATACCTTATATGACCCTTACCCATGCCTGAGTCTAAAACAAAGACTCGGACCGGACCCGGGCCTGAATAAAGGGCCTGGACTCAACCCAAATAAAGATCCAAATACTTACTTTACCAAGAAAAGATCCAATAATATGAGCTGTGATGTCCTTGGCAATGTTGCCGAGTATGGGTGGAGTCCGGATCCCCCATTTCATACGAAAAGGGAGATACCGTTTCATTCAATCCACATTCTCCAATTGTGTGTAGTTGGCATAAGATTTTACAAAGTTGACAAATGTGGATCGGATCAAACACTAGCACCCTGTTTCGAGTCATGGGGTGGGAATAAAATGCGCTTCACTTGGATATAGGGCTTGCCACATATTAGATCCAGAATATCTCTAATGATCAGATATGAGCTTCCAAAATGAATAATCAATGGAAGTTGGATTTCAAAATTCAAATTCGACAACAGTATTGTATTGTTGGTGCGGGTATCAAATGGCAAATTCACGGGTGGTAAGAGGGAGGGCCTAGATACAGGGGTTGTTGCCCTCCGGCCAATGTTGCCCAAGGAGATCAAATCCCTGCTTAATATAGTCTGTTAAATATCATGGTGTCACTGTCATGACTCATGTGGCACTACTCTAGTCTCTAGACCACAGTATAAAATCATGGACTCAAAACCTGCAAACTTGGGTCCATGTCGAAACCTGAACCCAAATTAAAAAAATTGAGACAAGAATTTTGGATCCATGCCTGATCTTTTTAATTTTGGATCCATGACTCATGATACTTTTTTTACCTCTAGACGCTAGGTGACAGCCTCTAGATCCTGTGTTTTTCAATTAGGAAACAAGCTAAGAAGGAGAGGGGAAAAAAAGTACCTGTGCTAGTTCCATTGGTAGGAGGCGATGTGTTGGTGGACGGTGGAGTTTCAGCAACAGTAGGAGCAGGGGAAGGAGCTGGTGCTTCAATAGTAGAGGCCCCATAGAAAGGAGAAATCTCAAATCTTATATTACAAGCAGGCCCAATCACTCTCCCCCCTTGTTTCTTATCACAACAATTTGGAATCTTATTAATAGCAGTTTCCAAGCATCTGCCGCAATCACTCGCAGATATATCCCTTGTACACTGCACAAGACCATACACATTCGAAAAGCTAGAAAACTTGGACTGTCCAGTTGCAAACATCCGCAACCGTGGTTCAGATGTCACTCTACTAGAGAGAGTTCTCATCAGATCTCCCAAAACCGTCTGAAACTGGTCTGGGTCTGAAACATTCTGCGTATTCCACAGATAATACCACACCGAAGTGCTCGAGGAGCCGAAGAAATTGGTATTGGAGTAGCGCAAGAGGCAGTTATCATACCATATTGTTGCACTTCGGTTAGGACAACGGCTTAGGATCTCATCACTTGCCGTTTGGGTGCAGTTTCTGCAGATGTCGTCCGTGGCATCACCGCGGCAAAGGACGAGGCCGTAGGCCTCATTGGGGTCTTGTCCGATCGATGTGTTGTAGAAGCCGTCGTTGAGGGTGGAATTGGAAGAGAGAGAAGGGAGGAGGAGATTGAGGTTGGTGCCGAATGTGCTGGTGTTGGTGTAGTTTGCAGTGTTGTCGCATTGAACGAAGAGAGGGTCGGCTGCATTAGAAGTAGGGATGTGGAAGGTGATGATGAGGAGAAGTAGGGAGGAGAAGATGGGGAGATGAGCGGGTAGGGAGAGGAAGAAGGTGCTCATGGCTAATGGCTTCTTCCTTGTGTGGGAGCAGATCACAGGTTTCTCCTTTTTAGAGTAAATTGCTGTGCTTTGGTTTTGGTTGGTTTGTTTATTCAAATCTTTTTCCTCTGATTTTTGTATTCCCGTAGGACATTATTGACCAGCGTTCATTGGGTGGATTAGTCAAGGACATGGATTTCTTCTTTTGTCTAGACATCTTGTATGCGAAAACTTGGATTCCTTCAAAAGCTGCCTATCAAATATTGAAGTGCTTTGCAGCATTTGGAAAATTGAAATTTTAAGAATTTTTAAGATAGTAACTTTTGAATAAACAAAGTGAAATGAAGGATCAATTCAATTTACCAAAAAAGAGAAGGTGGTCAAATAAAAATGTACTTAGTTTTATAAAGCTCTCTGTTTTGCCAAGACAGTTGAAAAAGTTACTTTCCCATAACACTAAATGGCAAAATATTCACTTATTTTTAAGGAATAAAAAAGCTACTATCTAATATCATTAAATGATAAAAGGGGAAACTACGGCAAAAATCCCCATAGTGAGCCAGGGGTAAGAAACCCACCCAGTAGGAGTCTAGAGACGGAAGGGGCCCCTTGGGCCCCTTCCGTGTTTTTTTTTAGTTGTCTATTGATGTTGTCGATATCGATAATTTTTGTGGTTATACAAAAACCACAAGAAACCCCCTTCTTTCCCATTTCTTCGTCCTCCTTTTTCCTTTATCCTCTTCAACAGTCCCTGTCGACAGCTCTCCCTTTCATTGGTCCCAGGCAGTGGTCCCAAGCATCATTTGGCGCCTTCTTTCAAAGCTTATACACAGTTGTCAAGCACATGAAGGTATGTATTATAATCGTTTTGTCTTGTTTGCATTAAGGTTTAAACAGAGCTTTCGCTGCTTTTCATTGGATCAAGACTGCAAGTTCCTTTTTTTCTCATTATTCTTAAACATGAAACCCAATCCCTAGATTAAACGAACTCAGGGTTATTTTGTCTGATTAGATTTGTTAATTGGGTTTTTTGAAGAAAAAATGGGTTGTCTGGCATTGTTACCCAACTGAGAAGTGGTTTTTTTTTCAAACCCTCTTAATGCACATAGACGTTGACACCTGAGTTTTGTGGAAGATGGATTTCACACCTTTATTGGCATTGCTAGATCTTGGTTTCACACCTCTATTGGCATAGAAATATTTTGGATCGGTTATACGTTTACATAAATAGAGAGAGAGAGATTAAAAAGTCTATGTACAGATTGTTGATTAAAAAAGGTTTAGAGAGAGATTAAATAGTCCATATACAGATTGTTGATTAAAAAAGATGTAGATCACAAACTATTTGTGTATTATATGACTGTTTGTGTTTCTTCATCACATCTTTAATATTGTTTGTGAAACCCACATGACTGAAACAAGAAATTGATACATATATTGAATAGTACCTCACTTGTGCTTGTGTAGTGGCAACAGTTTGGGTACTGTGGCTGTTTTAAATTGGGAAAATTCAATTTGGATTTCCGTAGTTTTAAGGCTTTTGGTGGGTGCTTATGCTTTAAAATTTTTGCATAATGAATTCGATGTTAGTTATCAATCATTTCATACCCTAGTAAGGTACCATTAGTTAACCTACATTTGTTAATCACACGACTATTACTTCCAAGTTCCAACCAAATGCTGGTGCATTTCCTAGACAATTCAGTACGAGGAATATGGAGGTGCTGATGCAATAGGGCAGTGTCACAAAGTGTTGTACCCTGCAACTAATGCTTGTGATCTTATTGATCCCACAATCAGTAGGGAATTCCTACCAACTCTACAGTATCGTATAAATTCAATTCATTGTTGGTGTTTTGTTGTCTACATAGCCTTTTTTTCAAGTTGTTTCTTTCTAACCACCAACTCTAACTGTGTTGTGGAATACCAATAATGATAGTCCCTGAATGTTAGAACTGATATTCTTTAGTCTAATGATACACTTCCATGTTGTGTATGCAATTCTTAACTGTGTAATGCTGATGCTTGTTGTTGTATTTCTGTTACCAGACCTATACCTTTTGTTGTTCCCCTCTATCCTTAACCATCACTACATTATAATATTACAAGTAATGTATAAAACTCCAATCCTTTTCCCTTTGATGTATCCCTCTAATTTTCTTCAGTGGCTCAATCCAGATGCCTTGAACCATCCATCCTTTCTCTTAAAATTGAGTAGAAAGTTGGGTATAGAGAATTTGGAGTGGTGGGTCAAACCATGTGGTGTGTAAGCCAATGAGTTCTGTCTCAAACAACTTTTATATTGCAGGAATATATGCCCATGTCGTTCATGTCCTTTCTTTTAGTAGCAAAAAGTGGCATTCATGTGTGTCAATGAAGAGGGACTTGCATGGCACAATGACCACACTCTAGGTGGTGGGTGCAATGTGGCACAAAGCTAGTGGGAGATGAAGGTTGTTGTGAGAATTTGAGAAATTGCAACTTTTGATAAATGTTATAAGCTACTACCTGTTCAGTTGTGGTGGGGGATTTGTACATCCTCTTCCTCGTTTAAACAAAATGAGCCTGCCTAATAAAAACTCTGTGAGAACTTTTGAAGTTTTTAACCTGATTATGGGTCTAGTCGTTAAAAAATGTTTTGTAACACTAAAGTGAGAATATAATTCATACGAGTAAAGTTCACACAAGTTCTTTACTTGCTAGAAACCATAAAAATCATGTAACAGCATAATTCACTTTCTTGTGTTCTACCCACCTTTCTTTTCCTTCATCCTCTCTCTATTTCCCTTTCTCTCTCCTACGCTTGCCTTTTACATCCCTTTTGACCAATCCTACACCATCCCCATAGATCTAAAAGCCAAAGCACCCTCCTCTCTCCCTTTCTCAGCTTCCTTTAAGGGATGCCTTCTCTCAAAGGATCTCTTTTCAGGTATAACATATCTTTGTCTTCTCTCAATCTCTTTTCAGGTATGGTATATCTTTGTCTCTCTATTGTTTCTCTATCCAAAAAAAAAAGCATTCAGAGTATTGCTTTTCTCTATTCTCATGCTATTATTAATCATGGTCTGTACTTGTTATAAACAGAGACAGTTGTTATGGGAAATAAGGAAGTAGAATTTGAATCTGAAGGTTTTTTAAATATGCTTGAGTTAACGTTATCTTACTTCTATATCATGGTGATGGATTCAAGTATACATGGATGTGGTGTTATTGGAGGTCTTTTTTGACCTTTTTTCTTTGATAGCTAGCAGTGCTTGAACCTCGAATCCATGGGCACCTTCCTGCTTTTCTTTGGTCAATTCGAAATGTGTTTCTGTTTTAGTGGAAGTTGGAACATCCAAGCAATGGCATTTTGTAGTAGATTTGTTGGAATTTAGAAGCTTGAATGAAAAAAGGATAAAGTGAGTTCTGTTTTGAAGTAATTTTTTTAAAAATCTTATATATAATTGAAAATATGTCATCTGCAATAATGAACAAATTATAGCCGTTAATAAACAACTGCAGCATGGTGTTAGAGTGCTTACTACAATCTTCACTGATAAATAAACTTTGAATAAATATTTGCTTATAAATATATTTTGCATCAAATATCTGTCCCTTTTTTGCTGCTAAGGCACCTATGATTTCCAATGTACTAATAGTTATGTTTGTTACTTTGCAGACGAATGAAGAACAGTCCACCGAGGCTCCAAGGGTTCTCCTATATAACCAACAAAACCATATGTCAGAGGGAATTCGTCAGGGAGAGGTATATCATATAGGCTTACATCCTTGACTTAATCACTCAGTACTGTATTTCCTTACAGTGTATGATTCCTAACTAGCATTGTAATATTTGATACTATCAGGAGTTTGGTCGCCTCAGGTGCATCCCAACAAACCCGGACGCTCAGATATGGGGGCTTACATACACCCAAAAGGAATATGTTAGGCAGACAGGTCTCCATCATTTGGCAGAGATAAGTCGTATAGTAATTGACCACGTATTAATCACTGCATTGGTAGAGAGGTGGCGTCCTAAAACAAATACGTTCCATTTTCCATCCGGAGAAGCAACTATAACGTTGGAGGACGTTGCTTATATATACGGTCTACCCATTGACGGGGACCGTGTAACGAGTCAAACTTTCCCAGGAAGGCTAGTTCAAACAGTATATCAGGAGTTGCTCGGTATTACCCCACGAAAGAAGGCTGACTACGTCGGCATGACATTGAAATTTAAGTGGCTTGAGGACAATTTCTAGGCTGAAGAATTGGAGAAGAAGAAGAAGGATAAGAAATACAAGGTCTATGAGATTCGGGCTACACGAGACTACCTCTTAAAGTGCTTTTTATGATTTGTTGCAGGAAGGAAGAGTTGGATAGCATTTGCAGTATGATCTCAAGCTCGGATCTAAAGAAGGTTCTTCAAGAAGGGACTTGGATGGACACTAACGTCATGTACTACTATTTTGAAATATTGCGGGATGAATGTGATACATGTTTTATTGCTGACCCAAGCGTCTGTGTAAGTCAGTAGTTGTGAAAGAAGAGCATACTAGTCGGTATTTCCAGTTCTGGGCTAATAAACTGAATATTTCATAAAAATTGCTTGCAGAGTTGGTGGTCGGATGGTTCTGATTCTGTTGTGGAAGCTGTATTTGGGAAGCACGGACATAGGGTGTGGGACGCAAGGGAAGCACTCACACTGATTTTTATAGTCCATCACCGATCACAATTCTCCTTGCTAGTCGGATTGGTTGACGATAAACGATGGGAGTTTTACAATAGCTTGGCTGGCGATCGTCGATCGGTAAAGCACCCGTCGAAATTTGTATGTTATGTTACCTTAAACATCGTTATTTTTTGTATTCCTCGTCATCTGCAATCTGCCTTTTGGCATACACGAATCCTTGACTATATCTAAAAGTGCACTGTTATAATGCTTCAGGCAGGTTGCATGGTTGAATGAAAAGTATAGCCATTTTGGGTGGTCAGACCCCTATCTATGGGGTTGGTTTATAAAGACAGGCATCCCTCGTCAAGAAAATGGAAATGACTGTGGAGTATTTGCATTGGCTTTCGCGGAACACTGCGTTCACCGCCGTAGCATCAACTTCACTCAAGCCTACATTCCCTACTTTCGCAGTAAAATCATCATAGAGATATTCAAGAATTGGTGGTTGAATGCCAATAGACTGGGATTGACCGACTTGAGTGACTTCCCATGATGGGTCCTGATGGTGATTTCCAACAAAGAGCAGAGCACAGGAAATGGTTATTGATATTTTGTTCTGGAAAATGTTAAATGGATTGTGCTTACCGGGCCGTTCTGTTTTTGTATAGCCTTTTTCTTGTTAATTGATAGACTATCCCTTTGGATCTTTTTGCCATTGTACATAATGACTTATACTTGTATATAGAATCCTTTTGTTGGAGTACAGGTCCTTGCCACATGATATTTTTTTTTCTTTGTTGTTAGCTAATTGTCAATAGAATGGTTGAATGCTTGTTAGGGTGCCACGGGTTTAATGAATGCATCCGTTCAGGTTCCACTTGGTATGGAACTCCTTTATGCTATGATTGTTATGAATCTGCAGCTGAGAGGAACTGATGTATGTTTTGGAGTTGTTTATCCAATTTTGCAGGTAGCTTCATGATGATGTTACATTTTCAGATGTAGTTTTTGTGGGTTGAATTAGAAGTTGTAAGTGGAATCGCTAAAAGTTGCTAGTTAGTAGCTGCTGTAATGGATAAAAAGTTGTCGACATCGATAACTTTTTAGTTGTCGATATCGACTAGTTTCATCAGTGGAGTGAACTAAAAGTTGTAAGTTAGTAGGTGCCGGAATGGCTAAAAGTTGTCGATATCGATAAGTATAAGTTGTCGATATCGACTAGTTTCGTCAGTGGAGTGAACTAAAAGTTGTAAGTTAGTAGGTGCTGGAATGGCTAAAAGTTGTCGATATCGATAACTATAAGTTGTCGATATCGACTAGTTTCGTCAGTGGAGTGAATTAAAAGTTGTACATTAGTACGTGAAAGAATGGCTAAAAGCTGTCGATATCGATAACTAAAAGTTGCCGATATCGACTACTTTCGTTAGTGGAGTGAATTACAAGTTGTAAGTTAAATAGGTGCTGGAATGGCTAAAAGTTGTCGATAGCGATAACTATAAGTTGTCTGTATCGAGTAGTTTCGTCAGTGGGGAAATTTGTAACTTAGTAGGTGCTGGAATGGCTAAAAGTTGTCGATATCGATAACTATAAGTTGTCAATATCGACTTGTTTCGTCACTAGAGTGAATTAAAAGTTGTAACTTAGTAGCTGTTGTAATAGATAAAAGTTGTCGATACCGACGGCTAAAAACAGTCGATATCGATGAGTTTCATCAATAGGATGAATTAGAAGTCATGGGTCAGTAGCTGCTAAAAGAATTAAAATCTGTCGATATCAATAGCTGTTAGTTGTCGGTAATGATTGTTTATTGATTCGAAGCAAGTTTGCAAGGTCATGTATAAACACAAGTGTGAACCTAAACATACAGTTGCTTTATCCAACTTTTGGTGAAAGGGAATACTTAAGCACAAACACCATGTAGCAACAGCATACAACAATTTAAATTTATATAAACCCCATTTATATCACCATTTAAAAAGAATTAAACTACAGTCTTCAATTCCAAGTGGAACCCATTTACATCAATAGCCTACACAAAAAATAACAACAATCTTCAAGCCAAAATAAAACCCATTTACATCAGTAGCCATCCCAAAAAAAAGCTCTGCACTGTTCAAGCTTTGAACAACCCATTTATGTCACCAACCGGACCAAAAAAAAACTGTAGTCTTCAATTCCACATGGAACCCATTTACATCAACAACCATCCCCAAAAAAAGCACTGCAATGTTCAAGCCTTGAACAATCCATTTACATCACCAACCGGACCAAAAAAAACTGCAGTCTTTAATTCCACATGGAACCCATTTACATCAGCAGCCATCCCAAAAAAAAGGCACTGCACTGTTCAAGCTTTGAACAACCCATTTATGTCACCAACCGGACCAAAAAATAACTACTATCTTCAAGCCAAAATGAAACCCATTTACATCATCAGCCATCATAAAAAAAAAAAAAAGCACTGCAATGTTCAAGCCTTGAACAATCCATTTACATCACCAACCGGACAAAAAAAAACTGCAGTCTTCAATTCCACATGGAAACCATTTACATCAGCAACCATCAAAAAAAAAAAAAAAGCACTGCACTGTTCAAGCTTTGAACAACCCATTTACGTCACCAACCGAACCAAAAAATAACTACTATCTTCAAGCCAAAATGAAACCCATTTACATCATCAGCCATCCAAAAAAAAAACATTGAACAGTTCATCTGACTGTTCAACATATAAAAAGGCTAATTCAGCACATCACAGATCATGGAGGATTGCGACAACCTCCACAGTTATGCCCCCTCTCTTTACAATTGGAGCAGGTAATCACCCTTCGTTGGCTGCCACGATCTTCGGTACTAATTCAGTTTTTTTTTTTTTGATGCCCTAGTTGTTTTATTGCTCGCGGTGGAAGAACTCTTTCTGTTAGAGTGTCTTCCCATTGCTTGTTGTCCCGGGTAGCATGTAGAACTTCATTGTATGTTGTACGATAAACGCTTGACAGGTACCAATGTTCGCAAAAATCATATGGATCGTAGTTCCTTACCTTCATTGATGCCAGTGCATGACAACATGAGAGGCCCAAAATCTCCCATTTACGACATGTACAAGTTTTGCGTTCGAGATCGACTACGTCCACGTACTTTGCAGACTGTACTTGAAATTCAACCAGGCCAACAACGCGTACATGAACCCTGCGGGCTTCCTCCATTTCTTGGCTCAAGATTTTTTCCGCCCACGGAGTTAGACGAGTAGTTACACTCTCTGATTGAAGATGGCGCTTTTGATAGAATTCCATTAACTTGGCACGTATCTCCTCTACCTGTTTTACAATAGGTAGTATCCTTGTGTCCTTTAACAGGTTGTTAGTACACTCAGCCGCATTACTAGTTAGCATGTCATAGCGACGGCCTTGTACGTATGCATTTGCCCAACGCTGCCTCCCAATTGCCTCAATATAGCTGAATGCCTCTTGGCTTACTGCACGTATATCCGTCATGTATGCCTCATAAACATAAGGCCTATAGGACTTTGCGACACGCCAGAATTTCATAATGATTGTCCCGTCACTGAAAGCGGTTTTGATATTTTCTGCTATGTGACAGTAACAGTAATAATGCACTGCAGAGGGTATAGTGTTTTGGAGAGCTGGAATAAGACCCTTCTGACGGTTAGAAACAATGGTCAAATTGGGTGGCTGTCCAAGCGCTCTGAACAAGTTCGCAAGGAACCACTCCAAACTGTCATGACGCTCAGCTGTTGCAAAGGCAAAGGCGATGGGTAGTAGCTTATGATTCGCATCGTATGTCACGGCTATAAGCAAGACACTAGGATACCTGCCTCGGAGATGTGCACCGTCTACCAAAATCATCGGTCTTAGCGAAGACGTGAATGACCTTATACAGGGTCCAAAAGCCCAAAAAAACCTTCTGAAACGGTCATCAGACGTGGTGTCTATGTTTGTTATTGTGCCAGGGTTGGTTTTCTGCAATTCAATATAGTAGAGAGGCAGAAGCTGGAAGGACTCCTCGTATGATCCTCGCACTATACGCAGAGCCATCTCCTTTGCTATAAGTGCCTTCCTATAGCTAATGGTAGACCCAAATTCCATTTGGTAGTCGTTCATTATCTCCTTCGCCTTTAAATCGACGTTCTGCTGGACTCTATCCATGATGAATTTGGAAATAAGGGCCGAAGTTGCTTGTCGATGTGCCATGCCCATCATTGGCTTCGAACATCGGTGGTTAGGATTGTATGTTCTAACTTTAAATTGTGGTCCTAATTCTACAATAGAAGCATGGATCCGCCAAGAACAACCCAGGTCTTTGCAGCCAGCGGTCACCTTGGTCGAGTTGGTCTTCAGGTGTTTAAGAGTGAAGTTGGCATAAATTGCAAACTTGGCAAGAGTATTCCGAAATGTTTGTCGATCAGGGAACTCACGGCCAACCCACATTTCCTGAGCTGAGTTATTACCAACCTCCGTGTTCACCTCCTCAGGCTCCATTCTATCTTCAAAATCAACAGCTGAGGTTTCATTTGAACGATTTGCAGTGTTAACTAGATTGACCTCGACACCACTGCTTTCGACCTTCACATTTCGGATCTGACGAATTTGTCTGATGGTAGGATGTTCATTGGACTGTATTTCATCATGACTGTTTGTTCTAACGTCAATATCATCAATAACAACATCTTGTCCTGCCGCCTGATGTGGACCGCATTCATTAGACACGGAAGGGTAATGCATGTCTTTGTCTTCATGTAGATCACCAGTAGGCAGCTCTGTAGCGGGTGTTGGCTTTATGGCATGATTTCCCGTACAAGTTATTGACGAGGTCCTCACTTTTTCTGCACAATTTTGACCTCGAACGTTCCTTTCATACCTACAATGAATCAACAAAGCACAATAAGCAAGTAGGAAGAAATACTTAGTATTTGGTAATCTATTGATTTAGCGATACAACCTATGCATGGTAATCTATTGATTTAGCGATACAACCTATGCACATACCTCCATTGTTCTCCTCCTATACTTTGCCGGTTCTTGAGTTGAAAATGCTCGTCCATTGTGATGAAGGTATTGTATGCTTAATCTTTGGATGTATGAGTTCCAATTAGATGCTTCAGTTGTTTCGTTAACCAGTGAGTCATATGTTATATCTGTCGGTAAATATCTCATCTTTTGATTTCCTTAATTGTACACCGGATGGATTATATTGAATTAGAAGTCACCATCATAGTGGAATATGACCAACACCTCGCTAACTGACATGCTATCGTCAAAACACAAGAACGTAATTTAGAGAAATATGAAAGATACAAATGTTTTGAAAGACAAAGCAAGAGTATATTTCTAAACCATTAGCCACTCTTCAAATGCCCATGTTATGCCTTATTTGATCATAAAATAAGGTTTATGGTCATATTAGAGTAATGTAATGTGGTAATCAAGAAACTGTACTACGTGCCACTTAGTGAAGGAACGCAATAGAGAAAAACAACCCTACAAAGAAGAAACCCCTTTTCAAACCCTAAAAACCTAAAACGAAATTGATATTAACCAAGCCCAAAGCGAAGAGAAACCCCTTTTCAAACCTTAACTACCTAAAACGAAAATGATATTAACCAAGCCAAAAATGAAAAAAAAACCCCATTTCAAAGCTTAACTACCCAAAACGAAAGTGATATTGACCAAGCCCAAACGAAAATGATATTTAACACACAAATGGTTATCTTTCAGTAAAGATACATACATATATGCATTTACACAACTGGTACAACTTTAAAATGGCTCCTTCTAGGGTTCAAACCACAACTGAAAGAAGTCATTACTGAAAAGGAATCAAACTTTTGACATTTTAGGGTAGATGATGCAATATAAGAAAGTGTTTATTGTATGTACCAACCTATTAATGGAATCCAACCACCACTTAGAGTAATTTTTGAGGTGTTTTTTGAGAAGGAAAATCGCCAGAGCACATGTTGCAGTCGATGAAAAAGTTCTGACAAAGAAATGCAGACACAGGGCGACATAAAAAGGGTTTACGCATAATGGTCGATATCGACAACTATATTGTCGATATCGACAACATCGCTAAACGACAAAAAAAGAAAAAAAAAAAAAAAAACCCACCCAGAGGACCCCTCCCGTCTCTAAAATAATGCTGGGTCCTCTCCATGCTTCAAGCATGGTATGGGGATTTTCCCGGTAGTTTTCCCATGATCAAAAAGTCATGACATGGAATTTTTTTCCCTTTAATGCCTTTTAATTTGATGCCTTTCTTTCTCTTAGACTGTTTTTTTCACCTTACAACACTATACAAGTAAATTATCCAAATAGCTCCTAAATGAACAGGCCCTAATTGAAATCCAGCGTAAACAGCCCACATCCATGCGGACCATACCAGTCCATATCAGCGTGTCTTGGCTGAAATTGATGTGCACTTAGAGAGACATGTTTGAAGCAATTATGGGCACATGGTAGGTACTGGTATTGGCTGAAATTGATTATTTTAAAAAGTCAACAAGCAGATCATTATTGTTTACAAGGGCCATATCATTTAATACCGGTTGTCTTTGACAATGGGAGATGCAAACGTTGGTCCAATCGTTATCCAAGTTGCGTATGTGAGACTTCTGCATAGTGTAAACTGCTTGCGGTGCTCCACACGACCATGCTACGCTTCACTTGTTTCATTCATTGTGATAAAAGACTGAATTTATTTTATAATTTTTCTATTTATTTTATCTAGCTAAGGGGCCGGGACTCATCAGAGCAGAATTCAACACATGATAAAAAGAAGTCTCCTTACGTGAGAAGAAACGGCTGAACGGTGGAGGAAGAAGCCAAATGAAATCACAATTACAAATACACATTGCATGCACACATACATGTCAATCCATCAGCAAAAGAAAGGAATGGAATCAATTAGGTTAGACGAAAAGGCATCCCCGCACAATGATTTTCAGAGGACCCATTTTATCTGGTGCTTGGTATTTGGTGGCAAGTTCCCTTTCATGGAAAATGTTTTATGCATATGGGGAATTTGAAGGGGTAGAAAACGATATACCCGCGAAATATGCCAAAGTAACCTACTTTAAAAAGTGGGCATTTCCTGGAAGTTCTAAAAGCCTTGGAATTTGCCTTTTCTATCTTAGCGCTCAGGTGACATCAACCATCAAGGAGCATAAAAAAAAAATGTCACGCGTTTACGGTCAAAGTCAGCATAACGTGTTCACAAATAATAAAAATGAAGCGGCGCCACTCAAGTCCATGGTTTAAAATCTCGGTCTCGGTCGCGGTATCGGTCCGGCCAAAAAACCGATATAATATCGGTATCGGTCCCGGATATCGGTCTGTCGCGGTGTGATTTTTTTTTTTAATTCAAAAAAATTCGCAAAAATATCCAAAAAATCCAGAATATTAGAAAATGCTGGAAAACAATATTTTTTTCCATTAGTAACAACAATAAATCAAAATCTTGGTCACCTTAAGTTATGAATCATGTCTTTGTCGCAGTTCGCTATCTTTTCTAGTATTTCATATAATGCAACCATTATTGATGCTCATGATCAATTTATTAGTGAAAAATATAAGAAAATAAAGATAAGATATCTAAGTATCATTTAATACTAACTCAATCATAAAATAAATTGTGAAATCCAAGACCATGAAGATAAAATATTAAAATCTGAAACATGATAGTGAGATAAATAAATTAAAAAGCACTTAGACATCAAAAAGTTTATGGTTTACATGAAATTAGGGGAGACTAGAGAGAGAGATTGATGAGCATGACAACCTAATTCCAAGTGGAGTGTCGCCCAGGCTAGATAACATCATCATCATCATTTATTCGGTATGGATTGTTAAAGAATACATAATAGTTAAAATAAGCGAGTGCGTTGATTTTCTTACCAATATAAAATAATTTCTTCAAGAAATAGTGTTGGAAATGTGCAAGAGAATGAGCTAAGGAGGAGGGGTTGCTCTAAGGAGATGAGTGGAGAGGAAGAATGTGGGGGAAGAATGGGAGAAAAAGTGAAAATTTTAGGGGTCTTTTTACCATTATTTTATATTGGCCTATATATTTGACCGAGATGGACCGATATATCGGTTAAACCGATATTTTCAAAATATCGGCCGAGATTGACAGATATTTTGGCGATATTTTGGTCTGCAGTACCAAGACCAATATCTCACCAAAATATCGGACCGGTATAGACCGATACCGGTTCATATCGGCCGATATGAACCGTTATCGGCCGATATTTTGTACCATGCTCAAGTCATAGTCAGGTGTCATGACGAAGAATATATATTTTTCACGTCACTCAAGTCGTCTTCACAACTTAAAAAAGAAATGGTTTTTATCTTCACTTATCTAGTTCTATCTTACCCTTAATACCTTTGTTGGATGCGTGTTGGTTAAAAGAATAAGGGGAATTCGGCGACGGGTCTCTAAACATTTCACTTTATTGCCTTAGGTCCACAATCTTTTCTTATAGTGTAATAAGTCCTTTTTCCAAATTTGAAAACCTAAAATGTCTAATTTACCCTTTCTTCAAATCATATCCCATGATTAGTGGGATAAGCCATTAATAATGGTCAATTACCATTAAATTAGGCACGATTAATAAAATTCCACTAATGAGATTTTCAAATAAATTTAAAAAAAAGACAAATAAGTTTCAAAAAACAGGAAAAAAATTTCAAATAAATTTCTAAAAATGAAATAAATTTAGAAAACGCAAATAAAATTCAAAAGAGCGCAAATACAATTCAAAAAATGAAATGAATTTAAAAAACCCAAATAAATTTCAAAACAAAGCCAATAAATTTCAAAAGAACGCGGATAAATTGAAAAAAGACACAAATAAATATAAAAAAATATAAATAAATTTCAAAGGATGAAAATTAATTTTAAAAGATCCAAATAAATTTATAGAAAAATATATAAATAAATTTCAAAAGGCTCAAATAAATTTCAAAAGAAGTAAATAAAATTAAAAAAAGGAAATAAATTTAAAAAAACGCAGATACATTTGCCAAAACTAAGACATCGCCGGATTTCTAAATTAGCGAATAATGTGGCAAAAAACTCAAGTCTTTTTGTCAAAAACTCAGTTAAATTTATTTCAAAAAAAAGAAATAAATTTCAAGAGACACAAATAAAATTCAAAAACAAAATAAATCTGTCAAAAACTCATATAGACTTGTTTATAACTCAGATAGATTTGTCCCATAACTGAGATAAATAGCCTAAAACTCGGATAGATTTGTCCAGAACTTAGATAAATTCATCCAGAACTCAGACAAATTTGTCCAGAACTCAGATAAATTCATCCAGAATTTAGATAAATTCATCCAGAACTCAGACAGATTTGTCCAGGACTTAGATAAATTCATCCAGAATTCAGATAAATTTGTGCTAGAAGTCATATAAATAGCCAAAAACTCAGATAAATTAGACATAAACTCGTATAAATTTATTAAAACTTAGATAAACTTCTTTCTCTGGTGATGGCGTAGCACCCTCGACTGTGTTTGGATCTCACGGTGGGGTCCAGTCTAAAAAACAACCCGGCTTATGAAACAGGTCAGGTCAAACCTGACCTCGACCCAACCCTGAATTGTTGCAGAGCCCAGGCCACCTTCACTGCAAACGGGTCGGGCTGACCTGGATCCAACCCAAAAAACAAACCCAGCCCAAATCGATCTTCTTCTTCTTCAAGTTTCTGCAACAGAAACTCAATTCCAGAACACTCTTCCGATCTTCTTCTTCCTCGCTTCGGCCACGGGACGACGGCAGGAATGGCTCTGGCAACTTGCGGCGACGGCGAGCGACAAGCGGCGCCGGTAGTGTGGGATTCCGACGATGTTTTCACGCCTCTCCTCATTCTGCAACAGACACAGAAGACCTCCGGTCTTCTTCTTCCTCAATCACGGCAGCAGAGCTTCTTCTTCTTCTCCGATCGACGGCAACGGCGTTCCACGGAGCTTCTTCTCCTATCGAACTTCTTTTCCGATCTTCTTCTCTGATGATCGTGACCCACTAGCATATCTAATGATCTTCGCACAGTAGCGACGTTCCACGAAGCTTCTTCTCCAATCTTCTTCTTTGACGATTGTGACCCACCAATAGATCTAACGATCTTCGCACGATTCGCGGCCCTTTCAAAATCCGATTCAACGGATCTTCTCCGATCACGCCTGTGACAACTTGGTCTGGGCGGCACCCTTAACCACGGGGCGTAGCGTGTCAACCACATGCTTCAAACAGTGAGTCTCTATTAGCCCACATTGGAAATATCCATGTCCTGACCCTGGGCTTATAAGTCAAACCCCGTATTAACTTAGCATGAGGCCTTTTAAAACCGTGCGGCCTCGGAAACCGTAAGAACTCCGAAGTTAAGCGTGCTCGGGCGGGAGCAGTACTAGGGTGGGTGACCTCCTAGGAAGTCCTCGCGCGTGCACGTGGGCCAAAGCGGACAATTTCATGCTGAGTTGGGCGGGGTTGTGACAGTTGGTATCAGAGCCGAGGACGACTCTATTTCCAGTGGGGGAGAATGTGACAACTTGGTCCGGGCGGCACCCTTAACCACGGGGAGTAGCGTGTCAACCACGAGCTTCAAACGGTAAGTCTCCGTTAGCCCACCTTGGAAATATCCATGTCCTGACCCTGGGCTTATAAGTCAAACTCCGTATTAATTTAGCATGAGGCCTTTTAAAACCGTGCGGCCCCGGAAACCGTAAGAACTCTAAAGTTAAGCGTGCTCCGGCGGGAGCAGTACTAGGATGGGTGACCTCCTGGGAAGTCCTCGCGCGTGCACGTGGGCCAAAGCGGACAATTTCATGCTGAGTTGGGCGGGGTTGTGACAACGCCAAATGGCTCTCATTCAGGAAGAAGAGGGATAATGCAAAATGAAAGGAGGGATAATCCAAAATTTAAATTTTCAAATTTTTATGCCTAAAATGGTTGAAAGGGTAAATCAGTCATGTAAATTGTGTCTAGGGACCTCTGGCTGCAAATAGTCTAGCTGCTAGGACTAGAGCCCTTAAAAAGAATTTGTTTGGACTGGAGGCTGGATAGATTCAATTCTAGGGACCTTTCGCTAATTACCTCAAAGAATAAAATCTTGGCTTCTCCTTGACACAGGCAATGAAGACTTTCTAAATAAACAGTTTTTCCTTTCGTATTGATTAATGAGAAACATTCAATTCAACCGTTTTACATAGATAACCATTTTTCCTTTGCACATAAGCAATAAGGTTTTAAACAATAAAAAAACCTAGAACGGCTCCTTACCCAAATGAAAAGGAGGGTCGGCTTTTACCTGGCAGCTCATGGTTCAAATCTTTGGTACGCCACTTCTTTCCGCTTGTATGGGTCTTCCTTTCCACTTGTGTAGGCTTTCTTCCCGCGTGTGCGGGCTCCTTTCCTACTTGAGTAGGTTGTCTTCTCATATGTGTAGCCTCTCACTTGGGTCCCAGCACTATTGGTTGGGTTAAAAAAAAAAAAAAAAAGCCTTCGAAATCATCTATCATGGATCAATGAGCATCCATCCATTCTCTCTCAATTTATCATTTGTTGCATTTACTAAAGGTTTGTGATTTAATCTCTAGATTGGTCAACTCAACAGGTTAATGTGTGCAAAATAATAAAATGTGCTGCAAAAATAAAATCAGAAAAGTACACTCCACACAGACACTAGATATAACGTGGAAAATCCAAACTGGGCGAAAAACCACAGATCTAATTTTTAGCTCAAGAATGACGCATTTTGAGGTTCTGAGGGTAAAGTGAACTGTTTGGTCAAAGTCTATAATTTATGACTGAATTGGTAAATTGCAAGGCTTACAGCCTCAAATTGATTTGAGTTAAATAGGAAACTTGTCGGAATTGATAATTTGGATTTAAGGAGCTCGAAATGACAGATTTACAGAATTTATGAATATCCCCCAAGTCTTTTTCGAAATTACAGACTAACTCCAAAAAGGGTCAAAGTAGACTCTGTGGCTTTCAAAACTTTCCAAAGCTATTCAAGGACTATTCCAACACACAAAATACCATGATTGGCATCTAATCTCACTTAGTAACCGTAACCACATAATTAATTAGTGCTAAACACACGACCTTTTGAAAAACGGTAGTGTAAAAGTCGTCATTGTTTGTAACACCCCCAGATTCGGGCGCCAGGAATCCCTTGACGTCAAGGGAAAGCACAAAAAGAGAATAAGAAAACCCAATAAAATATGCAAATATAAATATCATATGAGCAAGTAAATGAGCAATGCCCTATAATTTAGTTTCACTTAAATGAGTATAAAGGTACTTTCCAAAATTAAACTAAGTACAATCCTAGGTCAACACAGTCATCTACAAATAAAAGAAGGAAAATAGCAAACTCTAAGTGGTAGAGGCTTCTCTACGCACCAACTGCATCACTCTCGACCCTATGGCAACGGATAGCCGCCAAGCAATCAACCAATTAAGGAAAGGGGAAAGGTACCTAAATGCACCAAGTTTTGGATCAGGCTCATAGAGCAAGGCAAATGGGTATGTTTAGAATAAAGTACATTACAATAACATATAGAGAATAAGGTCATACATAATCCCAACTGTACCTTCAAGATTAGTACCTCAATAATAAAGATAAGAGATCAGAGTGTAACAGAAAACAGTGTGGAGTGTAGTGTATGAACAATAAAAGAGATATGAATAACTCAATATAACAAATGTTTGATACAGCATATCATATGAATAAAAAAAACTATCATCATCAATATCATTATATAATTACAATTAAAAGATATCCTCAATATACATTGCCTAAGAGTATCATCATCAGCAGACGAACTATATCATAAATAAGCACATAAGTATTACCAACAATAAAGATAACATGGGGTAGTCCTACCATGTCCATATCCAATGTACCTCGATGATAACAACATCAATGTCTGCGACTGGAAGTTATACTATGCAACAATATTCACAATATCATGATAATCATTCCATCTCATATACATCCATATAAATCCATAGTTGTACATCCGCAGTTGAAGTACAAGGAACGTGGGAGGTCAAAGCCACCCCATCGTCGTCATTTCAGCTACCGTCGATGGACATCAACCATGGGGTCATGGTCACCCATCACTGCCATACCGATGAATAGGATCATACATCCATATCCAGCTCATCCATCGATATCCATATCCATATCCATCATATATCTCATCCTCTGCACTAAGCTCCTGCGTGTCTGGTTGTCTCAGTACCCCGTAGGTACCTACTGTGCTCATATACCATCTATCATATCCATCGAATTTATCATATCATCGTCTCATAGTGTACCCGATCTGAGCGTCGGCCTTCTCAATGCCCCGTAGGCACCTACTGTACTCACATCTCATCATCTTATATCATCCATATCACTAGGTGGGGGTATTCCGAACCGGATCACCTTACTGTCTCCATGTGGGACAATATTAGTCAAGTGTATGATCCATGGAGTCCGAGTACCGCTATACCTCCCTCGTGGCTCTGAACAGTTAATAACGCGTACTCTCCTATATTTCACTTCTTTGTTCACCTAATTAATATTATCCCGCCAATCAATCCGTTCAATAATATCTATCGTCATGCTTTCCATAATCTATATCAAAACCTCATGAGCCATGCCCTGATTTTCTACCCAATACGGAATGTGTTCGTGAATCAAAGCCTAGGTAGAATGCCCTGATTTATATTGCTTTCGGACGTCTTATATTCTCAGTTCGGACCTACCAACCAGCCTTGGTGTCCATCGATAACAATATAGGCATCGTATGCTTGAATTTACCATAATCGTTGCCCCTCTATTCAAGTCGAGAGTCTTACTTCCCCCAAGACAGTAACCAAAGGAGTCCTGGATGTTTTATTCAACATCCTTGGCGCTCCGTAGGGATGTCAAATGGGCCGGGCCAGCCGACGGGCTGGTTCATTTTTTTCTTTCAATTTTTCATATTAATAGGAGTTTAATTAGCCCTTCAGTCATCACAGATCTCGAGGGAATTATGAAAAAATGTGAACCATTTGATACACCAAAGAGCCAAAATGGTTGGGTTTACACGTGATTAGAAGCAGTTCGTTTTTTGTATTTTTTTTTATTGGACTAGGGGGTACAAAATGATGATCTGAACCATGAGATCTCTTTATAAAGTCAAAAACAGCTAGTTTATAAAATTTGAGCCGTTGATTTGATACAGATCTCGAGATATTTATAGAAAATTGTAGACGCTTAAGCATGTATCTCTGGATTCTGTGGGTAGCCTGATTAAGATCTGAAACATTGACCCTCTTGGGAAAGATAAATATGGCTTCGTGGTTTAATTTCAGCCATTGATTCTTCATGAATTCTCAGAGATCTATACCCAAAAAAAAAAAAATTGACCCATTGATGCACCAAAGAGCCAAAAGTGTTGGTTTACACATGATTTTTATCCGTCCATCTTTTTTCCTTTTTAATTGTTGGACCCAAAATGTTGATGTAAACCATTGGATCTCTTCAAAAGATCAAACATGGCAATTGGTTCAATTTTGGGCCGTTGATTCATCAAGGATCTCAAGATATTTGTGAAGAAAGCAGCCCCTTATATATAAATTTTTGGATTCTGCAGGCCACCCTAATCAAAATCGGAACTGTTGATCCTTTTTGGAAAGGTAAAACTGTGTTATGGTTCAAATTTTAGCCCAGGATTCATTGTGGTTCTATCAAAGTTCTTTTAGAAAAATGTGAACCGTCAGATACTTAAAACCTCTATTTCGAAGTATAAACTTGTCTTACCAAATAGTCTAGTTTTAAAACATCTATTCTACACAGATCTACTCCACACAGATCTATTATTCATAGATCTATTTTAAAGATAAGATTTGCCAAACAAGGCCTTAATTGATGGGCCAGGTTCAAACCTCTCTATTGATATAATCCCATTGGTATGTGTTTGGTACTTCATGTCAACTGGCCACCACTTGTGTAGTTTTGGGGACGTGGATCAAAACCACTTATCCAAAGGATCACCTTTCAGTGTAGGGTTTTTCTTTTTTTTTTTCTTTTTTTCTTTTTTTTTTTTGTGATAAAAGGATGATTTCATTCGACACAAAGATAAAACAAATACACCAAAGAGCAAATAACTACCCGACTTCCTCTTGTCCCAATCAACACAAGTTCTAAGAAACTATGACATTTTAGCAGAATTATCAGATACCCAACTATGTTGGAGTGTCAATTCCAAATAGGTCTCTTTAAGGCTCCTAATTATTTCTCATTTGTCAATTCATATTCCTTTAATTCAATTTACTTCAATTTACCATACATATCCAAACACACATGTCATGTTTGACTTACACCTTTCAGTGTAGTTGATGAGGAATTTTGAACCATCATCCCATATTCCCATTGGACGATTGCCTTTTACACATGCAACTAAGCATAAAGTTTATGTAAAAGTCTTTATCAGATAAATATTTACCAATTAAGTTAATTTTTGCCTGATAGGTAATTCATTGTCTAAAAACATCGTTTTTTTATGAGATATTGAGAAAAGTCCGAGTTACCAGGATTGTTATATACCAATTGGATAACCACAATGATCAATATCAAACAAATTCTATGATTCTATTTCTCAAAACTTAGATTTGTATGAATTATTATCCAAATTTACATAATCAAATATCTAGATCACTAAGAAGTTAAGGTGGGAATATGGAAATCAAATTAAGGGCTTGAAATATTCGAGGGTTAGAGTACTATAAATAATACTAATAAATTTAGAAAAAGAATAGGAGGGTTAGAGTATTATAGATTTTTTAAAATTGAAAACGATACAAAATACCCCTTATATGACCGTTTTATGGTTTATTTATTTTTTTTTTTTTTTGGGGGGGGGGGGGGGGGTTGTAAAATGGACAATTTTTTAAAAAACAGTTACTTTTCGGCTGGCCAAGAGGGCCCATCTTGGCGGGCCGCAGAGGGCAGCCCACTTGTCAGGCGGGCCCTAGCCAAACGGGCCAACGGGCCCAGGCTCCTCGGCCCAGCCCGGCCGGTGTCACGGGCCGTGCCGTTGACTTGGCCTGGCCGGGCAACGGGCCGTTTGACTGGAGGGCTGGAGCGGGCCGGGCCGATTTGACATCCCTAGTGCTCTGGCAGGCGTGTGATCCAAGGACAACCATTGGTACCGAATTGAGTTCCATTTTATAACCCAAGACCTAACTTGGGTGGCTACACGGGTTAAGGTTAAGCCCAATCCTTGACTCGTGTCTATCGTATCCCAAGAAGTCCAAATGGAAAGTCAACGAGGCCCACATATGATGGAATCATCGAAGAAAGAAAATCTGAAAATTTGTTGTCTGTAGTGTGCCTGGTCAACCTGGAGGGTACCCGGTCGACCTGGTGCACTACAAGACAATAAATAAGAACCTGGCAAGTAGTCCTCTATTCTAGATTTTATAGTGTGGCCGGTCAACCTGCTACATGGTCGGTCGACTGGCTACACAGAGAGACTTGAGGGCTTATCTGTCAGTAGCTCTCAGTTGCACAGAGTACCCGGTCGACCCGGTACATGGTCGACCGAGTGACTACACTGATCTCATACGGATTAGCCTGACTTACATGCTCCCAGTTATTTGGAGTTCGCATGTCCCCGGTCGACCGGGTACACATGAATTCCTGGATTTTCGGGTTTCTGCCTCTTCATTCCTTCATCCAATTCCCATCTGATTTTCATCAATTCCTCTATCTCCATACATCAAATCCCCATCATACATTATCATGCCATCACAAATAAGTCATTGATCTTCCAAATGGGAGATTCTTATCCATCAATGACCAAAATCAAATAGAAAGGGCTTAGAATAAGAAAATCACACACCATAACATCTAGTCAATCATCCATTTACAAACTTCTGATCAAGTAAGTATACAAGACATTAATTATCAATCTAAGCATGTTTAATCAAGAAAATCAAGGGATCCAAGCATGTTTACTTGCCTAATTGGGAAAGAAACTCCACAATAGCCCAAGCTTCTACTCCAAGCCTTCCAAGATCTCTCTAATGGTCTGATCTACAATCCCTACACCCATTTCCCAAAGAGAAAGCGCATCAAAAAAGGGGATTCTAAGAGGAGAACATAGATCTACATAGAATTGATGAGAGGTGATGGAATTCACCTTACATTGGAGAGGGGGAGACGATCTAGAAGATGAGTTGAGTTCTCTAACTTGGAAATGGCTGGATCTTTGAATTCCTTGACTTCTTGGAGTTGGAAACCCTACATCTAGGAACTCTTGGAGGGGGGAATGAAATGGAAGAGAAGGAAGAGGAGGGAAATGAAATGAGAAAGGGAGAGGGAGAGGAGTGAATTTCTTTGAATGGTAGATGGGTTTATTATATACACTTTGGTTTGGCCGAAAGTCTAAGATGCCCTCCACTGGTTATTGGGTTTGCGGATAAGGATGAGTGTAGAGTTTAGGTACTTAAGCTCATTGACTAAAGTGACCTTCTTTAGTTGTGTAGGTTTGGGATAGGGATGAGGGTAATTTAAGTAATTGGGTTTCTCATTTGGAGGGAAAAAGGTTTGGGGTTATTTGTCCTAAATGTCCTCTTCTAATTTCTTAGTTAATGGATAAGGCCATGGGCAAATTGGTCACTCTAGGTTTGTTGCACAATTCTCTAAGGGAAGAGTCCCCCTATAATTTAGGATTTACAACTATTGGCTTCTAACTAACTAACAAATTCTCGGGTGTTCAACTAGACTCCTAATGGTTCTACTAATCTAAAGAAGGTCCTAATTCTATAAACTAGGTCTAATTAATGAGGAATTACTCAACTATTCTCGCTAATTGCCTATTAAATAGGACAACCTAGGGTTAACTAGGTTAAATTGGGTCCCACTAGGGTTTTTCAAGAGGCGGGGCCTCACATGGTTGCTTTGAAAGGAAACTTATGTCGTTGCGGAGCACTGTGTCTAGGTGGACAAGATTATTTGATAGAGAGTCGTTTCAACGGTGTCTTAGCGGAGCACTTATCTTTTTTTATGTATAAGTACCTTTTCACCTTGCACGATCATATTTGGCATGACTTTGAAAATTTCTTTCCAAAGATGGAATTGGTGAACCGAGTTTTGGATTTGTCTTGATTTTGACTATTCTGAGAATCTCTTTTTAAGAATTTTTTTAAATTTCTTTTGGGTTTATTTTTAGAATAAAATAAAATAAATAAATCTTATGGGTGGATTCACTGCAAACTCTTACAAGGCACAACTCATCCATTATTGATAGTTGTAAACATACTGGAGAACACAACAGAACATAAGTGCTCTAGTGTGGAAGGCATTTTTTTTTTATATAGGAATCCATATGGAAGTAAATATGAACTTATGCGATATCAACCAATAGCAAAATAAAGTGTCCCAGTCAAAACACAAAAAATTTAAATCAAAATATTGCCAATGAAGTTAAAGCAACTTAGGTAACAAACACTAGGACAACAAAGGAAAGTAGAGAGCTAAAAGATCCATTAGAGAGTATAGCCATCAGTTCATAAAAAAAACCAAATTGAAGGTAATGTCTCACCATCGTGATGAAAGCCCATGTAGGCATGTCTAAAATAATGACGCTCTGTATAATACGGGCAATTGGAACTCCACAATCAGGTAAAGTTTCAACACTATCAAAATGAATCTTACAAAACAATGCTTTTTAGGGCATGTTTCTTTACTAGAATTCCAAGAATTCATGTCTGGAGGAATTTCAAATTCTTTAATAGGTGTCCTCTTAGGTGAGATTCTAAATCCCTCCTCTTAATGGAGCATTTGAAATTACAATCAAATGCATAGAAAATGGAATTCCAGGAATTTCAAAAGTCATTTGAGACCTTTTAGGTGGCTAGAATTTAAAATTCTGGTGAAAGAAATATAGCATTTCAAATGCCAAAAGATGAGATGTCACATCATGTCAAAAAAATCTCAATATAGCAAATTTTTGTTAGAAACCATTGTAAAGGAAGTGGAGAAATATACCTCTAAAACTATATCACCCTCTGCAGACCCCTTCGAACCCCCCATAAGCTCTTCCTTTTATCTAGTGTAGACTTGGTCAAGCGTGCAACCATACCTAAGATCACAGAAGGAAAGATAATTATATGAACGTCAATCCTTTTCCTTATCACTGATAAAGAGTGAAATGTGAAAACTCACAAAAACACTCATGATGGGTCCTTCCAAAGGCAGAAAAAATGTTGGTACTCAAGGTCATTAGGATCTGGAGGATACGCTCGACAAGTAAAGAAAACATGTGCCTAGAGGATGACATTGTGCTTCACAACCTAAAAAGAAGGGGCGGACCCAAGTATTACCATACGGGTGTGGTCACACCCGTGAGACTCGAGAAAGCTCTTATATAAGATCTTAAAAGATTAGATCTTATTATCTAACTTCTTTACTTGATCATTACCCGCATCACCCAAATAAAATTCCTAGGTCCGCTGAAAAGGTGTTGAGTTCATGAATTTGCACATTTACGTATCATTTTAGGATGAATTATGGATTTAATTAGGTGAATTGCATCATTATTCATATAATTTCATCATTTCATGCATTTTCACCTACGAACCTAAATTTTCATACTTTTCATACATTTTCTGTATTAACTTAGAATGTTTTACAAATTTTCTCCGAAGAGTCCCAGTTGGAGTAGAACTCTGTCCGGATGGGTCCCGCTTCAATATGAGCTCTTCAGTATTTGATGTATTGAATTGGAATGTGCAGAAAATGATAATTGCAGGCCTCTGTCACGGAACCTACTTTTAAGCACACATTGTCATCCTGGGCCCTGCATTGTTGAATTGAAGTAAATTGAAGAATCCACCATGTGGACCCCACACACAAGCCATATGCAAATTAATCAAAGGAGGGGTCTACTCATCATGTCAGTTGAAGAGTCCTAACTACAGTAGAAGACTTCTCATAGGGCCCACTGCTCAAGCAGATGAAATGTCCCACATGACAGGGTCACAGTAGTTGCAAATTTGAAATTATTGATAGATAATTCAAAGAGTACAATTCTGATTGGAACAAAAGAAGAAGAATTTGAATCATCCACATCTGATGTCCTTTCAAAAATAAAAGTTGTGCAGAGATAAAGTCCATTGCAAATCAAATTCTAGAAGTTAATCCCCTTTTTTTAGGACAACTCATCTTTAAATGGCCATAACTTTCAATCCGACCGTCGGATCGATGAAATTTACCTACCGTTGGAAAGCTCATTCAGAGTAGATATCTGTGGAGCCCAAGAACGTGTAAATCAGAGCTATATTGACAAAGTTATGGGCCCGGAGATTTTCATGTTTATTTTTAGACGGGATTGCAATTAAATCCACACCGTTGATACTCAATTGCTACACATCCTTTGTGAGACCCCATCTGAAGATTAACCAAGCCACCTAGAGGTTTCCAGAAGCTTCCACCTCATTCAAATTCAAAAAGGATAAGAGATGTACCTTATCAATAAAGATAAATCAAATTTGAAGCGAAGGTGTCTAGATTCAATGTATCTGATAGATAACCGGAGAAATAAAAGGAACCAAAAGTTAGCATACGAGAGACAACTCCCTCCCCTTCTTGGACGTCCATAACTCTCTCTCTCCTCTTTCTCTTCTTTCCATAATTAATAGAATATTAAGAGTTATTTATGGGTATTCTGGAGCCCTGTTCCAGAAATTAGGAATTTTAGAAGAGAGATTTTTGAGAGACCATTGTACAAGGAGATGCTATCAATGAAATTACTTATAAAGTTCTTTTCAATGGCTGGCTAGATTTCTAGATTTGAGCACACAAATGAAGCTAAGTAAATCTTTAATTTAATCTATGTGATTTTTCTATTACTTTCTTGTTTCTTTCGAAATACATGCTCTATTAGAATAATAGATCTGTCTTCATGCTTTAGGCAGCCTCTGTTTTGATTTCTAATGAAAATAGTTTGATGATTTATACTTATTTTGATAGATTATGCTTAGGGTTGAGATCCTTTGGTAATTTATACTTAATTTGATGAGTCATGCTTATGATTTTTCATTCTTTTATGAGGTGAAGGAGGTCTTGGGTTGTGACCTTATTCTTAAAAATTGATTTTTGCAAAAGACAAATCTTCCGGATCCAAAACATTGATTTGTTTAAGATCTGAGTTATTTTTGGGACAAATAGTAGAATAATTGCATGGATGGATTAATTATCTTGCTTAGTGGATTTTGGGTGCTCTGATCTGTTTTATATATTTGATTAGTTTGTGTCTCTGAGTTTTTTTCTAGTTTCTTTTCTTGGATCTCAATTACTTATTAATCTTTGATAAAAAAAAATCAGATTTTGAATTTTAACTTAGTAGTGCTCCTTGTGGGATTCGACATGTACTTGCCACTGTCTCAAAAAGACAATTGTGCACTTGCAGTATTAAAAGATTGAATTTAAATCCACATCAAAAGGTTACATGATATTGAAGCAATTATAATGTGGCGAACACCATAGGTAGAATAAGTATATCGTTGGGTTTGACATATGAGATCCCATTGGCAATACCTCTAATGGGAAGTACTTCAAAGAACGATGCTTACTATTGTCTGGTCCCCAAAGTGCATATGGAACATTTGTCTCATGCCAAATAAGAGCACCTCACACATTATTTCATAGAGTACATGTAAAGAGAGGAATAATAGGATATTAAATAAAAAATTACACCTACAAAGGAATCACAAGGTTGTTGGATTAAATGGGTGTGGCCCATATGACCACAAGCCCATTAAGGATCTTTAATCATACTCATTTGTCTGCACATTTAAGAGACCTAATTATTTTGAGCCCACTTGCCAACAAACTAATAATGGGCTGAGATTAACGGGTTAGGTGATAGTTGGGGGTTAATGGTTCCTTAATGGGTAAGAATCTCCTATAAAAGGATTCATTGGGTAACTCATTTGGTTAATAGTTTCTTGGCCTCCATCACTAAGCAAAAAAGAATAGCAAAGGCAAAGGAGTTGTAAACCCCACGTATGTTCCAAGCGTCTGTCATTTTAAGGAGCTTTTGTCACTTAAAGAAAAAGTTATGGAGTCGGGTAAGCTCCTCCCCATTCTCAGATTATTTATGTTTACTTTATTGTGTCATTTGAATTAGACCTAAGGAGATCCTCCTGTGGATTGAGGGATTTTAAGCTTACATGTGGTATCGAAGCCATCTTTAGGTATAGCGACGCAATTTTTCGTCGCCAAAAGCCCATAAAACGTCGGTAAAACCCTTTACTGACGAAATAATATTCGTCGGCCAGACGTCGGTAAAAAGTCGTGGACAAAACATTTTACCAACGTAATAATTTTCCGTCGGCAAAAATTAGGTTTTTACCGACGATTATTTTACTTTTACCGACGTTTAAAAAACGTCGGTACATTCATTTTATTATTGTACAAATTTAAATTAACTTTTACCGACGTTTTATGTTCGTCGGCAAGATAAACAGCAAAATAAAAAATAAAAATAAAAATCGTGTTACCGACGTTTCATTTTCGTCGGTAAAATAACAAAAAAATAAATAAAAAAAATAAAAGCTTTTACCGACGTTATATTTTCGTCGGCCAAATAAAAAGCAAAATAAATAAAAAATAAAAAATTGTGTTACTAACGTTTTATTTTCGTCAGTTAAATAAACAAAATAAATAAAATAAAAAATAAAAGCTTTTACCGACGTTATAGTTTCGTCGGCCAAATAAAAAGCAAAATGAATAAAAAATAAAAAATGGTGTTACCGACGTTTTATTTTCGTCGGTAAAATAAAAGGAAAATAAATAAAATAAAATAAAATCTGTTACCGACGTTATATTTTGGTCGGTAAAATAAATAAAAAGTAAAATTCTTTTTACCGACGTTTCATTTTCGTCTGTAAAATAGATTTAAAAATAAAAAAAACAAATTAAAAATCGTTACCGATGTTATTATTTCGTCGGTAATATAAAACATAAAATAAATAAAACATAAAATATATTTCACCGACGTTTAATTTTCGTCGGCAAAATAAAAAAATAACAAAATGAAAACCAATAACACTTTTGCCGACATTTTATTTTCGTTGGCAAAAACTAAAACTTAAAAATAAAATACTTATACCGACGAAACAAAAACGTCGGTAAAAGTATTTTATTTTTTTTAAAAACCATATTCGTGTTTTCAATATAATTTTCCTGTAAACCTGTTTATTTCAATATAATTTTCCTGTAAACCTGTTTATATACCTGTTCATGCACCTATAATCAATATAAAAAATGCATGCAAATAACCATCGCCATTTTTCATCAAATCATTCATCTCATTAAACAAATATTACAATCAATAATGATACAGTCCCATATAAATGTCCAATATACATATACAAATGAACTAAAAAAGAATAAAACACATTTAGCTAGTCTACAACCGACCCCAAAACACATTTAGCTAGTCTGCAACCGACCCCAAAGCGTCCATTAATCTGCAATGACAAAAACAACATTAGAATCTTTTCAATGAATTAAATTATAAATGAAAGATAAACATGTATATATATAAATCTTAAGTGTAAAGATTTAGGCCGTTTTTTCGTTTGATTCGTTAATCGGATATCTGATTCATTAACCGTCAATTCCTACAAGTTACTTTGGCCTTGAACAAGATACTCGTCCTGGTTTTTGGGCTGTCCGATGGTCGTTTCCCGTTTACGACCTCCGACGGCCTATTTTCGAGACTAAATGTTAAGAATTCAATGTTTTTAGGTCTAATTCGTTAATCGGGAGTTCGATTTACGAACCGTCAGTTCCTACAAGTTAATTTCACCTCGAACGAGGTGCTTGTGCCGTTTTCCGATTTTTCCAAGGGCCTTTTCCCATTCCAAACCCTCGACAAGCCGTTTTCGAGCCTAAGTGTTGGAAAATCGTCGATTTTCGCTTCTAATTCTCTAACCGAGAGTCCTATTTGTGAAACGTCAGTTCCAACAAGTTACTCTACCTTGAAACGAAATGCTCGTGCCAGTTTTCAATTTTTTCGGGGGCCGTTTCCCGTTTAGGACCCCCGGCGGGCCGTTTTCGACCCTAAGCATTGGAAAATCGTCGATTTTCGCTTCTAATTCTCTAACCGGGAGTCTTATTTGCGAACCGTCAGTTCCTACATGTTACTATACCCTCGTGCGAGGTAATCGTGCCGGTTTTCAATTTTTCTGGGGGCCGTTCCCCATTTCAGACCTCCGGCAGGCCGTTTTCGATCCTAACTGTTGGAAAATCGTCGATTTTCGCTTCTAATTCTCTAACCGAGAGTCCAATTTGCGAACCGTCAGTTCCTACAAGTTACTCTACCCTCGAGCAAAATGCTCGTGCTGGTTTTCGATTTTTCCGGGGGCCATTTCCCGTTTTGGAGCCCCGGCGGGCCGTTTTCGAGCCTAAGCGTTGGAAAATCGTCGATTTTCACTTCTAATTCTCTAACCGGGAGTCCTATTTGCGAACCGTCAGTTCCTACAAGTTACTATACCCTCGTGCGAGGTAATCATGCCAGATTTTTATTTTTCCGGAGGCCGTTCCCCATTTAGAACCTCCGGCGGGCCGTTTTCAATCCTAAGTGTTGGAAAATCGTCGATTTTCGCTTCTAATTCTCTAACCGAGAGTCCAATTTGCGAACCGTCAGTTCTTACAAGTTACTCTACCCTCGAGCGAAATGCTCGTGCCTGTTTTCAATTTTTTTGGGGGCCGTTTCCCGTTTCGGACGCCCGGCGAGCCGTTTTCGAGCCTAAGTGTTGGAAAATTGTCGATTTTCGCTTCTAACTCTCTAACCGAGAGTCTTATTTGCGAACCGTCAGTTCTTACAAGTTACTCTACTCTCGTGCAAGGTAATCGTGCCGGTTTTTGATTTTTCCCTGGGCCGTTCCCCATTTCGGACTGTCACAGCCCCGCTTAACTCAGCATGAAATTGTCCGCTTTGGCCCACGCGCACGCGCGAGGACTTCCCAGGAGGTCACCCATCCTAGTACTGCTCCCACCCGAGCACGCTTAACTTCGGAGTTCTTACGATTTCCGGGGCCTCACGGTTTTAAAAGGCCTCATGCTAAGTTAGTACGGGGTTTGACTTATAAGCCCAGGGTCAGGACTTGGATATTTCCAATGCGGGCTAACGGAGACTCACCGTTTGAAGCCCGTGGTTGACAAGCTACGCCCCGTGGTTAAGGGTGCCGCCTGGACCAAGTTGTCACATTCTCCCCCACTGGAAATTGAGTCGTCCTCGGCTCTGATTCCAACTGTCACAGCCCCTCTTAACTCAGCATGAAATTGTCCGCTTTGGCCCACGTGCATGCGCAAGGACTTCCGAGGAGGTCACCCATCCTAGTACTGCTCCCGCCCGAGCACGCTTAACTTTGGAGTTCTTACAATTTCCGGGGACTCACGGTTTTAAAAGGCCTCATGCTAAGTTAGTACGGGGTTTGACTTATAAGCCCAGGGTCAGGACTTGGATATTTCCAATGCGGGCTAACGGAGACTCACCGTTTGAAGCCCGTGGTTGACACGCTACGCCCCGTGGTTAAGGGTGCCGCCCGGACCAAGTTGTCACATTGACCCCCGGCGGGCCGTTTTCGATCCTAAGTATTGGAAAATCGTCGATTTTCGCTTCTCATTCTCTAACCGAGAGTCCTATTTGTGAACCGTCAGTTCCTACAAGTTACTCTACCCTCGTGCGAAATGCTCGTGCCGATTTTTGATTTTTCTGGGGGCCATTTCCCGTTTCGGAGCCCCGGCGGGCTGTTTTCGAGCCTAAGTGTTGGAAAATCCAATGTTTTCGCTTCTAATTCTCTAACCGGGAGTCCTATTTGCGAACCATCAGTTCTTACAAGTTACTATACCCACGAGCGAAGTGCTTGTGCCGGTTTTTGATTTTTCCGGGGGCCGTTTCCCAATCTAAACTCCCGGCGGACCGTTTTCAAGCCTAAGTGTTAGAAAATCCAATGTTTTCGCTTCTAATTCTCTAACCGGGAGTCCTATTTGCGAACCGTCAATTCCTACAAGTTACTCTACTCTCGTGCGAGGTGATCGTACTGGTTTTCGATTTTTCCGGAGGCCGTTCCCCATTTCGGATCCCCGGCGGGCCGTTTTCGAGCCTAAGTGTTGGAAAATTGTCGATTTTCCCTTCTAATTCTCTAACCGGGAGTCCTATTTGCGAACCGTCAATTCCTACAAGTTACTATACCCTTGTGCGAGGTGATCGTGCCGGTTTTCGATTTTTCCGGAGTCCGTTCCCCATTCAGGACCCCTGGCGGACCGTTTTCGAGCCTAAGTGTTGGAAAATCATCGATTTTCGCTTCTATTCTCTAACCGGGAGTCCTATTTGCGAAAATTAATTGGAAATAAAATACTGTTTGATAGGAAGTATGTAAAAAACTAATAATGAACATTAAAAATTACTGTGGGTCGCTAAAAAGAATAAAAAGTGTGTTAAATTTTCAAGAGAATAATCTACTAACCAAAGGGTCGCATCATGATCTCTAGTAGCTGTGCCATCACCAGCAGAAGTGGTCCCTCTCGTGATGTCAAAATAGATGGTCGGATCCATCCTGCCGCAGCTGCCAACTGTTGAACAAGGGCCTCAAGTGCACGTGTCCTCCTGTCTTGCTCAGCCTGCCTCCTGTCCTACTCAGCCTGCCTCATGTCCTGCTTAGCCTGCCTCCTACCCTGCTCAGCTAGCTGCTCCCGCAGTGCGATCACCTCCGGATCCGGTGCCCGAGACTGTGTGGAAGATGAAGAGGTCCTCGTGTATATCCCATACCCTTTTAAGTATCCCGACCTCGTCCCAATTGCACATCAACAACAATCTGTTCCTCAGTCATCGGAGCTGTGACAGAGGGCTGTGACTGCTCCTCAGTCCGCTGCACCAAGGCCTCCTTCCATTTAAATCAATAAGGGATTTAGAATGGTTTTATGACATTACTAGTCATAAATGATTTATTAGCAAACGTACATGTCTCTGCTGAGCCACCTCATTTACCCACTCATTACTCTTTTGTCTGTAGTGGGTGTCGCGGAAAAACTGAGTAATAGGCGGCGCTTGACCGGCATTCTGTGCCATCTATCATTTGAAATAGCTTTGTATTAGATAATGTAATTCACGTGACCATTGAAAATCAGTTTTGGAAATTCTCATATTGGTTCCAACTTCCAACCTTTTCTCTTTTAACACAAAAAACACATTGTTGTACCAAAATGTAAAAAAATTATAAAAAAAAATTATAACATATTCAAGTTGTGAAATATTTGATGTTCTACACACGTGACCTTGATAAATCCAAAATATTCCTAAAAAGACTTAGTCCATTTGAATAAAAAGGGAGAAACAAATAAAAAATTAATAAGATGCAAATATAAATATCAACACAATAGATAAGAGCACAATCACTCTATCTTCTTCCAACAGTCAACAATCAACAATATGTAAAAGAATCATATATGTATTTGTCAAACAGAAAACACTTCTTGTGTCCTAATTTTTTGTGTCCTAAACAATTTGATTCCACTCGGAGAATCAGGACTCTACATCAATATCCTTTCAAATGTCATTCATTAAAAATAAAAACCATTAGGCTAGAAGGGGACTTGTTTGTGCCCTTATACCTTGGGTTTTCATCTCAATGAGTATAGGCCCGTATTGTCCTTTAAACCATTGACATAGTTGTATCAACTAGGCTATCCAATTAAACTGTGATCTAACCATTGTTGGATCTATTGGACTGGATCATGGACCCCAAAGCCATATGAGAGAGAGAGATAGAGATGCAAACAGTCAATGGCTTGTATTCAAAGAAATGGGCTCACCTAATAGGTAACAAATAATCTGACTTTTTGGAAGTTCATGTAACAAATATGACACTAGAGACCCAAAATGTTCAACTTTTATTATTTATTTTATCATATATCATTTGGATACATCCTTTGGAGAACCTTGTCTTTGTCTAAGGTCAAATGATTTCTTTTCACCATGAAAGCCTTCCAATTGTTCCAGAAGCTGGTCATTTTCAGCTCTCTTCCGTGTCATAACCCATTTCCAACTAACTTATATTCAAATAATATACTGTTTTCCATGTCGTTTACCGTTCATACAAGGAAGGAAATAAATTACTAGTAGAAAGCTCATTACAATAAACACTCTAAAAGAATATTTACATAAATGGGTCTTTTTATGTACAAAAGACAATCAGTTTTTGAATCACTCTCAAATACATCAATAACCATTGTTGGATTCAATTTAAAAAAAAGAAAAAAAGAACGAATGCCTAGACCCCTTACAGGCTTATAACCTATAAGACATCACAGAAAGCATTCATTCACAAAGCAGAGAAACAATTCGTACATCCATGGAGCAAGATACTTGCTTATACTTCAACAATAGGAACTAGCATGTTTAAAATAGAAAACTGGTATACATACAGGCAACAAAATAAACAATATAGTCAAGAACTCTGCCAACTCAGCCCACGATAAATTCAAGTTAACGCCAAGCTTATTGCAGAGAGAACTTTTAAAGCTAAAAATTGGATCAACATGGTCTCCACCGAGTTCACTCATCCATAAAGTCTCATCAAATCCAATCCAGCAGCATGCATGAAATATATGCTGCAGAATTAGAATACATGGTTTCACCTTCTCTCTTCAAAATCATGGAATCTTGTAAAACATGCATGCATTTGCCTACACCCTCCCTGAAGTTTGCTAAATGAATAACAATCAAGTGAATACCCAAATGGAGGCGATTCACTGAAATTGAGTCCCTCAAAATTTTGAATATGAAGCTAAATTCTTAAAAATACAGACAATTTTAACAATAAGAAAAATAAACTCTATAAAGTCTAGCGACTTTACGTTTCCTTTCATTTGGTAAGTTTCTGTACTAAAAAGCAATTGCAAATGTGAGTCAACACAGTTTAGTAAACCAAATTAGTTTTTTGTACTTAATCATGAGAAGAAAAAAACAACTAACTAAATATTCATAATGAAATATTTTGAAAATCCATAAATATAACTAATTGTGACTGTCACATGAAAATCACAACAATTTTCAGCAAATAACATAAAAAATAAAATTTGACGTTGTAAATATATCTGGTGAAACTTGATCTGAATCCGCTAAAACAGGGTGAGACTCAGTCAAAGCAGTAGCAACTCAACTGAGTCAATTATATTATTATGCTCGATCTAGGCCCAACTTTCAGAAACACCCAATGTTGTGTCAGTGAGACAACAAACCATAACCAATACTAGTTACCAGTAATTACATTTACTAGTTGGGATGCATATGGTGAGGTTGGGACAGACAAGGACGAGGTTTCCACAGCCTAGCTTTCACAATATTGGGGCCTAATGTTCTGGCCTGTATCAACCTATGAGAATAAAAGTCAAGTGGTTCTTCAGACCATTTGTAAATTACTGAGCTACTAAGAACATCCTATCATAGTTTAAAAAAATTGTCCTACCTAGCCAAAACTTGGCCAAGTTACTTGGCATGGCAAGACACCATGTTGATAAGAGTAGATCAGGAACTCGACCAGGCTTGCCTGAGTTACTAATCTCGGTGACCTCAAGTGTGCTCCATGGGAGTTGTGCACGTAAGAACCATGTGCTACGGCTCATAGTTGAGATTTTTAATTTTGTTTCTGCAAGAGTGCATGTTTTTATGTGGGAACACATTTACAATTCCCTTTTTATGTCCTTTCAGAGTTTTTCATATAAAATATAATACAAAGAAAAACTCCGCCTTTTTAAACTTCAACAGTTTGTACTACCAGTCCCATGTCCAAGTAAGGAGTGGGGTTGTGTTAAGTAGGTGATATCCAGCATAAAATTTGTCACAACTCAAGCATGAATTCTGATGACGAAAAAATGATACAAAAAAAATAAGTTCGTTAAATACAAGGGAAGATTTCAATGTGAGATTCAGTGTGTGATTGAATGCATGAAAACATGTCTGCAGCAAATTAACAGGGAGCTAGAAAGGTTAATTGAACAAGTTGGATTCACAAATGATGCAGCCCACAAAGGAAATTGCAGCCAATACAAGTTCATTGTTTCTGACTGCATGCAATCACATGTAATTTGCCACAAAAAGTTTTTTTATAATGCGAATGCAATCAACTATATCAAACAACTCACATATAAATTGGCAGGCACCAGTTAAGAGTGATACTCGATTGGAAACTTACCATGGGTTATCCTGCACTCATTCATATAATATAGAATTCTAGTATAAGCAAAAAGGAGTTAAAATTGTGCCTGAACTGAAATATCATCTTGGGATGCTAAAATTTAAGTGAACCTAGTTGCTGAAAATGTGAATTATTGTTGCTGAAACTGTGTAGTAGCTATTGGAAATGAAATTTGGATGCCAAAACTGGTTCTTTATGTGCAGAAATTATATACTAGAACCTGCAAATAACCTTTGTGACTAGTGTAAATGAGTACTAAGAGCTGAATTGCATCTTAATCTTAAAGAGGAAAAATAGTGAACCTCAAATAAAATAAAAAGAGAGAGAAAACTTTACTCGAGTAGCCTGTATGATGGGTGCTTTAATAGCAGATGGAATATCATCCCACTTTTCCATATCCTTCAATGGTGCCGCCATCCTAATTTGTACACCAAGCCAATTGGCCAACCTAGCGGCATTTTCCCCAACGGGTGCTCCTACCTACAGAGGAACCGCTACAACAAGTTTGGTGCCACTACTAGCAGCAATAAAGCGTTCGGTGTTAATTCCACGGGTAGCACCCCAGACACGCTTTGAGGTAGAAGCTGAAAAGTTTTAAAAAAGTAGAGTGTATGAATATTACAATTAAAATATAATAGAATTTCACATGTTGCTGGTATTGTATTTTTTTTTCTTTTTTCTTTTTTTTCTTTTTTTTTTTTTTTGAGTTTGACAATGATTTTTCGTTGGATCTAATAAATCCACAGGAGACTGTTGTATAGATAACTCGTTCTCCGTTTTTCCTCCCTTAGTTTTAACATATATGAAACTGACATTGATGGAAATGTACCTCTCCCCATATCGTGCGGTAAAGAAGTTGGTGTAGTAAATAGAGTACGTTGTTCAACCAGTAAGTCTTGGGTAGGAGTAGGAGCCACTGTAGACTCTGTTGTTAAAGAACCTGGTATACCTACCATCGATGTTAGGGTAGGCATTGAACCTTGGGTAGAGGAAGGAGGCACAATAGACTGCATATGAGGCATCTCAGTATGGGGAGTGGATGTATGTTGTGCAACAACGTTCTTCTTTCTTTTTTCATTCCTGATAGCATCAATCTGTCACCATGTGATACAAAATTAATGTCTAATGATATATTTGAAAGCCTTGAATACACAACACAATTATATATTACCAGTTCTTCCTCATTGCTATAAGAACTCAAATGGTCATCAGAACTCAAATTGTTCTCATCCTCACGTGGTTGATACTCCTCGTCATCATCATCCATGGCCCTCATATTTTTCGCCTCCTTAGTAGTTTTAGTCTTTCGCTTCTCCTTCAGATCAACCAATGAATTCACCATCCTTTGAAACCCCCTTTCAACCAATCTAAGGTTATTCAATTCCATTTTTTCCCGCCTCTGCTTCTCATAATCAGACACTGGCTGGCCCAAGCTCCCGGGCTTGATAAACCTGACTTGTTTTCTGCCATCTCTCTCCTATAAGAAAAGACATTTAGATTTTAGTATGATAGAGGAACAAGTAACATTTAGCAGATTTTAGTATGATATATGAACATGACATTTAGATTTCAGCAGATTTTCAGCAATAGTGTTGGAAAAGTGCACTATTTCAAAAGAAGGCAAAGGTGACTGTATCGTGCCGGAAAATAGCAGTTTTTTAGTTCATGATATGTACTTTCGAACCCCCGAATTTCGGACAGAAAATCCATCGGGAAGCTGGTTAGCCAGTGCCCCAAACAGGGGTACTCAGTGGTGTTTCAGCGGATTTCCAGCAACTGTGTTGGAAAAACGCGCTGTTTCAAAAGAAGGCAAAGTTGATTGTATCATGCCGGAAAATAGCAGTTTTTTAGTTCATGATATGTACTTTGGAAGCCCCGAATTTCGGACAGAAAATCCATCGGGAAGCTGGTTAACCAGGGCCCCAAACAGGGGTACTCAGCAGTGTTTCAGCAGATTTCCAGAAATTGTGTTGGAAAAGTGCGCTGTTTCAAAAGAAGGCAAAGGTGACTGTATCGTGCCGGAAAACAGCAGTTTTTTAGTTCATGATATGTATTTTGGAACCCCCGAATTTCGGATAGAAAATCCATCGGGAAGCTGGTTAGCCAGTGCCCCAAACCGCGGTACTCAACGGTGTTTCAGCGGATTTCCAGCAACTGTGTTGCAAAACAGCGCTGTTTCAAAAGAAGGCAAAGTTGACTGTATCGAGCCCGAAAATAGCTGTTTTTTAGTTCATGACATGTACTTTGGAACCCCCGAATTTCGGACAGAAAATCCATCGGGAAGCTGGTTAACCAGTGCCCCAAACAGGGGTACTCAGCGGTGTTTCAGCAGATTTCCAGCAACTGTGTTGTAAAACTGCGCTGTTTCAAAAGAAGGCAAAGTTGACTGTGTCGTGCCGGAAAAAAGCAGTTTTTTAGTTCATGATATGTACTTTGGAACCCCCGAAATTCGGACAGAAAATCCAACGGGAAGCAGGTTAGCCAGTGCCCCAAACAAGGGTGCTCAACGGTGTTTTAGCGGATTTCCAGCAACAGTGTTGGAAAAGTGCGCTGTTTCAAAAGAAGGCAAAGGAGACTGTATCGTGCCGGAAAATAGCAGTTTTTTAGTTCATAATATGTACTTTGGAACCCCCGAATTTCGGACAGAAGATCCATCGGGAAGCTGGTTAACCCGTGCCCCAAACAGGGGTACTCAGCGGTGTTTGAGCGGATTTCCAGCAACTGTGTTGGAAAACTGCGTTGTTTCAAAAGAGGGCGAAGTTGACTGTATCGTGCCGGAAAATAGCACTTTTTTAGTTCATGATATGTACTTTGGGACCCCCGAAATTCGGACAGAAAATCCAACGGGAAGCAGGTTAGCCAGTGCCCCAAACAGGGGTACTCAACGGTGTTTTAGCGGATTTCTGTTGGTTTTTTTTGACAGAAATAAAGTGCAAAAACTGACAAAAGCAAACTTGTTTTGAGACTTCTGAACCTATATTTTTATTGACCATCAAAGTACTTATTTATACAACTTATCAAAACAGAAATAGCATAAAGAATGCAGCTAAATCTGCTGGATATTACATAACATAAACTAAACAAAAAAAGCAGAATAATAGGTCAAGGCTAACAGACTTTGACAACTTCAATTCAGCATGACACTTCTCATCAGCAGCCCACTCAGCTCCACGTCAGCAGCTCCTGGGGCATTATTCAACACTCCTCCTTGACGCTGGAGCTGCAAACTCCAAGCCTTTGCCTCAAGAACTCATACCTAGCTTTGGGAAGTGCCTTGGTTAGGATGTCTGCATTTTGATTTTCTGTTTTGCAGTAGATCAGCTGTATTTCTCCTTCTCTTTGTACCTCTCTTAGAAAATAGAGTTTCAGCTTGAAGTGTTTTGTTTTGCCATGAAACACTGGATCATTTGCAATTGAAATTGCAGCTTTGTTGTCTACAAGTATCTGTGTGCTTTCCTGTTGCTCTTGGTCATCTACAAGTATCAATGTGCTTTCCTTTTGCTCCATATGCAGGTCTGCCATTAATTTCCTAATCCAGAGAGCCTGATTCACAGTGGCAGCAGCAGCTACATATTCTGCTTCTGCTGTGGATTGAGCTATGACTTCTTGTTTCTTGGAAGACCATGAGAAAATAGCAGAACCAAAGCTAAAACAATAACCAGAAGTACTTCTCATGTCATCAACACAACCAGCCCAATCACTACCAGAATAACCATGGA